>JABAKD010000005.1:4517154-4992154 GCA_012845835.1 Undaria pinnatifida
CCGCCCACCAACCTTTACTAGTCCAACAGCTGGAACCATACGAGAAATATAGTGCAACCCGATTTAAGAGCCTCGCGGAACAAGCCGGTGAGTTATAGTTCCTACCTCCCTGCCACTCTGCTTGTCACATTCCGGGTTTCGTATAAAAGGTTTTATAGTTGTAGGATTCACAACTGCTTGCTACATTTGTTTAACCAGTACAGTCCGTTTTCTCTCTCGTTTTGGGCGTGCTCTTGTGTTGGATGCTCTCCACCAGGCCTTGTACTGCTGTATTCGTAGACCAAGAAATTATTATTTTAATAATCGATTGCTACCTTCACGGCAAAATATGGATAATAATGGTATTATTAAAACAAAAATACACTCCAGCTGTGAGATCGAAAAGGTTTTGTCGAAACTTATCTTTGCAAGCTATTTGTGATGCTCCGACCTCGCGTATTACGGGTTGTATGTTCTCATTAAGGATATAGGTCGGCGACTCCCCTTGGAACTACAGTGTAGCTATGAGGGTCAACAGGGTGATGTTAGTCAGTCTGTGCGCGGAAACTATAAAACCCGCTTTTGAGAGGGGTAAAATCTGACAGCTGTGTGTGGAAGGAAATGCATCAGTTTATCAAATGTATACTGTACTGTAAGTCGTATAACCGGTGAGGGGAGGGCGGAGTTGTAAAGGGCGTGGGGGCCTGGTTTTGATCAAAAGGGGGGGGGTTAATGGTATTGTATGGTATACTATAAATGTGTACCGTATATTTAAGCGAAAGAAGTTGTGTATCCTGCTATTGAGGGGGAAGAAACCAGTAACTTCTGTATCAGAACCGTTTCGGAGCGAAGACGTCGGTTGACCGTCTACTATAGGTTTGACCCGTCAAGGCGTCTTTGGATATATCACAATTGTTTTGGTGCGTCGAGTTCTATGACGGCTGCCGGTCAGTTTTGACCCGTCAAGGGGTCTTTTGAATTATTGTACTATAATAGTCATAGTGGGTGGAGTTCTTTGACTGCTGTCGGTCAGTTTTGACCCGTCAAGGGGTCTTTCTAATTATCATACTAGTCTATAGTCTTGGTGTGTGGGGTTCCTTGACTGGTGTTCGTCAGGTTTGACCCGCGAAGGGGTCTTTGGACTTATCATACTAGTTTTACTGTGTGGAGTTCCTTCACGTCTACTCGTTAGTTTTGACCCGTCAGGGCGTCTTTGGAATGATTATACTAGTTTTATTGTGTGGAGTTCCTTGATGGCTGTCCGTCGGTTTTTGACCCGTCAAGGCGTCTTTGAACTTGTCATGCTCGTTTCAGTGTGTAGAGCTCCTTGGTGACTCTCCGTCAAATCCGTCAAGAGATAAGAGTGTGCCGTCAACCGACCTATTTTCGTTTCGGTTGCCGCATTTGAAGTTCCATCATCAGAGGCTGCTTGCCGCATTCCTTAGCCGCACTCCTTACTTCGTCTTTGTGAAGGAGGAAGTAAGTGCCAAACAAAGCGTCACACCCTTCGTTTCTGGCCAACTCTGATCATATATCAGGGGGGATTCAGGTCCTGGAATCGGCTATGACGTTTAGTCAGCGCAGTATGTACCGTCCTTGCTCGTGCCTTGATAATTAATTACAAAAAACATTTTATGTAGTGTACTGCATGCAGCATATCGCTTCAAGTATAGACTTCACCGCGCTCTCGCCATCCCAAACGTGTGCTAATAATGGATAAAGTATTGCCAAAACTGTTGCGTTTTGTTCCAAGCGGTACGCACGTTTATTCGGATCATCCAACTAGCGCGGCGAAACGCTCGAAGGACCGCAGCCTTCGCCTGGGTTGGGGTTATAGGGTTAAGGGTTGGTTTTAAGATTGGGGTTGGTCTGCGCGTGCATGTGATCTGTACAAGAAGACGCCCAAAAACACAGAAACAAGCCTACCCTCTATAAAGCGTGATCACACTTACTTCCTAAACAATACGTTTGTTTCCCGTCAGACGCGTTGGCAAACGTTCAAAGTATTTCTTGCAACGCCGTAAACTATAGAGGAACTTGACGCAAGGGAGTGGAAGCCAGTCCAATGCCAACGTGGACGAAAATATAATGAACGTTTTGGTGATGTGAAATATCAAAAGGTTCTTAAATTTTCATCGAAAAGCGGTTGTTATGTCGTCCTGTGGTTAAACCCAAACGATACCGTATGAGGTGCAGTAGTACGCTCTTTTCCGTTTTTCAGGTTCTTCGCGTGACAAACTACTGTAGTACACTATACCCCTCCCAACAACAAAGAGCTGAGTTCAAGAATGAAACTGCAACTCCCAGTGAATAGCCACTCCTGTGGCCTATAGGAATAATAGACAATAAAGCGATAGCAAAAAGCGAGAATATTCATGATAATCCCACGATTTTAGGTTAATTAAGGAGCGCCCGTCATCCAAAAAGCAACAATAAAACAGCCTAGAAGTGATCCGGATTACTACGCACGACCGCCCTTTCCATCACCGAGCTCAGTTTGTACACAGCGCGTGTCACCCACATTCGCTGGCCTATACATTTCATTTATTATATAGAGTTTCAGGGTTCCTCCAATAAAGTGCTCGGAGCAAGGCGGTATCCGTATATTAATCGGTCAAAATCGATTAACGCAATCGGGGAATTGCACTCACAAACGGGAGTGAATGAATAAGGCGTCTCCCCCATGTAACAGGCGGTCACATTGCTCTCGCACAGCACCGCCTCAGAGTCATCCCACGGTAGGGGTTGCATTTTTTGTGCCAAAAAACGGTATACCTTCTTTCTGTCCGATTGAGCTCCTCAAGCGAGGAACTAACGGTTAGTCATTGATCAAGTAATTTCACGAGTTCGTCCATATTGTTTTAGGACACTAAGACATAAAAGCTTGGTCGGGTTGTGCGAACAATTTTTTTTGTTCGAAATCATTTTTCGGGTGAGATATTGAGCTCCTCATCATGTGAGCAGCTCAGGGACTGACTTTTTGCTGCGCCCGTATCATACCGTGGGGTGTCTCTTTTTTGTGGAAGACGGGTGCTACCGTAGAGGTGCACCCCTTTTTTTTTCTGAGGTTCCTTACTTTTGGGAGCTTAAGACCTCTCCCAAAAAGCTGATTTTGGAGAAAACACTAAAACTTCTGCCGGTTGAAAAAACCCATCTATCTGGCCTAGGTGCACAACGAGAATAATAATAATGCAAAAAAAGCCAAAATT
This sequence comes from Undaria pinnatifida, assembly GCA_012845835.1. NCBI lineage: Eukaryota > Phaeophyceae > Laminariales > Alariaceae > Undaria > Undaria pinnatifida. Next base: position 4,520,343 of record JABAKD010000005.1, read on the forward strand.
AATTGTCTATTTTTTGACGATTTTGGGTTTATTAAGGAGCCCAGTCATTCAGAAACAAAAAATGGCAAAAAAAAGTGGTACCTCTATCTTAGAGCATGCGTCGGATTACTTGCGTCACCTATGATATATATATATGCGTGTAGACCACTTTTGGTTTTGTTTGCGTTTTTCTCCGCGGGGGTATTCCTCCAACACTCCAGAGTTACACTGGAACCTGTCCTGTGACCACGGACTTGATTGAAATGCGAGTTGACGTGAGAACAACAACACTGTACGTATACGGGGTGCAAATTCGTCCCCATTTTGCTATATTTTACTATTTTGCTGGATATAGACAATATATATGGAGTCGGCCGGTCGGTCTAGAACTGAATCGAAGTGTTCCTGGGTGAGATGGTGAAACGCAGTTCTTGCACGTTGCAATGGTGGGACCAGCTGTGCACACGGCAGTCAATGTGAGCCAGCCGAGAGCTAAGCACCACTACTGGATTATTTGGCTTTGGTTTAAGGGATCTGCGCACACACGGGGGAAAGTATCCTTTGATCTCACGCACAGGTATAGCGCTGTTAAGACTTGCCACTCACTGATGGCAAGGTAGAGGGAGAGTCACTCCACGCTATTTATATATAGATATAGATAGGTAGGAGGGGTGCAGCAGAAGTTTCTGAGCTCCGAACATTTCGATCGAGGAGCTCAACCTGTCCCCCCGAAAAAACGTTATTACTATTTCAATACCTTCGAAAACAATCGTTCGCGTAGCCCGAGACCATCATCAGCATTTCTGCGCGATAGTGCTAAAACAAGCGTACTGGTAAACAGCTGCCGGTACTAACCGATGGTTAAGCACTTGATTGAGGAGCTCGACCGCTCACAAACCTTTATTATTTCAACAACTGCAACCCTACCCCACTTGGCTATATATAGAGGGATGCCTCGGGTGGGAGCTTGTTGAACCGCCGGTGCCGTTACTTTAATGATGAATGCGACGCCTAGATATATATGCGAGTGTTACGGAGACTGTTCTGCGGAAGGTGCGCAGATAAGGGCAGTGCAATGCCTCAGTGTAATAGTTCCGTGTACTCGTTAAGAGAGTGTATGCATACGCGGTTCCATATATCTACGTCACTCGACGTGGCACGCGCCAGGTGCTGGTAAAACAGAGCCGACCATGCATTGAGCGGGGGTGCAAGAAGGAGTCCAACGCGAAACGCGAAATACACGGGGATGAATTATGACGTATTATACCCCGTTCACGAGATTTGCTCCGAAGCAAAACAGACTCGTTTGTCTCCATGTTCGTCAACACACGTCAGCATGGGGGGGGATATAGTTCTACGTGCTCCAGGCATTCTATTCCAAAACCAGAATCCTACCAATCTTTGACGACAGGTAACCCGGGGTCCCCCATGTCCAGTTGATGAACGTCGTCCCCAAACAAGGTACGTATTATTGGTCTCCTGGCCAAAAATCCCTGAAAATTGCCTTCTAACCCACGGATAATATCCGGAACTGCGTGAACGAACAACGCATATAGATAGGCACAAATACACCGAACCAAGCATAGATCATCGGAAAATCACTCCGGAGTAGCTCCATATATATACGGACCTCACGCAGAGAGAAACTTTCCGCGGGGCTCATTTTTTCAGCTCCCAGAGAGTCCCTCGGACGCATGCTCCGATGTCAGAGGGTTTTGCACTTTTTGGCTGAATGAAGGGTTTTCCATATAATAGATAGTTATATTATAAAAAATTAAAATACACTCCAGCAGCTGTGAGGTCGAATATTTTGTCGAAACTCATCTTTGCAAGCTGTGTGTGATACACCGATCGCGCGTATTAGGGGTTGTGTGTCCTCATTAGGGATATAGGTCGGCGACTCCCTTTGCAACTACAACAGTGTAGCTATCAGGGTCAACAGGGTGATTTTAGTCAGTCTGTGCGCTGAAACTGTAAAACCCGTTTCTGAGGGGGACAAGATCTGACTGCTAGATGTGGAAGGAAATGCATCAGTTTATCAAGTGTATACTGTAAGTCGAATAGCTGGTGAGGGGGGGGGGGGCGGAGTTTTGAAGGACGTGGGGGCCTGGTTTTGATCAAAAGCGAGCGGGTTTGGAGGGGAGGGGGGGGAAATTTGTACATGTAAGTTATAATCCTTTCAAGGGGATAAATCTGACGGTTTTGGCACCAGTTTATTATTGGGGGGGGGGGGGGGGGTTGGGGCGGGGGTGGGGCGTGTGGGGCAGCTCAATATGTGCGTGGAAACTATACATTATTTCGAGGGGATAAATGTGACGGTTTTGGAAATAATGCATCAGTTTATCATGTATATCCTGGGGTAAGTCGTACAATCAGTGAGTAGAGAGAGGGTGGAGTGTTCGAGAGGGTGGGGTTGGGATGGGCTGGGGGGGGGAAGGTGGGGGGTGGGGGCGGGGGGGGGGGCGGGGGAGGGGACGGGGGGGGAAAGGAAGGGTTTTAGGTGAGGGGTTTGTTATACGTGTGGTGCTAGGTCTAGGCGACGGTGTGGGTGATGGGGAAGAAGGGGGCGTTCGGGGCGGGGGGGGGGGGGGGGGGAAGCAGCGGCATGGATGGCTCTCGAAAGATAATGAGGTGATATCCTGTGCGTAAAGTGTTTATTAATGTGGCGGATTTCGATATTTGGTGGGGCGTTTGAGTAAGGGAGAGCGAGAGGGGGGGGAGGGGGGGGAGGGGGGAGATTTTTTAGCAGGTTTAGGTCACAAATAATATTCAAATACACTTCGGCTGTGAGATCAAAGATATGTAGGGGCTTGTTGTACGCGTGGTGCTAGGTCTAGGCGATCGTGCGGGTGGTTGGAAAAGAGGGGGCGTTGAAGGGGGGGGGGTCGGGGGGAAAATAATTGAAAACTACGTCATCGATGGTCAGAAAGATAATGACGTGATATCAACTGCGTAAAGGTGTTTATTACTCTGGCCGATTTCGATTGTGAGTGGGGCGTTTGGACAAACTACGCGGAAGGGGGGGGGGGATCGGGGGACGGGGGGCGGGGGGGGGGGACGGGGGGGGGGGGGGGGGGGGAGGGTTGGGGTTTTTCATGAACAAGAGGGGTCAGGGGAGGGGGGGGGGGGGGGCGGAACATTTCAATATGTGCGCGGAAACTACAAATCCTCATACATTAGGTCTTTAATGTATTTTCGCTTATTATATCTTACTACTACTACTGTTGATTCAACCGCCGTTTTGGACGAGACGTATAATAGAGAGCTCCTCGCGTGAGGTTTCATCAGACAAAAAAAAAATGGCTGTGTACGAACGTCTTTATACTACTAATAAAATAGGCCACGTGGGACATTTTTACTATTGATACAAAAACTTAAAATACATTCCAGCGCCCTGCGAGGTCGAAGACTAAGATTTCGTCGAGACTCATCTTTGCAAGCCGTTTGTGTGTTACTCCGATCGCGCGTATTACTGGGTGTGCGTCCTAATTGAAGATATAGGCGGCGTGAGCGGCTCCCCTCATAGAACTAGCTTGTTGTACCAGGGTCAACAGGGTAGTAGCGCGCTTTAATTTTTCTCCAAAGAAAGTAAGTACCAATTAGTTTTGGGCCCCAGGCGTCGAGCTTCTCATCATGATAGATAGATTGTACAATAATATTGATTAATTAGGCTACAACAGTAGCAGTAGCGTAAGTCGTAGCCATCTGTATTCAATAATGCTGTGGACATAACAAATGATTTCTGGTAGTACGTACGTGCATGCTGAAACAGCATAGATAGATAGATAGCATCACGCTTGATATAGCACCGTTGCAGTAAGCAGCGCCTTAAAATACACAGGCCACAGTACGTAGCTCGGTTGTGTACCTGGTACCTGGTGGTCTACCGTCGTATATATGACGCACAGCCAGATTGCTTTTTTTGCTGCCATCTCAAGTCAGGAGTCATTATTAGTAGAAAAAACAGTAGAAAACAGTAGAAGAAGGGTGATTCTACGGTGGTAGCCCCGCGGTAGCCTCCACAAACGTTTGTCTAACGAAATGGCCGGTTTTGAAACAAGCTCCCAGCCCTGCACGATATACCTTGAAATGCTGTGCCCCTTGCCACCCCGACGCGTCATCGTTCGATATGGCCATTCGCAAACAAGAGAAATGTTGAAGATTTGTTTTTTCGCAGCATCTTTCCCTCGTCGTGTCGAGTAGCCATGAAACTTTCAAAGCATCGCTGGTTTTTTCGGGGGCTACTGCTGTAGAGCCAGCCCAAGTCTGTACCGTAGCCTGCCTTCTCGCGGGAGTGCCTACGTCGTGCGCGTTTCAGTTTAGTCGATATGCGCCGCCACTATCGAATTGTTTGGTGCGTTGCTTTAACACATACTATACATACTACTCTGTGCAATGAGTCCGTTTGTGACGGAGGTACGGAGCCACGCGGCGGGCAAGTGGCCTGAAATCTGAAGACATCCCTCTGCCTGTCTTATTATAGCCTCGGACACATGCGACGATGAACGCCTGGTGCGATAGAAGAGTTATTAAGGTGTACCGCTTTTTGACCAACATATTTTCTGCATGGCAGGGTTCCTTAACCCATCCCAACCCAAATTTATTCCTTTTTTTCTTTAATTTGCTAAAAAAATGTTGTTATTGTTTTGAATATTTTAGACTGTATTATACCTACAACCGTTTTTTTCGTCGGGTTGCACTTTCTTTCAGTTTTATCAAAATCATTGCTTTGGGTGACGTATGTAGCTCCTCAAGCCAACAAACTAGCAGGAAAAGAAAGGGTTGGGGTGCCCATTCTATCAGTAGCATGAATGGGTCGATAGAGAGAGGTAAATCGCCATTTTTTGTGAGACTCCTCCGTCGTTGAGGACCTCTGAACCCCAACCATGCACATGATTTTTGAGTAAACTGAGAAAAAAGGCAAGACTCCGAGATGAACACAACCCATTGCCTACCAAAAATAACAAGAACATTTTCTGACGACCTTTGGGTCAAGAAGGGGACCAAAAGCTACGTATGGTAGCAGCAGCATTATTTGTTGTAGTACCACTTTTCATCGCCGAGTTTGAGGCATTCACACGAGAGTCGCTCTGTACGCCTCACCGACAAAACGTGTTTTCCATTACGGATCCACATCGCCCACTGTCACTACTAGTACAAACAATAAAAAAAACACGAGATCAAGACCACAAAAGAACAGGGGGTCAGTCGCGCGAGTGGCCCCGAGCCGCTCCAAAAAAGCCCTTCGAAAAAACAAAACCTGAACACAACTCCCCTATATTATACCCTCCTATACCCTCCAGCTAGCCCGAGTTAGACGCTCCCGTCATTTCTGAGAACAAAATGGTGCAAAAAGTGATCAATACCTTTGTCGCAGCACGTATCCTCGGTCTGACGCGTGCTACGATAGAGAGAGGAAGGTGGCGCTTTTCTCAGGTAGGTATTTTTTTACTTAATAACCCAAAAATCGTCGGAAGTTTCCTTATTATTTTCGTTTTCTTGGAAATACTATGTGTTTTTTGTATACCTAGGCCATGGCCTCGCTCATCGGTTTTCAATTTCAGTTCACCCAAGATCGGGGTTTGGGGTGGGGAATAGACGCGTGCTCTACGATAAAGGCGCACCACGTTATTTTTCTAGTACTAACCCCCACTTTAGGAGGGGGTTAAGACATGTCCTTCTTAACCCAAAAACCGGTTTGTTTGGAGAAAAAGAAAACTGCTGACCGGGTGAAAAACCCCATGGTACTCTAATCTAGGTACACTACGAGAATCATGCAAAAAACAATATACGAAATTCCGACAATTTTGGTTCATTATCGAGCCCCCGTCATTCAGAAAACCCTCAATTAATTCAGACGAAAAGTGCTACCTACCTCTATCGTCGCACGCGTTACGTATTTGAAATAGAGCTCCTCAAGAGGTTGGGTGCCTCAGAAAAAACAATGGCTGGTGCACCTCGACGTCACCATGTGCCGTCCCTGCAGCAACCCGATTTCGAGAAACACTGTGAGGCTACACAAGAGGGCCCAAACCCACCCTCCCATGGTGTAGGTATAATCGACCGAAAAATGCATCAAGCAAATAAATATCGGATCCTAAATACATCGTCGGGTGGCTGACGAAGGCTGCGTGCGGTAGGGGGGGGTGTATGCTCGATATTCATGCATGGCGCGTAGTTGTATGACCGTAGACCCTCGCGTCTCTGCAATGCCGGGAAGGAGCATATCGAGGTTTCGCCGACCAGGCAGACTCTTCCTCGAGCACCCAGGGCGAGGCACCGTGAGGTGTTCGGCGAGTCAGTCGCATGACGGGATTAGCTGCCTCCCCTACTGAGAACCGGTTGAGAGGCGGACTCGCATACGGATGACAACCTCAATGCGATGCTTTAATTTCCGGTATGGCCACTTCCAGAGAGAGCAATGAATGAAAGTACTATGTAACTGCCTCGTGAGTGCCTTACCGTAAACACTACGGTATATGGTACAATCATTTCCCTTGTTGTGCGGAGGAAAAGTTCTCCACCCCGCACAAAAGATCTAACTTGGCCGCCAGCTAGCTGTGATCGACCGCCAAAAAACACAAAAACAAACCGTAGAATGGTACCTTGGTGGTCTACCGTAGCTCGTGCAGTGAGCGGCATGTTTTACAAGCGTCGTTGCAAACCGACGCCAATACGACTCATACAAATATATAATACAGGTGGGGGGCGGGGCACACACTTTTTTGTCACTACGATGCAACTGAAGCTAGGCTACTATAAAACGATGCGGGAGAACAGATAGCGCGCAAGAGGCACGGGGTTCTCACGTTCTGCTGAGCTCAAGCAAACCTGCAAAATCAAAAAAACGCACGACCGCGCAGATCGAATGGCTAAAAAATTAGAACTCGATGCCAGTACATACATACATACATACATACATGACAATTACATCACACGACGACCTTCTTTATGCAATGAAAGCAATGCCCTACCCTGCCGCATCCGCCTCCAATTTGCCGCAGGACGCCATGCCGCCGCCACGCATTGTTCTCGGGAGAACACACAGCGCGCAAGAATCACGGAATTCACACGATCTGCTGTCGGCTATCGAGGACGGGAACATCAACAGCGTTCGGTCGGTGCTGTTGATGATACCGGCGGCGGATGCGTCTGTCCTGACCACGCCTAGTTTGATGGCCGAGCACTCCCAGCGCACTCCCCTCATGGCGGCGGCCTTCAACGGCAGCTTGGTTATCTTTACGACGCTGATACACCACTTCAATCGGGTCTACCCTGAAACTGTGAGAAAGAGCGGGAACGCCATGCATACACGGTGGGCTTGCAAAGAACCGCTTGTATCCTAGTGTGGCGGTTTCGCATCCATTCGGAACGAGATTGATCCCAAATTTGCGAGCGGTGTTACTGAGCCGGCAGGGTATTTTCCGATTTTTTTCCATTGTTGGAATCGGTGTTGAGAAAAGCCCATGGATGTGTCGTCCAATGACAAAACTACAGTCCATACGAAAGATCGATGAACGATGTCGCTGGTGTACTCCGTTTGAACATTCGTTGGGGCATGGCTTAGCGATCAATTAACATCCTCTTGCCATCACCTAATTCGACCATCCATACTTCGATAATAGATGGTGTGTGCGTACATGATGTCGTATGCAAAGTTAAGATATTTTTCCCAAAAATCCACAAAAACCTACGACTTTCTGCCCCAATTGTTTTGTATTGTTTTGAATTGGAACTGTTTTGCAAATTAATATATTTTTTTTTGAAAGAAAAAAATGACAAAAATATGTAAATTATTTCCGGGACTCCAGGTATATTATATCATATATATATTATTTTTCTGTCCGGATTTATAGCTTACATTCACAAATTGCCCCTTCCCCCCCCCCCCCCCCCCCCCGCCCCCCTCCAAACCCGCTCGCTTTTGATCAAAACCAGGCCCCCGCTTTCCCTTCACAGCTGTCAGATTTTGTCCCCCTCAGAAACGGGTTTTATAGTTTCCGCGCACAGACTGACTAAAATCATCCTGTTGAGCCTGATAGCTACACTGTATGTAGCTGTAAGGGGAGTCGCCGACCTATATCCTTAATGAGGACACACAACTCGTAATGCGCGCGATCGGAGTATCACACACAGCTTGCAAAGATGAGTTTCGACAAAATCTTCGATCTCACCCAGCTGGAGTGTATTTTAATTTTTATAATATTATTTTTCTGTCCGCTATGGCCAGAAAAAGATAAATCGTTTTCTGTAAATAAAAAAAACAAAACAAATAAAAAAAAAAGCTTTTCCTCGTTGCACGCGAAAAATCGAAAGACGATCTATTATTCAAATAACAACAACGTTGCCGTTCAGTGCAGAAAAAATCGCCGCCGAAACCATTCCCGGTTGGAACCTAGACTATGAATAATGTGTATCGTTTAATTATATATATGTACATGTGTAATTGACGCAGAGAGTGGCTGGAGTGAGGAGCATGGGCACGTACGTGCTACGATAGCGGTAGCAGTTTTCGTCTGAAAAATGTTCCTCGATGACGGGACTCCTTAATTAACCCGAAATCGTGGGGCATAACGTTTTCGTTGTTAGCGTGATTGTCGTTATATACCCAAGACATGGGATTTTTCATCCGGCAGCAGTTTCATTAATCTCCAAAACAGTTCTTTTGGGAGGACTTAAGCTCCCAAATTGAGAAACCTCAGAAATACTTGGTGCACCTCCATCGTGGCACGCGACCATGGCTCAACCCCGTTGAACCCTGGTAGCGAAAAAGGGGTGCCCTCCTTGCCGTGGGCGTGGTTCTGAGAGGTCTACTGTTGTTGTAGTCGTAGATCATCAAGGACGTGGGGATCGGAAAATGACAGAGGCAGGCTAGGTAGTAAGGGAGAGGTTCACCAAGCATTCATTGGTTTTCCGAGGCTCCTGACCGCTAGAATGGGACCTTCGTTCACACACACACGCCTCCCCTTATTTCCTTCAGAGCCCCACAATCCCCCATATATATACTAATTTCAAGTTCACATTTTTATTAAAATTAAAGGGTTTCCAGCTGTAAAGGCATCATCCCGCCTATCGTTCGCATTTTGTTTTATACTTGCAATAATAGGCTTGTCGTTTTTAATGGCTCCTAGCCCATGGTGGTAATCGTTCATCGGGTTAAAATTATAAAAAGTCAGTTTTTGGATGGGGCGCGTGCTACGATACGATACGATATTCGAGGTAGCTCTTTTTAGCCAAAACATTGTCCGAGTCTCGGGGACACTTTAATTAACCCTCACATCGCTGGAATGTCGTTTATTTTATTTTTGCATTCTATTTAATTTTTCGTTTATATACCTAAGACGTGAGATTGGTCGTGGGATTGTTGCGCTTTGTTGGGTTGGGTTTAGAATTCCTCCAATGATCACCCTCTCAGAAGGAAAAAAAAGAGCCAGTCCACCTGTCTTTACCGTACGTCGACGCATGTGTTTTATGGGCGCCAACCATTCACTGGCTTTCCGACCGGATCCAAACCCCTTGGGTACCTTGAGACGTATCATCAAAATAACCGATTTCCACAAAAAAAAAATACTCTGCGACACTGAACAAACAATCCGTCCTAATATATCCTAGGTACACAACGGAAAACGTGTAGTAAAAATGGGACGTAATTCCGACGATTTTGCGTCAAGACGTCCCGTTAGTAGTTCAGATTTTTTAGAGTGAGAGTGCTACCTCTGTCTTAGAACGCGTCAAAATCTGTCCGGCGCGTGATATGGTGAGGCAGGGGAGGGGGTGGTATTAGATGGTGGTATACGATGACTGCTGCAACCAACGGATGTTTTTTAAACTAAATCGTTCGAATTCCTCGTTTCCATCGTCTCGGCCCCCGTCATGTTGGTGTGAACGCGCAGCCAGCGAGGAACGACGAAATGCGAGCCCAGCTAGAAATCCAAGACAAGGAAGGCATGACGGTCGCCATGCACGCAGCTAAAAGCGGCAGTGTTGCGATCCTTTCCGCGGTAATGGGGGAGATCACGCGTACCGGGGTGAGAGACGTTGAGGTGGAGGGAAATGCGGATTTCAGAGCATACGGGCGCGTGAAAAATATAAAAGACATATGTTCGAGTAGGCTGAGTGAGCTGGTCTGGAAATTGGGGCCGTCTGTGTCGCGCTGGATTGTGTGCTGCCGCTGTAGGGACAGAAGACGGTCCTACAGACTAGCATCCTTGTTTGACAAAGAAGGTGCCGCTGAGATCGAATGAACTTCAACACACAAATAATATTGAAATCACGAGCGAGTTGACACTCTTTCGACGCCCACGGCGGACGTCGTGCGCGCAGGGAAGGAGCACGTGCTACACTAATAATAATATTAGCACGGAATAGGTGCACTAATTGTTTTCCGAGGCTGCCAGATTGAGGAAGTCTGTTATACCCCACCCAAAAAACGATTCCAAGAAAAACTTGAATTGCAACCAGGTTGGAACAATCGCATGGCCTAGGCATATTAAACGCACAAGAATGAAAAGCGAAATGGCATTCCAGCGATATGGGCTTAAGGAGCCTCCCACCGTTCAGAAAATATTTCTTTCCCAAAGTTAGTGCTACATTTATCGTAGCAGCAGGCGTAGGGGAGCGACGGGTTTGAGTTTTTTTTTCTGATCAGCCGAGTTTTGATATCGGTTTGGCCGTCCCGTGTGCTACATTGGACAGTGCAGGGCGGCTCATCAGAAAGCAAGTACTACTAAATCAAGTGCCAAGAAAGTGAAGGCCGGGACGAACGGGAAAATATGTTTTCGAAGAGTAGTAGGAGTGGTACTGATGGCAGTGGATAGTGCTCATTATTTCCTAAAGCAAGAATGCCAGCTTGGGACAGCGTTTCCGTTCCTTTAGTGAGTTTCAAGAAAAGTGCTACTACTGGTAGAAGGAAGTGCAGGAGCCCACGCGTGTCCGAACACAAGCACCCCTTGGAGTTTTTCTAACCTACCTGCCGTGCCTCTGATATTGGGCACAAAATAACTACTAATACACGCCCGTATAAATACTTTGTTATTGCTTTGCGCAGGCCACGCGGGCGTTTCTGGTGCACGACTTTGCGCAGAACACAGTGGTCATGCACGCGGCCCAAGTAGGAAAAGCTCCGATATTCCAAGAGGTTTACCGAACCATGAAGCTTGTTTTCGCGGGAGACAACTCGGTGAGATCTTGGGTGCACCCAACATGTGCATGATGATATGTTTTCCTCATCACCGGACGTGGTGGACAGTCGGCGACGCATGTTTTGCATGATAGATGTGGGAGTACCCCCTGTTGTGCCACGTATAGGCATGTACTCCTATTAATGAAGAGTATTAATGGTACTAATTTTAGCGTAGAGGTGCGTCAACCATTGTGTTTTGCCTTCTGCGGGTGATTGCTCGATAAACTACTCTACGCCTCACACAAACACTGATGATTTTGATGTACTAATAAGCGAATAGTAAGATATAACCGTTGAGCAGTCACACGGTTGATAAAGCAGTTAAAATGTCATAATATTAATATCTAACCGTTGAACAGTCCCATGGTCTAGGTACACGCCAAAACGAAAAATAAAAAAAAAAAAAAAAATTACCGACAATTCTTGTGCGAAGGCTTCTTCTTTTCATTCAGATATTTTTGTTTTGGGCAAAAAAAAAAAAACATCTCTATCGTACCACGCGTGTTAAAGGGTTCTTACTAGCCTACTATATTGTAGTACACTATGCATATTTTACTGTATTGTCATTTTCGTTATCCAGTATCATACACCACTCGCGCGAGGAACGGAGCCCGAAATTAGTACTATTAATATATACTCCGCTTGACGCAGCGTTGGTGACAAATCAAATTATGCATATCGCGAAGTCGAACAGTCTAAAAGGCCAAGAGGGCAAACCTTATATTGAGTAGCCATTGGTAGCCGTGAATCGCCTGATACCCTCCAAGCGTGACAAGACTCTACCCACGTGCATCATGCGGCTACTATTCGTCGCAAGTGCCGGTAGCTCTGCACTCCGTCAAGAACGACCCTAACACTTTGTTGGGGGGGACCCAGGCTACGGTAGGGGGGTCCCCTTTGGGGCCTTTTATTTCAGTGGCTAGGGGTCACTCGCGCGAGTAACCCCTTTGTCCCTATGCAATCTTAGGTTTTCTTTTGGGCAGTGGCCAAAACAAGGTGCACCTTGTCGGTAAATGGTCAAAGTAAGGTGCAGGCTGGAACGGCACAAAACGCAAGACGCCTGAGGCTGAATAGAGCCACATGATTGGTCGAAATAGCATCGCACCCTCCATAGGCCGCCTTGTCGGACGGTGCACCTTGCAGAGGCCACTCCGCTCGCCACGCCACCTTGCTTGGTCGCCGGCGGCACCTTGTTTTGGCCACCGCAAGCTAGGCTGTTCGCTCAAACGACCAACCCATGTCAGACCTCTCGCCAACACCGCGCAGGTGACGTGGACGCATACGTCCACACGCACGCGCATGCGGACGAACTTTTGGGGGCGCAGGATTCTCTCTCTCTCTCTCTCTGCCTCACACCACACCACACGCGCACCACACGTACACCAAAAGCACCATGAGCGCCGTAGGCGCCGATGGGCCGCCCGCACCACAACATCATCTCCTGCACCAACAGCTGTGACTGCGTTTGTGGTCCAGTTTGAGCAGTTGTTGTCCAGCACAGAGTACATTTCACCACTACTACGAAACTACCAATACACCTAGACTCTGCTGTAGCTGCTACTACTGTTTGTGTAGACCAGAGTCTAGATCTCATATGTAGTCCACTTGAGAGCCGTATGTAGATATACCCACTTTTGTTTCGCCCTATATCGTACTTTGAAGTATTTAGACCTGTACAGCAAGCGTAGCTCGTGGTTGACAAGTTTGCCAATGGTTGCCGTTCATCTCTCTCCCTCCTGGCCCATTTCGAGCGGCGTGGATGACAAAAATCACGGAAACAAACAGACGCAAACCCGCCGTCCCTTCCTGGCGAGTACACTTTCGGTACTTGGACACTCGCGTGTAGGCCCGAATTTGGAGATAGCGCTGCAGTAGTCTATACCCGCTACAATCGCAGGGAACGGGTGTGCTGTCGCAGGGCGCGCCGCTACAATTGTAACGATATAGGGCGAAACAAAAGTGGGTATATCTACATACGGCTCTCAAGTGGACTACATATGAGATCTAGACTCTGGTCTACACAAACAGTAGTAGCAGCCACAGCAGAGTCTAGGTGTATTGGTAGTTTCGTAGTAGTGGTGAAATGTACTCTGTGCTGGACAACAACTGCTCAAACTGGAACACAAACGCAGTCACAGCCGTTGGTGCAGGAGATGATGTTGTGGTGCGGGCGGCCCATCGGCGCCTACGGCGCTCATGGTGCTTTTGGTGTACGTGTGGTGCGCGTGTGGTGTGGTGTGAGGCAGAGAGAGAGAGAGAGAGAATCCTGCGCCCCCAAAAGTTCGTCCGCATGCGCGTGCGTGTGGACGTATGCGTCCACGTCACCTGCGCGGTGTTGGCGAGAGGTCTGACATGGGTTGGTCTTTTGAGCGAACAGCCTAGCTTGCGGTGGCCAAAACAAGGTGCCGCCGGCGACCAAGCAAGGTGGCGTGGCGAGCGGAGTGGCCTCTGCAAGGTGCACCGTCCGACAAGGCGGCCTATGGAGGGTGCGATGCTATTTCGACCAATCATGTGGCTCTATTCAGCCTCAGGCGTCTTGCGTTTTGTGCCGTTCCAGCCTGCACCTTACTTTGACCATTTACCGACAAGGTGCACCTTGTTTTGGCCACTGCCCTTTTCTTTTTGTTTTACATTGACGAAATCAATCCGCAATGCAAAGGTGATCTAAGCTGCGGCAAACCAAGTTCCTAAACCATCTTCATCCGTAGGGTACAGAGCTACTCGTGCGAGTGGCTCAAACACACAGTGAAAATGGGGGTACCCCCCCTACCGTAGCCTTGGTCGGGGTACAGTAACAAACAGGTCAACTCTACGTTATTGTAGAATATTATGCTCCCGGCTGATTGTGTCGAGCAGGCATGAATCGTTCGTTGAAGAAAAACGCTGGTGTTGCGGGGGGGGGGGGGGGGGTATCTTGTAACTATAACCAGTCTGAGGAACCTCAGAAACAAACGCAGGCACCTCTAACGTGTAGCACGTGGTCGAGACCGGCTCGCCACGTTCCACCCTGTGAGTCGTGTGGGTGAATGAAATAGCTCGATTACGACGTGCGATTGGAACAAAACGAAGCATGTGTTGCCGTGCACGAATATATAATATGTCTTTTACACCTACCTTTGAGCAAGCCGCCGAAAGCAACCTTGTCTGAACACCGAATCGATGCCAGGAATTCTATTTTGTCGCGTGCGTCTGGTACATGTACCCCTTGAACAGGGTCATCGAACCTAACCTGGACGAAAAACAATCGAGCTACGTTTTTTGTCGCATATTTCTTGCCCAGGGCTTTCGCGCAGGGCGTGGAAGGCAAACCTGCTCACAGAGATACATGCCATCGGCAGAGGAGCACCTTTTTTTTTCAGGCCATCGTCGCGGGAGGAACTTTCTGTATGCCTGACGCGTGCCACGATAGCGATAGCACGTTTAGGCATTTTTCTTCTTGGTCTTCTAATTGACGGGGCTTCTTGACCCAATTTCGTCGGAGCAATATCATTCTTGTTCTGCAATATGTATATGCATTTTTTGTGACGCGTCCTACAATAGAGGTGACGCACCACTTTTTTTCAGATGGATTTCCTCAATTTGGGAGCTTAAGGCACCTCCCAAAGCCTGATTTGGAGAAAACAAAAACTGCCAAACTTACCAGATATAAAAAACTCATGGATTTGGTACACGACCGGAATACCAAAAAAAAAAAAGTGTCGTATTTTCCGACGATTTTGGGTTAAGGAGCCCCGTCATTCAGAAATATTTTCAGACGAAAATCGCCACCACCTCTATCGTAGCACGCCTCTGGTATATATACCTAGGCCATCGCCTTGTTTGTCGGGTTGCACGTTTAATTTGGCCCAAGCCAGGGTTAGTCTCAGAGGAGTGTGACGCGTGCTGCGATATACAGAGGTGCACCACTGCTTTTCTGAGGTCCCATATTTTTGGGGTTTCAAGACACGTCTTTAAGACACGTCTCTCTCAAAAACTGATTTGGAGAAGAAAAAAAACTGCTACTACACCGGGTGAAACATATCCCACATGGACTAGGCGTAAAACGAGAGTCACGCAGAAGAAAATGATTCATTTCCGCGACGACTTGCTTTTGGATTAAGGAGCTCCGTCGTTCAGAAACCACCTCAGACGAAAATGGCTACCACCTATCCTATCGTTGCACGCGTCTCAAGTGGTTGAGAGCGCGCCTCAGAAAAAAGCAATCGTTGGTGCACCCCTACCGTAGCCTGCGTCGCTTCACACCAAAAAATAAAAAAATTAGTAATCTGAAACGTGTACCTTGATTTGACCAAGCCCACGGTATAGGTATACCCAAAAAGTCTTACTCAAAAACACTAAAGATGACACCTTCTGACCAGCTGTGGGTTTAGGCACAAGCCCAGTCAGTTTCCATATAAACTCTTGGCCAACAAGTGCTACCTCTATATGGCAGCACGCGTCCAAATTGCGGATATATATATCGTGTTGCGTTACACCTCTGGCGCCTTAGACCAGGGCGTCCAAAACGAACGTGTTCTCAAACTCAAAATGTTCACCATGTTGTATAATATTCCCGGGTAACTCCGAACAGGTACAACCGGATCAACGAGCTCAAGGCATAAAAGAAAACTTGTACGCGGTGGTAATTCGGTGCTCTGTGTCGGGTTTGTTCGGTGTCGCGTGCCTGATATAACGATTTTCTGCTGAGCAGCGCATCGAAACCAGCCTTCTCCAACGGTCTGGGGATGGGAAGACGATTTTGATGCACGCGGCAAACGCCGGTGACCCGATGGCGCTGCTCGTCGTGGCCGACGCTTGCAGAAAAACATGCGAGCCGAAAACGGTGGGTACGCAGTACGGCAAGAGGGGTGGTTGGAGGGCTGTTTGAGAATGCGGCACCATGCCGTCCATGCCGCACATATGTCACACACACGCACGCGTCCACCGGATTTTTCTTTTTACTTTTATTTACAGTATGTTCTTGCGGTATGCCACTGGTCAGATTAAGGCGCTGGGTGTCCCCAAACCGTAACCTCTTAGTGCAAGTGTTCATGTTTCGCGGAGTCCTCTAAGAACAAACAAAAACCCTCGTACAACACTCTGCGTCTGATTTTGATCGTCGACCGTTTCTCGCCCGCGAAATGTTCATTGATTTTAGTATAAGGATCCCATGCGTCGGGCAACCTTCAGGGTCGTTCATATTTATGATGATGTATGATGACGTATGATGGTGTATAATGACTCATCTCACGGCAGGGTTTGTTGCACGTTTTTGGGCCAAGCGTTTGTTCTAACCGGTTAAGTGCCTCAAATGTTTGATACTGTCGGTTAGCACGATAACTGTACGACTATATCTACTCACTGATTGTACGAAGTACAGGATGGAAGGATCTATAGTTTCCACGCACAAATTGAGCTGCCCCGCCCCTCCCCCCCAAACCCCCCTTTCCCCTACCCCCCCCCCCCACCCCCCCCCCCCCCCCCCCACCCGCTCCCTTTTGATCAAAACCAGGCCCCCACGTCCTTCGAAACTCCGTCCTCCCCTCACCGGTTATTCGACTTACAGGAGTCACTTGATAAACGGATGCATTTCCTTCCACAGCTGTCAGATTTTGTCCCCCTCAGAAACGGGTTTCATAGCTTCTGCACACAGACTGTCTAACATCACCCTGTTGACCCTGATAGCTACACTGTAGTTGCAAGGGGAGTCGCCGACCTATATCCTTGATGAGGACACACAACCCGTAATACGCGCGATCGGAGCATCACACACAGCTTGCAAAGATGAGTTTCGACAAAATATTCGATCTCACAGCTGGAGTGTATTTCATTTTTTGTAATATATACTTGGCACTAGCGCGTAGAAATGTGGGTCGGGTTGCGCGCGCGATCGTCTTGGATGGCGTGTTTAGCGTGGGTGAGGTATTGAGCTAGCTCCTCATGTTAGCAGCCCAGAAAATTCTTAGAGTCTGCTGCACCTCTAGCGAGGGACGACTCGATTGCCTACCACACGTAGCTAGAGGAAGAAAGGCCTTTAAAGGTCGTTTCACCGGCTCTGACGGCAGGTTAAGCGTACTGGCACCATACCTGCTGCCTACGAGTACGTAATCCGCGTCCCGTTTTCGTACTTTCGGATTAATCGTGTCTGCCGCCGCAGGTGAGACGCCTTCTCAAAGAGAGAGACGCGGAGGGGATGAGCTTTCTTATGCACAGCGCAAACCCCTGTTGCAACTTCAACCCAACGGCCGCGTCAGGCGAGATATCACATTGTTTACGTTGACCGTTGGCGTATGCATGACGTGTGCTACGTACAATGGAGGTAGTCACATTTTCGGCCAAAAACAAACATGAAACGGTTTCTAAACCACGGGGCTCCCCTCCTCAAACCCCAAATCGACGGCATGCCAATTTTTTTTTTCGCGATGTCTAAAGGCGCGTGCTACAATATAAGGTAGATTTTTTTGTGTAGAACACGGTTTCCGAATGACGGGGCTCCTTGACCCAAAATCGTCGGAAATAGGTTATTATTAGTTTATGATTCTCGTTGTATACCTAGGCCATATGGTATATTTCATCCGGTATCACATTAATAGCAGTTTTTGTTTTTCAAATCAGTTTTTCGGTTAAGAAGGACATGCCTTAACCTCCTAAAGTGAGGAACCTCATAAAAGAGAGGTGAACCTCTATCGTAGCACGCGCCTCAAATCGAGCAAGCCCTCGCTGGTAAGTCTTTGTGTGGGGTTAGTTTTCGGTAGTTAGCCGCCCCAGGGGTCTCTGAGCTGCTCCGCGTCCTCTACCCTTTCTCACAAATGTATCACTGCTCCCTCTGGTAACTGGTGGTTGGCGAGGGCACAGGAAACGGGCCTATGATGATATTAAGAAAAGGCCTATGATGATATTCACCTAGTGACACAGGCCACACGGTAGGCGTGCATCGTTTTATTCTGAGGCTCTTAACCTGATGTTCAGATAATTCAAAACGCGCCCGATGAACCCTAACCTGTGTCTAGCTACAAAATAAACAAGCATTCATTGTGAAAGACAAGGGCATTCCGAATATGTTGGGTTAAGGTGCCCCCGTCACATTCAGAAACGGTTTTGGACCAAAACCTCCTACCTCCGCCGTACCACGCGCCTATTCCCTGGGCCGTTATACTACCACCACCACTACCTCGATAGTATTGAGGATGTTTATCCCGCACCTTCCCCGTTTTCATATATTTCACATCCCGCCCCGCGACGTTGTCGTCCAAGTCCCGGGTAACAGTGTTGTGGCCAGCCACGACGAAGGTATATGTTAGCACCAGCCTAGCATGTGGGGTTATCCATTGGGAGGCGCGCACAGTTGTCTTCGGTGTTCCTGCGTTTGTGCGAGGTGTTTGGCATTTCTGATGCCAGGAGCCAAACGAAAGATTGACCACGGCTACTATGGCGGGGTATTATTTTAAAGCCTCGTTTCTCAGTGGCCCAGAGACACCCGCGTGAGGGCCTACCACAATGACGTTTGTTTTTTTCTCTGTTGACGCGATATTCATGGCAATGCAACGGTTTTCTACACTGTGCAAAAACGATGTATGGTGTCCGTTCTTCGATGACACAGAGAGCCAGTCGCGCGCGAATGACCTGAGCAGGGAGCTAAGAATGGTGGCAGTACCCTCCCTACCGTACGTAGCTTTGACCCACACGTTTTAACGCATCCTACTTCCCGATGTCCCCGCCTGCGTCGGGTAACGATTCATCGACCACGACGCACTCTAAAAAAGGTGGCGTCAATAACCTGACGGTGGAGACACGGGGGGAGACCAATCGAGAAATATTCTTTTCAGTTGAAAAGGTTGAGGAGGATCCCGCGATAACTCAGCGCAGGCGCGGATATTCTCAGGGAATGTCGAGTCTTGGTCTTGGGGATACTGAGGCTCAGGCGGTGGATCCGACCGTTCCTGTGTTGAAGATATCCATCGCTCTTGTCAAGGAGTGCCTTTGGAAAGAGCAGGTGATGAGAGGATCAAACCTACGGCAGGGAGACTGGGTGGGCTACCCCCAATTACACTAGTGTATTTTCACCGCTTGCCACAAGGAACTCTATATACGCCACGGACAGAAATACTTCCAACAGGCGATTGTTTTGGCGCAGCATATAGCTTGCATGTTCCATTGCGCATTGTCATCGCAAATATTAGAACTACACACGAACGCTTGAGGCCGCGAAGGGATAGGGGACCACTCCAGGTCAGTCCAGCGAGTGATCCCGAGCCAGTGAAACAATATCCCCAAAAACTGACCCTCGTATATCAGCTTTGGTCTGAGGGGGGACATCGCATGTGGGGGGTAGGTAGCTCGTTTGCTTACTGCACAATATGTCTGCTACAACAGGGGTAGATTTTGTTTTGGCAAACTATTTCTCTGAACCACGGGACTCCTTTAGAACAACATGTCGTCGGAATGACATTTTTGTTTTTTGCCTTATTTATTTTTTGCCGGTTTTTTATATAAAAGGGGTTGTTTAGTGTGATTCCGCCTTTTTCTACCCTTGTGCTTGTTTGGCGGGTAAGGGGGTAGACTTTTCACACAATGAGGGGCTTCAATAACGATTAGCTGCACTTCTCTAGACTACAACGGCGCGTTCAATCGTTTTTAGATCGATTTTGGCCCACACCCTTTCCAAGCGAGATAGAAATCAAAATGTACTGAATGTAGCAGTGCAGTTCTGTAAACCGTTTATGAATGGTCAAGGGGGAAACATGCCCAAGAGAGCGTGGAGAGGACATCATTGGTCACGCAAAGCAGCCCGAGCTGCCTTTTCTTGGCGAGTACACTCGCACAGTGCGATGGTCAGGAATATCTGCGATACGCAGCATGATGCTATGGCACCCGTACACTTCTACGTGCTCCCACCACAGCAGTAGGCGGTTGGTAATTCCGTACCTGTAGGTGACGACGAAAGCTACGGACGGCAGAGGTGCACCGGTTCTTTTTTTCCATCTGAGGGGGGTTGCTTAAGGAGTCATATATATATAGCTGTGCACTCTCTGAGGCCAAAACTGATTCTGAGGGTGGTTGCTTGAGGAGCTATTAATAGCTATATACCCACTGAGGCCAAAACTGCTTTTGATTGAAGGCGAAAGAACAACCCGACGAACAAGCCTCTTACGGCCTCACTTTGTAACATACTTATATCAGACGGGTGGTGCAATAGAGGTGCACCGCATTTTTTCTGAGGTTCCTCAATGTGGGAGTTTAAGACCTCTCCCAAAAAACGATCTAGATAAAAGTACAACTGCTACCCGATGACAAATCCCATGACCTAGATACACAACGAGAATCATCATGCAAAAACTATCTAAGGGGGGCGTATTTTCCGACGATTTTGGTTCAGGAGCCCTGTCTTTCAGAACCGATTTAGGCCAAAACAAGGTAGACTATACCTCTATCGTAGCATGTGTACTCCTACGGCCTGGATATGTAAGATATTGATATTGCAAAACGAAAATGGCGGTATTCCAAC
Source organism: Undaria pinnatifida (assembly GCA_012845835.1). Taxonomy (NCBI): domain Eukaryota; class Phaeophyceae; order Laminariales; family Alariaceae; genus Undaria; species Undaria pinnatifida. Next base: position 4,540,988 of record JABAKD010000005.1, read on the forward strand.
GATTTTGGGGTTAACCCCTTTGCAACTGGAAACCCGTTTTGGGGACAACATTACTTGGATTTAGTATAGGGAGGGGTTCGGGGGCTCTAAAGGGGTTAAGGAGTCCCGCCGTTCCGCGAAATAACCTATGCCAGAAATGCGCCACCTAAAATGCGTCATGTGCGGTTGGGCCCTAGCTAACTGGTGTCAATAGCACTTTCCTGTTGGCTGCTGCGAGCGTAGACCGTCGGTTTAATCCTCAGTAACATGTCCGACAGGCGAAGAGTAGGTAGGTGGCAGTTGAAGGATACGAGCTGTCCTTGTGGAACACGGCAACTCGTGGACATGATCTATCTCTGCTGTCTGAATCGCGCAATCCGTGCATCACTGCTTGTTCTGTGCGTGCGTCGGAAAATCAAGCATTGCTCAAGTGAACTTACCACATATCTTAACGCGAAACAAACAAGGAGCTACACACGTTGAGCGCGCTAACTCCCTCAACTCTGCCGCAGGTTCGAGAGGAGCTCACTGCAACGGACTTATGGGGAAGGACTGTTGTGACGCACGCCGTTCGATCGGGCCATGTGCAAATGTTCGAGGCAGCTCTCGGAGCCCTCCGAGACGACATCCTCGACACAGAGGTAGGAACACCGAAACCGACGGCCCACAACAAATGCCACGGGGGTACCCCTGATACGCAGTGGAAGCGTTATTAAAGGAACATCATAATACTACGGGTTAGGCAAGTCCCTCTTATCTACACGAGGGTTGTTTTTAGCGTCTGCCGTGAATCGTCACGACTTAAGTCACCAACTAATTACTAGTTGGACCAAACGTTCGTTGTTTGTCGGGGGTGCCGACTAGGTGCAATCTTCTAGGACGTTTCTTAAAGTGCGTCTTAACCGTTTTTCAGAGAGAGGCACGTCTTACTCGCTATGTAGCCTCTTGGAACATTTTGTTTCAAAGTCTTGAAATATACCAGGCGCAGCGCAAAGGGTCTTATAGGATCGAAACGACCACAGCGAGCTGTGGAAACAAAGCGCGAGAACACCAGTTGAATCGATTACTCCAACTTGTTTCTCTTGAAGGTTGCTTTATTGCGACTCCAAACGTTTCCTCTGTCACCGGGGGCATTGAATGAAACCGACTCCCCGGATTTTTGCTGATGATGGCGTTATACTTTAAATACTTTTGGGGAACAAATCACACCCCGCGCACTCCCCCCAAGCCCACATAATAACCAAAGTTCTCACCACAGCCTCGCCACTACACTGCGCCACCCAAGCACACCTACCCCGCACAGCATAATAACACACAACAACCTCCTGCTTATTGAGTCAACTTCAAGTACGAATCAAATAACGTTTCTGTGCTGCTCCATCACGTGTGTGTCAGCTTCTTCATGTTAAACCATTCTTTCCACCCAATGACATCATCAGTAAACCCAGTGTCCGTGCTGATTCTCATCCTAGAGAGGTGCAAACTATTTGGTCATAGACTAGACTGCGAGACAGAGTAACCCACAAACAAGCGCAATCAAGCAAGGTAAATCAAGTGAAATGCTTCGTAGCGTACCGGGTACGAGAACATCGCAAAAAAACAGACCATAAAAATAATATTAAAAAATTAAAAACAAAACGACAGGAGGTTTCTGAAGAATGTGATGGACAACAAGATCATCATGTATGTGTCTCGTCGTAAAATCTCATGAACAAAAGAGAACAATAGCACGCGTACAATTAATAATGTGCCACTCTTGTTACATGTACATATGCATACAAGGATGCTGGCACGTAATATTTGTACAGATATCATACTTCGAAGTATTTTGCTCTTCTGTGCAATATCACAGATACAATATTTGTTGCATTTACCGGTAGTATTTTACACGCAACAGTTTTTTGTGTATCAATACCAGGAACGTGTGTGTTGTTGCCTGCGTTAGGTACCTGGTATGTATGTAGTCGCGAAAAACCAGTAGTCATATCTACGTCTGACCAATAATGCTATATGGTAGGAGGGGTTATGTTGTTGTTGCCCCCTTTTGGGCACTTTTTTTTCCAGCGGTCACTCGCGCGAGTGATCCCCCGTGTTTCTTGCGGTGACAGTCTTTCTTTCTTTCCTTTCGTCCTGGAGTTAAACATTCTCGACATCAAGACGGAAAGGTATGGTTGTCTAAGCTGCTCCAAAATAATCGCCGAACGTGTTTATGTCAGTGAGGTACACATTCACTCGCGCGAGTAGCTCAAACCACGCGTGCTCTGTTAGAGGTATATAGCACGGTTCGTCTGAAGTGGTTTCTGGATGACGGGGCTCCTTAACTCCAAATCTCCGGAAATAGGCCATTTTTTTGCATGTTTCTCTAGGCCATGGAATTCTTCATCCGATAGCGGCTTTGTCTTTCTCCAGAGCAGTTTTTGCCTTAGAGAGGTATGTATTAAGCTCCCAAATCGAGGGGTAGTATCAAGAAAAACAGTGGAGCACCTCTATCGCAGCACACGTCAAACTTGATACTGAAAATTGGGGGTACGGTACTACAATGCCGTAGCCTTGATCTTCTTCTGTCGGGGGGGGGGGTTGGCGGTGTTCCAATAATCCAGTACCACAGAACTATCAAAGACGAATCCAATACGTGCCGAGACGGATGTAAAAGGACCCGCCAAGAGACAAATCGGAGACGTGCCACGGCGATTCTAAGACGCGCCAAGACAAATCTAAGACGTGCTATTCGTAAGACGAATATATGATGCACTAAGACGACAGTCACATTCTCCATGACGTAAAAAGTGATTTAGGCGTGCCAATACGGATCTTGGACGAACTTAAGACGTTCTAAGACGAATGTAAGACACGCTAGGACGACCGTCACGTTCTCCATGACGTAAAAAGTGAAGTAGGCGTGCCAATACGGATCTTGGACGAATTTAAGACGCGCTAGGACGAATCTAAGACGCACTAAGACGCCCGTCACATGCTCCAAAAGGTAAAAAAAGTGAATTAAGCGTGCCAAAATACGTATATAAGACGAATTAAAACCGTGCTAAGAAAAGCCTAAGACGCGCTAAGACGACCGTAAAATGCGTCAAGACGTAAAAAATGAATTAAGACGAATGAATGGGATTCGCACGTCTTACTCCACATGTATTCGCCTGCGGCGGACTTATTCCTCGCTACGCTCGATCTGTAAGTCCGATTTACTATTCGTTTCGCTCGTCTTAGAAGATTGGGCCTAGTGCCGACTAGTAGTGCCGACTATCCGACATATTGGGTTTCCGTACTTGTTGCAAGAATTATTTATTGCGGGATGGTTTTTACTTTTTAGATTGGACGCCCTCGGGGGGAAGGTGATTTTATATCCCTTCACCCACCTGCCTCAAGTCGTCAAGTCGGCTGGCCACAAGTCGGCTTCGGCAGCCGACTTGCCGACTGTAGATATTTGGCGCCAGATATTTAGTTGGCTGCCGATATACAATGATTTATTGCAAGTCGTTAAATCCTGCCGTCTCCCAGCTCAGGTGCCATTCCGATTTCCAGTCTCTGTTGCGATGGGAAATAAATAAATGAAAAATCTGTTGAAACGGATAATTTATCTCAACATTAGAGGCGTGCTACGATAGAGGTAGCACTGTTCGTGTGAATTTTTTTTTGAATGGCGGGATTCCTTAACCCCAAATCGTCGGAAATAGGCCATTTTTTTTGGGATCGTTGGCGTCGTGTACCTCGGCCATCAGATGCTTCAGCCGGTGGCAGTTTACTCTTTCTCCAAACCAGTTTTTGGGAGAGGTCTTGAGCTCCCAAATCGAGGAAACCTCTGAAAAACAAGCGATGCACCTCTTCCTAGCACGCGGCCCTAAGCCCATCAAACCCACAAAAAAAAACAGGTTAAAAAAAGTGAAAAATAAATATATATATCGGTAGTGGTCAATACAGTGGTGTACGTTGTATGTAGGAAAAAGTCTTGATCTGATCATTTTGTTTTTTGTAGATTTTTTTGTATGTTGGGGGTTGGCCTTTTGGACTGAAACGTTTAACAATTTCGACACTACTCTTCTTGTGCATTTTCCGAACCAACCCGATGCCCAAGCAAAAAAAAAATCTTACACCGCGAACACCGGCTTAATAGTGCAACCATGACCCAGGATATACAGTAGGGGGCTCACTTTTGGGACCTTGTTTGGCGGTGGTTCGGAGGTCACTCGCGCGAGTTACCCCCCCCTCCTACCCCTTTGTGGCCTTGCGCTTTCGTGTTGTGTTTTATTCGTGCGATGATAGGAGTCGCAATGGAAGGGTGTAAGCAATGCTGCGGCAAAAAGAAAACGCCTGTATGTAGCATTGTTGCTGGCGTGATGCAGGGTCACTCGTGCGAGTGAGTCCAACCCGGGGGTAGTAGGTGAGGGGGTATCCCCGCTGCCGTAGCCTTATCGCCCCTTGTTTAACTGCGCCCACCGTTTGGGCGACAGACGACACCGTTTTTGGACTCATACATGCTGACGCGTGCTACGATAGAGGTGCACAACGTTTTTTCTGAGGTTCCTCAATTTTATTAGCTCAAGACATGCCCCTCCCAAACACTGATTTGGAGAGGAAGAAAGCTGCTACCGGACGAAAACTCCCATGGCCTAGGGTACAGCACGAGAAACCAGCGGGGGGGAAATGTCGTATTTCAGATAATTTTGGGTTAAGGAGCCTCGTCATTCAGAAACGATTTAGGCCAAAGCAAGGCATACCTCTATCGCAGCATTGTTCTGCTGTAAGCGTGAGGTCACGCAGTATGGATCTCTTTGGAGCCGTCCTCGGAACCCTCTCCTCCGAGATAACGTCCTCGACACAGAGAGAGGTTGGCAACCACCTGTAGAAACCAACTATTTTAAGAAACACGACATATATTATAAAAATTAAAATACACTCCAGCTGTGAGATCGAAGATTTCGTCGAAACTCATCTTTGCAAGCTGTGTGTGATACTCCGATCGCGCGCATTACGAGTTGTGTGTCCTCATTGTATATATGGCATGTTTTCGCTGATATCTACAACGCCTACAACTGAGATGCATACGGACATTATAACATTATTGAGTGTGTTTTGCTTTCATCGTGTGGCTCTAGTTTGGCGGATGGTCATGTCGCCTGTGGTGTGTTTTTGTTCGCTTGAGGACGAGTGTGACGAAGAGAAGTTCGCCATTTTTCTGTTAAAGTGGCTTCTTACCCCATGATCTCTATTAAAAAAACAAAATTGAGTTTTGAGTGACCTGAAAGCGTATTCCGATGCCCACACCCTATTAAGCCTAGATATGAACAAAAACGATATTTTTGTTAATGTAGAAACAAGAATTTGACATTTTCCGACGATTTTGGGTTAAGATCCACCCCACGGTGGTGGTGCAGCAGAAAAGTCCCTGAGCCTCGAACATGATGAGGAGCTCTTAATATGTCACCCTCTACAAAAAGGACTTCGACCGCATTCGTTCGCACAACCCGACCAAGCATCCATTCCTTCGTCTCAAACAATATATATGTACACTAGTGAAATTTCTCGATTTGAGTTCCGGTAGTTCTTCAATCGAGGAGCTCAAACGGACAAAAAAAAAAACAACAACAAAAAAGTGCAACCGACGCGTGCTACGATAGAGGTACACGACTTGTTTTCTGAGGTCCCTCAATTTGGGGGGAGCTTAATGAGACCTCTCCCAAAGCTTGACCTGGAAAAAATACAAAAATAAGTGCTGCTGCTACCGGATGAATAAATCCCATGTGGCGTCGGCACACAACGAGAATCATCATGCCTTTCTTTTGCCTACTTCCGACGATTTTTGGTTAAGGAGCCCCGTCGTTCATAATATATCATTTAGACCAAAACAAGGTATACCTCTATCGAGGAGGTACGCATCTCTACGTATAATAGTCTCAGCGCACGGTAGTATGCTACTGGACACGGACTACGGTACGGGGGTCCCTCTTTTGGGGCCTACTGTTTTTGCGCTGTGGCTCACGGCTACTCGGGCGAGTACCCCCCTTGTTCCTTTTTGATGGAAACGAGCAAGTGGGTACGTCCAAACACCTGTGTGAGTTGGCTGCAGCCGAAGCTGGGTGGGCCCGTATTTGTAGTCCACACACGGAACCTTTCCTGCTGTTACACAATTTTCGATACAAATCATGAATGGATAGCAAGCTACTATGCTGCTGCGCCAAAGCCATCGCCTAACTTTGTATAGTATTTTCGTCCGTGGTGTACGGAGTCAGTCGTGCCAGTGATGGAATCCAGGCAGCAGCGAAAATCAGGATTATTTACACCGTCGTAACATCCCCCATATCGTAGCCTTAATCACGGTTGTTGTTACCTTGCTAATAGTGGTCCCTTGTCCTGACGAAGCTTTCAGAGACTCCTCAGGGCCACTCACGCAAATTTCCACCTTTTCTATGCGTGCTGTGTGTGACGTACAATAGTATGGTACTAGTCGTTGTTCGGACTAATTTTTCGGGGGCTCAGTGGGACTACCGCAAAAAATGTCCCACCTAGGCTGTGGGCTTCTCTAGTTCTCGTCGTTTGAATACCATCTTAACTATGAAATAGTTTGTTTCGCCGCAAAAAAAAACTTGTTTTTTTCAAGTTCGTCTTCGAGCGAGGCACTGAGCGGCTCGCGATAATCTTGCCTGTTTTTTTGCGTTCAAGTAATAATGCGGGTGCCCACCCACTTTGATTTTGAGCTATGCGGCGTGCTCTGCACACAGGCACACACGGGTAAATTTTGTTGCACTGATTTCTTGCTCAGCTATTTTAAGAGCTGGATGGGTGCACCCACCCATATTATTGCACTTGGCAGGTTGAAGAAATGCTCCAAGCGAGTGAAGATGAGCGTGACCACAGCCCCATGCGGTCGGCCCTTGTCGAGGGGGGGCCGGAGGTACAGATGCTGTTCGTGAAGAGGAGGGGTCAGCTGAAGGTGAGGCCACGCGTTTCGTGCGAGTTCAGCGGGGCTGGCGCGTAATAGTGCTAATAATGCTGCTGTGGTACATATTTCGCACATTTGTTTGCGCAACTATTTTTGCCTGACTGGGCTTCCCAACTCAACTACCATATACCAGTATAGTTGGCACACTATTTTTGTTTGTTGTCTTTCTTGGAGTCGTTCTTTTTGTAACCCTAGCAAATTGTTTTCGTCGGGTGGTAGTACGACTTGATACACGAGCTACGGTCAAGGCGCACCGTCCTTTTTATGAGGCCGCTCACTTGTGGAGCTCTGTAGCTCCCCGAAGAGCTTCACTTGACCGAGATTACTTAAGGTGCAAAAGGATGGTAAAATCCATGCGGGGTAGATGAAAAGAAATGTACAGAACGACACATATTTGCAGCCCTTTACTGTAGCATGTTTGTTCATTTGTAGCATTCTTATTTCTGTCTTGCTATCAAACTATCGAAGAAAAAAGTTTCCAGCAAAATCCATGCGTACCCCGATCGCAGCATGCATGCGTCTATTCTGCCATGCGTCACACATTGATATCCTGGGCCCACAGTACTAGTAGTCGATTCCAATCCTGATGGTCCTCTGTGGATCCAGCACTAAAACTTGCCAAACCTCGCCTCGGTTTTCTCTCACAGAAAGATGTGTCTGCCAGGGGCAAGCTAGCTACGATCGAGGCCAAAATACAAACCTTTATCCCAGGAAAGCTCGTCGTGGTGAGTTTGAGTGTGCCGCTAGCGGGGGGTTGTCTGGACTTCATGGGTAGAGAAATGTCTATATCGACACCTCAAACGTGTCGCTAACGGGGTGTTGCCTGACGTCACCGATAGATAGAAGAACAACTAACACCAACTTAAATATCTCTGCCATTGCAGGGAGGAGGGGGTACCAGGTAGTTTCGTGTTTTCCCCGCCGAGAACCGGACTCGAGCTGCGGTGGTAGCAGATACCCGCCACGGCTGAGAGGAACCACGGTTTGGGCTCGCATGGTTTCTTTATGGTTACTGTACCTACAGAAGAAGAAATAACCTGTTTGTTTTTCGAAATGTATTTATTTGTTGTGCACCCTAGCCCATGGTATTGTCCATGGATAGGGTGTGAACAGTGTTAGCCACAGGAAGACATATACGGCAGAAAGGTGCAGCCGTTTGTTTGTTTAGACTTCTCACGCTCCTCGCAGTGAGGAGCTCTATATATACATATACATAGTGTACATTGTATACATACCCCAGTTGGAACCAAAAAATGCTGATTTCGACCAGAGTAAAAGTGCAGCCCAATGTGGTTACACCACCCCACGGCCTACCTGACAGGTATGGCGCGTGTTACGATAGAGATAGCACTTTTCGTGGGATACATTTTCGAATTCCTCAACCTGAAATTCGGAAGAAATACGTTAAATATTTCGGCCCGGTTCTCGTGGTACACGTAGTCCATGGGATTTTTTCATCCAGTATGATAGCAGTTTCATTTCTAATCTACTAATCAGTTTCGGGGATGGACATGTCTTGATCTCGTAAATAGGGGAACCCTCAGCAAAATCGTGGTGCACCTCCATCGCAGCAGGTGTCGTATTGCAAAGCAAGAGATAGCTGCAACACATGAATGACATTCGGACGATTTCGTGTTTTAAGAGCCCCGCCATGTGTAAAAAACAAAACACAATACAAAACGTGCTACCTGTACCTACCTTTGAGCACTTGTTAAAGTGGAGTTTTACAACAGGGGCGGAATATGGGATTTATTAAGATGTGGATATTTGGGGAATATTTTATCCAGATCTCCTTCGCCGTATGACAGCATGGATAAAGTGGGGATTTACACCGATTGCCACTGCCGAGTTGAGGCCAATGGCGCGAGCCGCCCGGTGTCTCAGCGCTTAAGAGTGGTACAGTTCATATAACATCAAATGTTGCTGGGGCTACGCGTGAAAACTAGTATTCCGCTTCCGTCCACATGACGAAATCAACCAGCACAAACTAACAAATCATCAACGTAGCTACGAGATCTCTGTCGTAACCACATGTCCACAGGCGCGACTATAATGTAAACTCTCGAAAACATGAAGACGCTTGCTACAATAGAGGTGCACCACTTTTTTGTCTGGAGTTGATTCAATGTGGGAGCGTAAGACCCCTCTCAAAAACTGATTTGGAAACAAAATAAACTGTTACCGGACAAATAATTCCATAGCCTAGGTACACGAAGAAAAATCACACAAACAAAAATGGCCTATTTCCGACGATTTAGGGTTAAGGAGCACCGTCATTCAGAAACCATTTCGAACAAAAACTGATGCCTCCATCGTAGCACGCGTCTGAATATATATGTATGTGTTATCAATGGCACTTGCTCGCCCCCCACCACTCACCCTTCCACGCATGGCCAGATATTTCAGCTCCTCCTGCCTGAGATTGGCAAGGACCACCAGATCTACCTCCTCGTGGTCCTCTGCGTCCTCGCCCCTCTCTTCAACTGGGCGAGCTCCCTGCTTACGAAAGAACGTCCAGTCTCCTCGTTGAAACCTACCCTGGCGCCAAGGCAAGAGGTCGGGCGCACGCCACGGTATATGGGCGATCAAAGCTACGCTACGGGAGTCACGTTTGGTGACGATCCTGTCCGTGGTTCAGGTTCACTCGCGCGAGTGGCTCCCCCTATTCCTTCGAGGTGCCAAGGTCTCTCGAGACGTTTTGGTTGTGCGATAAGAATCCGCGGTGTGGATTGACTGGTTAGCTGCCGTGCGCGAATGAAATCGCTCAAAAAGCATTTTTTGTCCGTGAGGTACAGAGCCACTCGTGCGGGTGATGAAAACCTCAAACTCAGTAGTAGTAGTGAAAATAGGGGGTATATATCATAGCACCATCAAAACATCATCACAACATCATCACAACATCTTCACAACATCTTCACAACATCTTCACAACATCATCACAACATCATCAAAACATCACCATAACATCATCATAGCATCATCACAACACCGTCGAAACATCCTCCCTGCCGTAGCCACGACCAGTTGCGTGTACACACCTTAACGTTTCTGGGTCTCTCTCCTCACGTGAGCAGCTACACGCATCTTGACGTTTCAGACTCACCCCACGCTCGGGGTGTAGCATAACGTTCTCAGAATTTTCCGAGCCTCCTAACACGAGGAGGAGCGCAATATGAACATCATCCATCATCGATCATCCGTCATCATCATCACACGAAACAGGACTTCGAAGTCATTCAATCGCCCAATTCGATCAATAGTTCCATGCGCCAGTCCAAAACCAAAATGTCATCGTTAGAGTATCAGACCAACTGGATCAATCCCCCCCTGACGAGAATAGCTCTTAAACAACAGGGGTAAAAAAAAAATGGCCCCAGAAAAAGAGAAGCGTGCAACGATATAGGTAGTAGCACGTTTTGACCAAAGGTACGGTAGGGGGGGTTATGTTGTTAGTGCCCCCTATTGGGCACTTTTTTTTCAGTGGCTTCGATGTCACGCGCTCCAGTGACCCCCCTGTTTTCTGCGGTGACAGTCTTTCTTTCTTTCTTTTTTTCTTTTGTACTGCTGTTTTAAACATTGTCGACATCAATACGAAAAGGTATGGTTAGTTACGCTGCACCTAGCAAATCGCCGAACTAACGTGTTTTTGTCAGTGAGGTCCAGAGTCACTCGCGCGAGTGATGGAAACCCGGGAGTGACCAACTGGGGGTACTTTACCCCGCTACCGTAGCTTTGGTATTTTGTCCCAAACAATTTCTGGATGACACGGGGCTCCTTCACCCAAAGTCATCGGAATTTCGTCTTCTTTTTTTTTCTGCGCGGTTCTCGTTGTGTACCTAGGCCATTTGGATTGTACACCCGGTAGCAGCTAGCTTTAGTTTTGTCCAATTCCATTTTTTTTAAGAACCTTGTAAGGCGGCTAAATGAGGACATTTCTTAAGACGAAAAAATAATGCACCTCTGCCGTATGCAAGTAGACGCGTGCTACATTATTAGAGGTAGCACCTTTGCTTCGTGCGAAACGTTTTCTGAAAGACGGGGCTCCTTAGCCTTAGGCCGAAATGGTCGGAAATAGGTAATCTTTTTGACATTATTATTATTATCGTTGTAGACCTAGGGATTATGGAATTGTCCATCCGGTGTGATGAGCCGTCTTATTTTTTTCCCAATCAGGTTGTTGGAAGAGGTGTTGAGCTCTAAAACAAAATGAGGAACACCTCAGGAAAAGGGTGGTGCGCCTCTCTCGTAGCATGACATAGATGATGTGAAGGTCGGATCCCTGCCGTGGAAAAACTCGATATCTATGGAGACAGCAGCAGCAGCAGTCCTTTTTGGGGCTATTGATAGGACATTTTTGTGACTGACGGGGGCAAATATATACAAAAAATGATAATACTACTGGTACGATTTTTTGTTGTATACCGATTAATTTGACGCGGGCTTTTTCATGGGGTTGCTGCACTTCCACTGTTCCTCATGAATCATCTTTTGGATGAGGTAGGGGTCATTAAAATACGATTTAGGGGCTGTTACAGATACAGGCCACCCTTCGGGGGGTTCTCTACAAGGCAGGCTCCACGTTGGTCACTCACTTGTATTAGATAAGCTCTTGGATCAGTTCCACACACGTCACGCGCGAACTGAATAGCGTGCAATTCCTCGAGGCAAAATCATCATCCCCTTTTCCTATACGTACATGCCTTCAAAGCCATGTGAAACCTTTTTATATCAAGCCGTATCCCTTATCTTTCGCCTGGTTAGGCCCCCAGGGCAAGACCATAACACTAGCCCACGGTAGGTGTTGCAGTTGTTGAACTAACCGTTTGTGACCGGTTGAGCTCCCCGAAGTGTGGAGGTATCATCGGTCAGTAACATAAACGTTCGAGTACTATACCTATATTTTTAGGACTTGGCGCATAGAAATCTTAGTCAGGCAAAACGCGAACGAGTTTCTTGGAAGACCTGGTTGAGATGATAATGAGCTCCTCAGGTTAGGAGCTCAGGAACTCTTAGAAACTGCTGCACCCCTACCTAGCGTGCTGGATGACTCGTACATAGTTAGAGCTCAGCTCATGTGAGGAGCATCAGAAAGTTAAAAGAAAGAAACTGGACACACGCTACGAAAGAAGGAATTAAAACGTCAGCTTTTTTTTCCCCTCTATGCAAGGTTCTTGGTTTTTTCGAGCTGTGAATATCACTACCACACACTGAATACGATTGAACCAAAGAACCAATATACAATGAATAAACCTCCTGGCCTGCGAAGAGTACAGAAACAATTCGGGCCGAAAAACAGCAACGAAATTCAGACGATATTGATTGTGGGTTAAGAAGGCCCCGTCACTGATTTGCCCCTATCGTAGGCAGTCTGTTTAGGTTTTGCTGCCTACGAGAGGAAGTGCGCTACGATAGAGGTGTAACACGTTTGCACCGAAAATATTGTTCTAAACGCCGGGGGGCACCTTGATTTGACCCAACCGAAAAATCGTCGGAAAATGCCATCTTGTATTGTACAACAACATATAAGTATTTTTTTTGTTTTTGTCGTCGATTTTGCACGGTAAATTTATCTCAATATTTTTTTTTTGCGTGAGGTATATCACAAATAGTATGGAGCCTCCTCAACTGGTTACGAGCCTCGGGGGAAAATAAAACGGCGCCCACCTTTTCACCATGGCATGTCTGTGCAATCGCGCGTGTGGCCCATACGTTGAGAGAAAAAGGAGGTAACCTGCCTACAATTTGTAGCCCTCTAGTCCACGGTATTCCAAAGAACGATGGCGTCATTCCCCCCCCTCCATGTGCCCCCGTTCACAGGAAGTCGTTAGGGAGCCTGCTCCTGGGATTCCCGGCGATGTTTTTTTGGGGGATCGGCACGAGCGACATCGGTGGGACATTTGGTTGGGAGCCCGCGCTGTCCGCGGCGGCTCTGGCCGTCGCGACGATCTGCATCCCCGCCGTTGACGCCTTCCTGAACAGTAGAAGCGTGGAACTTTGGTACGACCAGGTCAGTGAGTCAACCAGTCTGCATGTCAATGGGCCCAGGCTACGATAGGGGGAGTCACCTTTTGGGAGCTTTTTCGCAGGGAATCTGGGCCCCTCGCGCGAGTAGCCCCCTCTTTCTTTTCTTTGCGGTATAAGTGTTGGTGCTCTTATATTTGTTCGATATCAATCCGCAATGGACGCGAGCTATGATCGAGGTTTATTCGACCGAGGCCATGGGATTATTCATCCGGCAGCGGTTTTATTTTTCTCCACATCAGTTTTCGGGGGAGGTCTTTAGCTCTCAAACTGAGGAGTAGTATTAAATTAGGAAAAAAAAAAGTGGTGCACCTCGATCGTAGCACGTGGCAATGGACTGGTAAAGTTGCACTGAGTTAAACGAATATCCTAACTAACCGTATTTTCGTCCGTTAGGTACGCAGTCGCTAAGTACGCTGTGGCTCAAAACGCGGGAGTTAAGACGAGATTACCCCTCCCTGCCGTTGCCATGAACGATACAAAAACCTCAATAAGACGTGTTGTGCAACACTCCCGCGAGACGACACGACGCAATATTCCCAATTTCAATGTGTACTCTAGTATATCAGTAGGACAGTAGTAGTAGTAGCACCATCACCACATCACCTACGCCGCGAGACTGGCCTTTTACCCTCAAAACCTCATCATGTCCGCCGTTTTTCGCGCGATTTAATGTTTTTCGATCATGATTGGCTCTCGCGCGGGCGCATCAAAAGTGGTCTTGTCAAAGGTGGAGATTCACACGCCAGGTAAGAACGCTTCGCTGTGGTAGTGGGTGCTACTTGCTTTGCATGGGTTTTGCCTTTTCTTCGTCGGTAGCTGCTTTGTCTGAGCGATTTATTTGGCGAGATTCTGTGTTATGATATACTCAGTATATATGTGCGATTGCTTAGGTGTAACAAGCGCAATCAAGCATGATAGGAATATGCGTATTCCTATGTTGCTCGTCTTTCTAGCATATATATGTTGCTTAGGGGGCGGGCGCGTGGGCACTGCGAGAATGCGATGTACCACTTCGTGGCTCAAAACGGATTCAGAGTGATGGGGTTCTCGTGAACCCAAACGGTTCGGAATTGTGTTCTTAAAAAAACTATATTATAAAAAATGAAAATACACTCCAGCTGTGAGATCGAAGACTTCGTCGAAACTCATCTTTGCAAGCTGTGTGTGATACTCCGATCGTGCGCAACTATATATAGTCTATACCAGGTATGTATACATATATATTTCGTTGTATACGTACGCCGTGGGGTTGTTCACTATTGGGGTGCCCTTTTATTTTTTCAGAGTTAGTGTTTGGGTTGAGAAATGGGGACCCCCAAGAGGTTGGGAGTCTTTTACATAATAATAAGTTGGTGGAACTCTGCAATACATTCAAATTATTGTTAGTATTGTGATTATTATTAGACTAACAGTAGCAGGTATCAGGTAACACTGAGCATCGAAGCGTTTTATTTTCTTGTGTTTTCCGAAGAGGCGTCACCGCACCAGCATGGTTTGGGCAAAAACGAAAGTTGGCTCTTTATTGATTATGCTTGGTTATCACGGACGCTTGTTCACGGTTTGAATTGTTTGTTTTGGATTGATTGAGTCGGCGTGTCGGCTAGAATAGTAGTTGCTCAGTGTTATTTTCTCCTCAGTTAGTCTTCTAATGGTCAGCGGTCAGGCCTTGGTGTCTTTGCACGCTGATAATGTATATACAGCTCATGGGCTTCGACGTGGGCTCATAACCCCCGCCATTAAAGAACAATAAACCCAAGGGAGACCAACCAAGGAAGCCCACTCACGAACGTATATCTGCTTAGCCATAGCTTCTTCTTTGATGGGTTAGTTGATACTGAGTAAATGTTACACCCTGGGATAGCCGGAAAAAATCGTTTTCTCAGCGGTCGTTTTACCTCAGAATCCTTTCCGCTTTGTCTCTAAAATGTTACGGTGTGTTAACAGGCAAATCAAGCTTGGCGAAAGGACAAGGGCGCGCAGTCTACCCTAGGCGGTGCAGGCGGAACTGACCTCGAATCTGGCCGTAAGATTCTCGCTGCGGACGCACCGGTGAGTTGTGCCCTTTATCCGAACTGGGCAGTAAACGCAGCGATGTTGATCGATGTTGAAACGCTCAACTGGTGTAGGTCGCCGGTTAGCATTTCACCATTGATCAGGCGGACAAACACCAGCCAATACCTTGAAAGTTTTGGCGTCGACGGCAGATCAGGAGTTAGTGGGGCCGTGGGTTCCAAGCTCACACCCCTCCGATAGCAATGTTTTTGCTGTCTCCGTGATATGCACGGTCCTGCAAGCGTTGGTTCGGCTGCGATGACAAAACGTGTCTAAGTCAACTTCAGTTTTTGGCTGCGTTAAAGATTCACTCGCGAGTCGTTCTACGGTAGCCCCGCCCCAACTTTTCTTTGCCGAAATCGCTGGTTTTAAAACCAACTCCCGGCAGTATTTGCTGGAAATACGGTGCCCCGACGTCATCGTCCGATAGTCCTTTGCAAACAAGAAAAAACATGAACATTTTTCTATCTTGGCATCGTTCATCGTGTGGTTTGGGGGGGAGAGCTATCGTGGATTCAGTCTTGCGCGAGTGGCCCGGACTCCTCCGATGAACGAAAATAAGGGGAGACTCGTCCCCCTGGCCGCAACTTTGATGCTTAGGCCTACAGCAGTATATATTTCGGGCTGGCAGGACTCCCCAACTGTTTGTCTACGGACAGTCAACTGATAGTCAACCGGTCGCCATCTGATAGCCAACTGAAAAGTCAACTGATATTCAACTGATACTCAATCAATAGTCGACTGGTGGTCATCAACTGGTAGTAAGCTGAAGAGTCCACTGAAAAGTCAACTGATAGTCAACCGATATTCAGTCGATAGTCAACTAGTAGTCAACTGTTAGTAATCTGACGGTCAACTGATAGCCAACTTACAGACAGCCGACATCTAACCGACGTTCAACCAATCAATAGTTAATCGATAGTCAAATGATCTAGCGAACGACGCATGCCACGATTGAGGTACCTGGTAGCATTTTTCGGCTGAAAAGCTTTCTGAATGACTGGGCTCCTTGACCCAAAATCGTCGGAAAAGTAGGCCGTTTGTTTTTCATGATCCTCGGTGTGTATCTGAGCCACGGTATTTTTTCATCCGGGAGCCGTTTTATTTTCCTCTTAATCAGTTTTTGGGAGAGGTGTCTTAAGCTCCGAAATTGAGGAAACCCCCCAAAAAAGTGGTGCACCTTTATCGTTGCACGTGTCGAACTGGCAGTCAACCGATAGCCAACACATAGTCAATGGAGGAATCTCTCAATGTTGTTAGATTCACGCAGCATGTTTTGTTGTGCTAGTTGGCCATATCGCTGCCCATCGGGTGTGCCGTTTCTGCGTTCAATATACCTTTTTGCTGTTGGGATTAGATGTGGAACTCCTCAACTCATGAGCCGGGGGAAAGTTGGTTGTATCCCTTACGGCAGAACATGCCCGTACCTGGCGCCCGCATTTCACTCTCCAGTTCACGCCGCACCCGTGCGGCCGGCTCTGTAGGAACTACCCACTGCAATGCCGGAATTATGTTTCTATTCTGCAGTCAACGCGTTTCGATGTGTATCTTGGGCCATGAGACACATTGCATCGGCTTGAAGACACATCATCGAGGCCACGGCATAGAGTTGCGCTGTTTTTTTTTCTGGAAGGTTTATCTCATGGACGGCTCTGTGCGTTCCCCTCCACAAGCTACGTCCGAGTCGGATTTCAATATGTCACCCCCGAAACATGACATGGAAGGCGTTCGTTCGCGCAACCCGACCAATATTTCTATGCACTAGTCTCAAAACAACCAAAAAAACTCGTGATATTACTTGACTACGGTATACAACCGTAGAAGCTTGGTCGGGCTGTGCGAACAAAATTGTTGATCAATGACTAACCGCTAGTTACTTGGTCAATGATTTACAGATGAGGAGCTCAAACGGGGTCAGAAACGATATCCCCAAAAAGTGCGACCTTTACCTGGCATGGCTCGAGGACCCTCAAAACCCATGTCGTGAACTACTCCGTAGTGCTCATAGTGCTAATTCGTGCATGTTGAGTGGACGCGTGCTGCGATTGAGATGCACCACTTTTTTTCTGAGATTCCTCAATTTGGGCGCTTAAGAATCCTCCCAAAAACTGATTTAGAGAAAAATAAAACTGCTACGATACCGCATGAAATCCCCATTGGCCGAGGTACACAGCGAGAATCGTGCAAACAAAATGGACCATTTTCAACGATTTGGGATTAAGGAGCCCCGTCGTTCAGAAACCATATCATCAGACGAAAAAGTTATACCTGTATCGTAGCATGCGTCAGTGATCGATTCGCAGCCCCACAGCTTGACCGCGAACTCACTGTTTCACTGCCGTGTTCGCTATTTTAGATGACGAAGGATGCTTCAGCTCAAGTCTCGACGGCGACGGGGCGGAGGATCCTGACCATGATGAGTCCATACCCCCAACAACAGTCAGCCGAAGACGAGCATCAGCGCAGTAAGAAGGGCCTCAAACTAGATAAAGAGGACAGCATGACCGACGGTCTCTCAAACGCCAAGTGATGTCCCGTTTCCCGTGTACAAATAATTTTGAAGTGACGCACCCCATGCTAGCTGTCTTTTGTAAAAAATAGTGCGCTATGTTAGGTCAGTTTCGCCGAGAATAACGTTGTGACACTTTTTCGACGTGAGTAGATACTGTGGCGCAATGGAGATGCCTTGGCCGCGTTGCGGTATCAATATAGTAGCGCGAGTTTCAGATGCGTTCTGTGCCATGGTTATGTGGGTCCCCCGGCCTATAGGCTATGTATGTTTGAAAACCCCTCGAGAATTTGTTGTTGTCCGTCGTATTTATCCGCAGTCTTATAAAGTATATTTTCACACAGTGTGCAGAAGCAGTAGGGCTGCTCCATGAACAAGGTGTCAGGATATAGGCTACGTGTATAATCCCTTACAGAGCTTGGGGGTTGTACTGTAAATAGTCTCATGTAAGTAGATGCGCTTCAATCTGGCACACATGTACATCTAGTGCAAACAGCTTGTTGTAGTGGGTCGCGTGCTACGATATAGGTAGTACTTTGTTTTGGCCGGATCGTTATCTGAATGCCGGGGACTCCTCAAAGCCAGAGTCGTCCGGGTTTTTGAAAAATTGTTTGCAAAACAATTCGTTGTATGCCTCCCAGACTCTGGCGGGATCGATCATCGGGTTGTATAGTGTATATGTTTTCGACCCCAAAACAAGTTTTTGCCACAGAATGGGAGAAAAAAATTCCCTCAATAGGTTCAGAGCCTCGGAAGAAAAAATACAAAAACGGCGGTGCACCTCTCTCTACCGCAGTGGCATGCTGTATGTAGGTTGGATATGTCTTTTTAGCGCCTTTTCTGAACTCTTTCTGCCGGGTTTAATGTCAGACTAATTCTACCGTCAGGGGGGGGGGGGGGGACACGTTCGAGACCTTTTTTTTGCGTTTTCGTGGTCACCCACTGCCGTGACCCTCCCCCCTGTTCCGTTCTGATAATAAAATTTTTGAGCTGTGTAAACGTTTGCGATATGAACCCGCGCAATGGAAAGGATATCAACGCGGCGCCTAACAAGCCGGCTGGCGTAGACCCGCGCCACGGCCACAGAGAGACACAAGCATTTTTTGGCGTTTTGGTTTCTGAACGACGTGGACCGACCTCCTTAACCAAACGAAATCGTGGGAACGTCGTTCTGAATTTTTTTTGATCTGATTGTTTTGTGTTCCTAGGCCATGGGTTTGCTCATCTGAAAAGCCTTTGTCAGTTTACTAAAAACAAAAACAGTTTTTCCTCAGAGGGTATGTAGCTAGCTAGCTCCTCAAGCCACCACCGCCCTCAGAGGGAAAATAAGAGCCAGTGCAACTCTACCGTGTTGTGGTTTCCTAAATATAAATAAGGATTTTTGTCCGTGGGGTAGGGTACAGAGTCACCGGTGCGAGTTAGCTCAAACCCGGTAGTGAATATAGAGGGTAACCCCCTACCCTGGCCTAGCCTTGGTCGTCGTCGGTAGCACCAGAAAGGAGAGAAATCGTGCCATAAACATCGGGAGGGGACTTTATTCGCACGGGCTGCCATGTTTTTGTGTCACACATTGCAAAGGGGGTGCAGTGGTGCCTTTACCTCGTACCTAGTCGGGGACTGTGTCACAAGTTTGGTGTAGCGATTGGTATAGCTCATCGGACGGTAGCATTGGAGATACACCGTGATCGTGGAGCTATACGACCAGGGTATATAGCTCCGTGGTTGTGGTGTGTCTCCATCAAACTGTTTAGGTGGCAGAGAACCGTGTAGTATTGAATTCATGGTGGTGCCAGCATATTATTATGCAGGAAACGCTGTAATGGCCCGCGCGAAACCCTCTAACTGATAGAAACCTGCCTACACTGGTATACTTCGTACACGACTACGAATGTTTTGTGGACGATCTGGGTCAGAGCGAGACAACACTAGAAGTAGCGACAGTCCGTCCGGCTTGTATCAGACGTTACGTATCGTAGGGTTATTAAGCAACCCACGCCGATCGCGAACGTGTCAGTCAGGTGCTCTTAAGACTTGTTGAGGATACAGGCAGACACAACACTACCTGTTGTGTTGCCTGGGTTGGGTAAACAAGCCAGACGTTTGTGTTGAAACACAGGACCCAGCCTACGGTACCGTGGGTATCGTGGGGTCCATTTCGGGCCTTCTTTTTTCAGTGGGTCGGTCTCACTTGCGCGAGGGGGCTCACCTTGTTCCTCTTCGCTGTCTTGATCTGTGCGCTTCTTTTTTGTTGCGATGTGATTATATGACACCACACCATGGAGTGGTTAGTTATACGCTGCGCCAAACTTACCTATCGCCTGAAGACGTCTTTTTGGGGTGAGATGCAGACTCAATTATGCGAGCGGCCCATACACGGCATTGAAAATATGGGCACCCTCCCTTACTTGTATCATTTTTTGCTTCGTGCGAAAACGTAGGCGGTTTTCCAGCCCCGAAAAAACACGGTGCCTCGTAAGAGTTTTTTTTTTGTGGAAGCCATTCATTTTCGGTCGGTTTTGTCCAGGTTCCGCGTTTGAGCAAATAGTTTAGGGCACGGTCAAGTGTCGTCACGGAACAAAATGTAGCGGTCAACGGTGTCACGCTCGTCGTCCCACCATAGAACCTAGTAGTGTGCCGTCAGTCTAGGTAAGCCATTTAAAAATTGCCGTCGGTCAAGGAGGCTGAAACTGCCGTCTCCTGGCACATTTTCTGTAGATGCTGGTGGTTCTCTACGAGGGGGTTGTTCCGTCGACGCGTTCGTCGGACATACATAGGGAATCTGCGTGGGTGGGAGAATATTCTAGGGGTTCCCTATGTTGGGATGTTTGGCTTGCTGTGTGCGTCCGTTGCGTGCGTGCATTGCATCGCAGTCTCCCACAGGAATAAATGATGGAATGAATACCGCTTCCACCGTAAACGAAGCGAGCAATAATGGTGAAAACGTTCTGACTGCAGCAAACAACGTGGAATGCTTTTTGATATACCCAACGGTGCCAGCATGCGAGGTATGTTGTTTTGCTCTCTAAGCTGTAAGTAGGTAGACTGAGCTGACGACGCACGCTGCGGCAGAGGTGCCAGGTCCACATTTTCAGTATTATTGCTGGGGCTACGTTCTTCATATATATCGAGTTCTGAAAACACGTGGAAGTGCAACAACAGTATGAACAATCTCACGGCATAACAGGTAAGAATTTAGATAAAACTTTACTGTATAAGTCTATATTGCAACAAAAAGGTGTTCCAAAGTTTTCGACTGGTCCTCGGTTAGACGAGCCCTGTGGCACATATTATATTCGTTTTCATCCAAACCAAAAAGAAGGCATTCCGAAGTTTTTGACGAATCCTCGGTTGGAGGAGCCCTGTGGCAGGTATAATCGTTTTCATCCAAACCTGCTACCTCTATCGACTCACCCCTCTATAGTCCCACAACACGCGCAGTACGTCAGAGGTATAGAGCACTTTTCGTCTGAAATGGTTTCTGAATGACGGGGTTGCTTGACCCAAAATCGTCGGAAAGTACGCCCCCTTAGTTTTTGCGTGATTATCGTTGTATACCAAGTCCACGGTATTTTTATCATCTGGTATGGTAGCAGCTATTACTTTTCTCTGAATCATTTTTTTGGGAGGGACATGTCTAAAGCTCCCAAGTCGAGGAAACCTCTCAGAAAAAATCGCGGTGCATGCACCTCTATAGTAATACGCGTCCGGGTAGGGGTTGCGATTTTTTTCGGGTCAAGCGTTTCCGACCGGTTGAGCTCCCCAGGCGTGGAAGTGTCGCGCAGTACGGTAACGTTTGCAAGCACGATTGCTTTAGGATTGGCATACAGACGAAAACCTTCGGAAGCATGATCCGGGTGGGCGAGATGATGTTGAGCTCCTCATGTTAGAGCCATCCCACGGTAGGGTTGCAGCATCCGTCCTTGAGTTCCTCACATACATGAGGAACTCAATATCTCACCCCGAATATGACTTCGAAGGCATTCAGTCGCACAACCCGACCAAGCTCCTATGCCTTAGTCCAAAATTAAAATGTACACGTGGAATTTCTTCATTGACCGGCAGTTCCTCACATGAGGAACTCGCTCTCCCAGGGACCTTTTTGGCGCAAAACGTGCAACCCCTACCGTTGGATGATTCGTTAGGAGCTCGGAAAATTCCTAGAATGTTCTGTCACCCCTTACGATAGCGTGGGATTCTATCTACCTTAACGCGCGCTCGGGGTACTACCTCGGAATATCAAATTGGCTTTGGAATAGTGCGATAGAGGTATCAATTTCATCTGAGATGGTCTCCGCAGCATGGGGTTCCTTAATCCCAAATCGTCGGAAATAGGCCATTTTTGGATGATTCTCCTTCTGTACCTAGTCCATGGCATTTTTTCATCCGGTCTAGCACATTCCTTTTTCTCCAAATCAGTTTTTGGGAGAGGTCTTAAGCTCCCTAGTTCACGAACCGCAGAAAGAAAGTGGTCCGCCTCTGTCGTAGCACGCGTCTTAACTTTGGTATTATTTTGTCAACGCCGGGAAGATATGCTCACTGTTCTCTCCCTGGGGGGGCGTCGATTTTTTCGTCCAGTCCATCGGGGGAAGGAGAGTTGGTTTGAAAGCGAAGTTGTCCCCGGGGATACCGGAGAGGTAGGGCGATGGTGTTTGAAAAAGGTCAATTCCCCGTGGATGACACCATGGTCTTATCACATGTTCGGCCATTTACTGCTGGGGGCGGGGGCTCGTGAACAACTTCCGAAGGCATTCAGCCGAGAGTCATCTGAACACCTTGCGCAATTGGCGCTTCGAAAATATATGTACAGAAGTCCACATACATGGCGGCCACGTGACACGGGTGTCCGAGGGAACGCTCACCGTCCGTGATGACACGTGCCCCGGCCGTGGAAGTGTGAAGCGTCGTTGCGTATGGAACACGATATTAGGATGATCTCAGCGCAAAAACGGTTGGTCATGTATTACACCTACCCTACACTATGGGGGCGGAGAGAGGAAGCACGAAGATGAGACGCTGTAGCAAGCGCGGCACACCCGGTGTACTTCTCGACATCGGATACCCAAGCAGCGATCACCACAACACCCAACCCCTGTTAAGGTTTTTTCCGACCGCAGTACGGACAGAGAGGCGAGAGGTGGTGACCGTTTTATCGGGGCGAAACTTATCGGGTTCAAAAGGATACGCTTCGCAAGTTTCAAGGCGCTATTGCTTGATCGTAAGCACCACCATCCACTACCTTTGTCGGTGGAAAATATATTTTGCTACATGGTGTCCTATCCACGAATTGCTCTCTTGGCGGGTACAGGGTTTTGCAGCAGTAATAAACCCCTTATTCATGTAGGACAAACACTGCACGTCAAATCACAAATTATCTGACACATGCAATCACGCCCTCTGTTAATCGGCCTAGCAAGCTGTTGCATTTTATGTCAAGCATGATGAGACGGTAGTGAATCCGATAACGCTGGGACGTCCCGAGGGAACCAACCCGAGGCCCCTTGGAAACCGACATGTACAAACCGGCTGCTCGACTCGTGCAAGTGTAGCAAAATTTACCCAAAGCAGATATCTAGTCTTCAAATGAAAGCTGACAGCGACACTCTGACTTCAACAAAAATCACACGGAAGTCAGCAGCACGGTATATAAAAACATAATCCCTTTTCGAGGCTCTTCAGTGACCAAGCGACCGATTTGGGCACTTACCAAAGCACTTACCAAAGCCCTAACCAAAGCGCACAATACCCGAGGATGATGCCGTGGGTGTCGGTCTTCGTGGGGATTAGGATGATGCTTTGTACGCGGGGAGCAGGAGTAGAAGCAACACACTATCAAAGGCAACCAAGCACTGTTGTATTTGCTACACCAAAACAACAACATCACCATCTTTCCGCGTCTTACATGAGTCGTTCTACGGGTAGCCCGCCCAACTTTTGTTTAACGAAATCGCCGGTTTCGAAACCAGCTCACGGCCGAATCTCCCAAAGTGCGGTGCCCCTGCCCTCCAACGTCACCGTTCGGCAGTCCTTAGCAAAGAAGAAAATACCAGGTATGTTAAGATCGAATCATTCATAGCATCCTTCCTCGTATCGAGCAGCCATGAAGCGTTCGTTGAAGAAAATCGATGACTTAGGGGGGGGGCGGGCTATCGTAGAATCAGTCACATCTGATCGCGTCATTTTTCTCGCATCCTTCCTCCTTCTGCGGCCTGCGCATCGTTTACTAAGCGTTATTTTGTCAGTGACCGAATCGTCTTGATTCTGTTCTTCGGGTGGTGCTCACCATTCCCCCCCGTCTCCCCAATGAACATGTAGCTGAGCAAACCGACATCTGATGTATGCGTGTCCAGTGCGCCGTGATGCGCGTGCGTCTCACGTACGGCCCTTCGGCTGTCTGTTTTGTTAGGGGAGGCGTTGCATAGCCTTCTGGTCGGTTGAACCTATAGACTAGCCCAAAACCAGTTCAAAGCCAAGCGAAATGGACAACATCAAAATGTAGCTGTGAAATGATCGGTCAGCGACAGATACGAGGTAGCGTTGGCGAATCGAGGAAATCGTGGTGTGTGCTTCGTACTGGACGCCAGAGTTTACCACGTTTTCCCACGAAAACGTGACGTTACCGCTGTTTTTGGCAGCTGCCCTTTTCGTACCTCGGATTAATAGCAAGAAGAAGAGTTCCCGGTGTAGGCTCACCATCGATATAGTTCCAAGTATGCAGATAAAGACGAGATGACACCAACGTTTTGCTACATCAGGACAAGCACCGTCGACGTATTAGACGACCATGGCTCGGCCCATCCCTACAGACTACTGTATGTAGCAGTTGCACAGTCATCAACCAACCCTATTCCTACGTGCATGTGAAGAAACACGCCAAAAGAAAGAAAAAAACGCTTGTCCAGACCTCTTTCCAAGTCGTGATAAAAGGGGAAAATTAATCAGGAAGTTTCCAGCTTGGTGATTCCTCCAGACTTAAGGGGGCGCCCCCCAAGCTGGGAACGCGCACTGATGCAAACGAAGCCCACCACTACTGTCGGGCAGAACAATGCCACACAATGGTAAATAGGCCTGACTGGTGTTCGAAGGAAGAGTCGGAGAGCACAGTTATCTCTCTCCTCCTGCGAGTAATCCGCGAAACCTTGCCAAAGAGTTGTTTGTGATCGGCCAGCCGTTTCTCCGTTTTTATTTCGCATTGAACAGGAAAACTACTGCATCTATCTACTAGCGACAAAACCCAACAGTCCTACCCATTAGCACCCCTTATTCCTGCCCACCCGCGTCGATGTTTCATCCTGCACAACAAGACAACTACTGTACAGTAGTACATAATATACAGGGCAGCTACTTAGAAAACGAGCAACGCACAAGCCACGTTGCTTTTCGAACGAGAAACAAGAAAGATGGGAGTCGTTCTACGATATAGGTTGGCGTTGAAACCTTGCCAACTCTCGAGCAATATGTCCAGCCCGGGCCAGGCTTCCTGCTTCTGCTATCGTTTTCAGGTGTCCTGTGTACTGTACACGTGCGAACTGGTGGAAGTGTAGTCTAGAGAGGTTAGACTATACTATACTATAAGATTTGTTTTCACCCATCGGCCGGAGGATTCAAAAAATAAAAAAAGGGACACATATTCTCCGTCTGTATCAAAACACGAACTTTGATGCGAACAACGCCACACGTTTCGTCTCACTGCTTGCGTCAACTCACAACCAACGGCGAGAGATGAATGTGTGGCGGACAGATGCCACCGTATAGCGCGAAAGATGACACACATCCTCGGATAAAATTTTAAGCTGCTTTTATTTCTCAAGAACAGGCGGAGAGCCCAAACGCTGAGCAACGTATTTCCATGAAAAAATATTTTGAGGAGACCCCTCGTGAGCCACCAACGATTTCATCGTGAGCCCCGCCCTCTTGTTCGGGGGGAAAATCATGCCAGGTACGCACCCCACGGGGCGTACATTTCGCCTTAAGTGCTGCACAGCATTTATCTCTGCTGAATATACTCATGTTGCTCGTTAACGTATCACTTCCACCCGCAAGCAAACGCCGTCTCCCCAAACATTCCACACAGAAATGGAATACATATATATCTACATTTATATTTACTCCTACTGGTACAATAGCGAACGCTTTCCGGCTTAGTGTGACACGTGGAATTGAAGCTGCGCGGACACATGGGAGCGAATTGTACCATCCATCCACCAGAGCATTCGACACACAAACTCGTGGAGATCCTAACTACAGGATAACAAAACGCTTTTAGGAAGAAGGGTCTGCTGAGTTGTGCATCTGGATTTGAACCAGTATATCCCAGGTAGTATAATATACATCGGCATCCACCGTTCTCACTCTTACGTACGAGAGGGAGGCAGCCACGCAAAAATGAAGATTTATGAACTGCAATATTACTGGTTTGCGTCACGTGAACAGATCGAACCCAGTACGTAGTCACGTGAGCCCTCCAGGGCTTCTGACATTCACGATCGATTGATCTGGACCAGTTCCAAGGTTTGAGGCCGCGATACAAATCAAACCCTCACGAGATAAACATCAACAACACGCAACACGCCTTATAAATCGTGCCAACCATTAACACCTACTCCAACACACTACACGGCGGGTAACCATGCAAATATTTACAGCAGTACACAACGCCGAACAATTTCCGGCAAATACACCCTTGGAAGGCCGTGATGGAACACACCCGTTTGAGAATGAATCACGACGTACGTCGCGCCTGTTCCTGGGTCTCCTGGCCGTTTTGCTGCCACTCCCCCATGTCGAAACGATGCACTCCGAGGGTATTACTTGACGCGATAGTGTATCTTCTCTTATTCGCCCTCGGTTCAAAATTGTACCAGGTATGTGATTAATATGCTCCCCCAAGTCACAGACTTTATTTGACATTAGGTCTCCAAGCCCCACTTGAAGCACGCCTCCCCCTACTGCATAAGTTGAATATAGGCAGCCGTCAGCAAGCCCTGTTATCGCCTCAAACATCTGCTTGCGTATATTTACACCTCCCCCTACCGCTCCAAATAGGCGGTCATCTCACGTTTCCGGTCGCTTAAGCTCCTCTACGACCTCGTTTTTGCGTCTCCCCGAGGCTCCTAATTGCAGGCCCTCTTGACTAGTTGCTCGTTCATGCTCCTCTAGGACTTCTTGTTTAGCGTCCCCCATAGCTATAAGTGGTGGGTCATTCCATCGAGAGAGCGAAATTCACAGAGACAACCGCTGAGCTTGTCGGCAACGCTGACTGCTCGCTCAACGACTATATGGCGTCAGGTCAAACAAAGCGTGAGGCTGCATATGCTGCCGCGTGCCCTCGACCGTGCCTCTTCTTTTGTCGCAATCATTCTTCTCCACGACCTCGTTTTCTCATGTTTCGTCTACCTCATTGCGCCAGAGGTTGCCGGACATCGCACGCTTTTTGCTGTTTCTCCTCCACAAGCTCTGATTTCGGTTGTGCACGGCGTTAGGTTTCGGGTCTCGTCTCAAACCGACGACGGTTGGCCCTCCTCGGCAACCTCGACTTTTGTCCCCCGCTTGCCTTCAGGTGGGAAAAAAATGGCGCCGGGGGGGCGTTTTTGCCGGGAGCCTTTAGCACCTGTAAGAGCTTCGGCTGAGAGCTCCTGTTCACGACAAAGGAAAGAGGAAGGAAATTAGGCAGGAGAAGGAGAAGGAGAAGGAGAATATGTCATGCGTGCTGCGATAGAGGTGGCAGCTTTTCGCTGAAACAACACTGGCTGGATAGCGAACGAGGCTCCTTAACCCTACTGCAAATATCATGGGAATCCCATTCTCGTTTTTGACAGTTCACGTTGAATTCCAGCGGCATGGGATTGTTCACCCCGGCTATTAATGTCGCTTTCATTTTCCCTCAATATCAAGTATTTCTTTTTGTGCAGAAAAAAGGTATACAGAGTTGTTGTACGGTAGCCCCTCAAGCGTTCGTTCAACGAAATCGCAGGTTTTGAAACCACCTCCCGGTCGTCTCTCCTAAAATACAGTGTCTCTTGAAACCTTTTGTTTTCAGCATCCTTCCTCGTGTCGAGCAGCCATGAAACGTTCGTTAAAGAAAGTGGCTGGTTTTGAGGGGGGCTATCGTAGAGTCAGTCTACAGTAGAGCTCCTCAAGAAGGGAGGAGCGCCCAGAAAGGGAGTGGTGTACCTCTTTTATCGTAACGTGCGTCGTGTGACAGCGGTGCGGGTGCAGGGTGGTGACGACCGCAACGATCGACGAAGACCACCGTGCAGGGGATACCTTCTTTGTCACACTGCCGGGGGTTGGTGCCACTCGTCCGAGCGACTCTGTACCTCAACGCAAAATACCGAGTCTTCATAAGCCGATTTGTTTGGCGTGCGTAGCGTTAGCTATAGCCGTTCCATGACGGTGTCATATCGCAAAAAGAAACGAAAACAACAGTTAATGGCCGACTGCTATGCATGGACTCTGGACTTCGATCAACGTTTTTTTGTTTTGATCACTTACGCAGTCCGCTATTTGGACACGCCGTGGTCACAGGTGCCCCCTGCTACGGGCCTTCATTTTTACAGCACAAGGGGTTCCGCATTCCCGCTCATCATCGGTGTGCGTCAAGTTCGATTTTTTCTATGAATACACGAGCTTATAGGCGGGGTCGAACGCGCATGCTCTATGCCGTCGAGTTGAACCGGTTCGCTCATCGAAGCTGCTGGCAGGACACGGCAACGATAGGAGGGTCGCTTTTAGGCATTTTTTTTCAATTGCAGTGTAGCTCGGGGTCACTACTGCGAGTAAGTCCCCTGTTCCTGTTGCTGTCCTACGCTTGCGTGCTGTATGATATCGTGGAGTACGATGCAGTCAAATAAGTCCTTTTGCTGCTCGGAAAGAAACGGGGGGGTACTAGTCTCTCTACCGCGACCTTGATCGCCTGGGTCTCACAGGGAGTTTTGGCCGAACCTGGTTTAGGCGGCACGTCTTTGAATCAGGTTTAGGCTCTCTTCGCTCTGCTTGCCTCCCCTTCTCCTTCATCCAGGCGGAATTGGCCTGCTCCAGTGCGGGAAAACAGCAACAAACAAGAACAATCGCAGAGCAGCGACAAACAATGAACGAATTTCTACTATGGAGAGAGACGAGATATAATACAAAACACATCGGTAGCACTCTGTGGTGTGGAGTCAAAGTATTTCATGGCAAACTTATGCATGCCCGGAATTCGACACGAAGCGATTTTTCTGAGAGCACTAGGACGAGAGCCCGCCTCCGGCGAAACAAATTAGATAAACAAACATCAGTTCCATCGGATGGTGTCGAGACATAACGCAGCAGGCGTTTTATCTGAAGTGCCCTACGGTGGCCACGAAATCTTTCGTGCGATACGAAATTTGTACCGATAAGGCGCAACGTCAAGTAGACGCGTGCTGCGATAAAGATGGGACCTTTTGAACAAGTATTTCTGACTCACGGTGCTCCTCAACGAACATACTACTTATCCTCAAGTATTGTCAGAATGTCTTTGGCGTACTCTAGAAGAGTATTCGTAGCATACCTTGCCGCCGTGGAGTTGTTGGCCCGGTTGCATCCCTCTATTTTCTAATACTTAACTTTGGGACTTCTCAAGAGGAGCAGCCTCAAAATAATTCTAGGCGTGCGCCCTGTCGTAGCAGTCACCGCGCGCTCTAGAGTGAGGTACACCAGTACCCTCGGCGATATCGTGAGGCCAAGGCTACGGTAGGGAGGACGTTACGACGGTGTTAATACCCCATTTTTACTAGCGGGCTTTGAGCCACTCGTACGGGTGACGCTGTACTTCACGGACAAACATACTTTAGGAGAGGTTTTTTGGCGCAGCAGTAGCTGGCCATTCCATTGCAGGTGGTTCATATTGCCCAATTAGAGTAGCACAAAAGCTTAATACCGAGAAGAAAGGGGGGGAGTCAAACGCGCGCGTGACCCCGAGGCTACGCAAAAACAGGTCCCGAGAAAGTGACTCCACTATCCCCCCTACGGTAGCCAGGGTGACGATCACCTCTAGCAGATCGGTCCTGGTCCTAAGAAGCTCGAACGAACCACATCACATACAGAGTCCGTTGCCCAACGCTTGTTCCTGTCGTGCTTTTACCGCCGCTGACGACATTCTTCTCTCTCATTTCAAGCATTGTATCCCAAGAAACATGGCGCCGTTTGCAAGGGTAAACGTTAGGTACTCGACTTTACACGCGCTGAACGCTGCAAACGCCACGTTGCCTTCCCCCCAAAACAGGGACACGCACTACGCTAGAGGTGCCGCAGGGTTTCCTCTGGGGTTCCTTACTTACAGTAAATATGTGCCTCAACTAAGCCCTGATCTAGAGCACACTGAACGGGCAGCCCGATGGACAAAGTCATGGTCTGCATTTGGAACATATTCTTAGTAAGACAAGAATGGCCTGTTGACAAGTTGAGGGAGGCCAGTCACTTCCAGAAAATGTTTTTACAAAACGGGCTGCATCTATCGTTGCATGCGTCTGTTCGCGCCGTTCGACGGGGTACTTGCCTTGTATGCGAAGCGCCAGCGTTGGCAGGACCACTGTGCAGCAGAAGAAAGCGGGCACAGGGTGACAGAAAGGCGTGGGCGGGACATGGCACGGTTATTGTCGTTGGCAAATAATAGCGGTGTTTAAGCATGCACCAGATGGGTTTTGCACTTATTTTCGAATAGTCTTTTCTCCTTGTAAAAATGCACCACGACTATTTACTATCATGACTACATTAAATATGGCCGCTGTTCATACACAAGCCTGAACATGCTGTTCCGTTTGAATTTATTTTATCTCAATGTTAACTTATCGAGTCCTTCAAGCTGTTGACTTGACATCAAGTGGGTGTATTGGAACATGAACTTGGTGAAGTCTATTACCTAAAAATGACTGTAAAAAGGATGCCCCTACTATGCCGTAGCCTTGATCTGATGGAGAAAATAGCTAGTTTGGAAATGCGTTTCAAGTGGCCATATATGGAAACTAAAGAGAAAGCATTGAATCATGGAGAATTGACGAATTGGTGATCGATATTCGCATGGCCGTCACCTTATCTTATCATCTCAGCACGCTGCATGCGCTAGGAGCAGATGGATATCTAAAGGCTGTTGACAGCCCGTCCTGCCGAGCCATTTCGTGATACTTATGAGAGTATAATTTCATCAAATATTGATTTATACCAGATATCACCGGGCCACGACACCCAGCGTACTCCTGCAGTTAACATATATATGTTTTCGTGAATTTCACCTCCATCGCGTTGTTTGTTCCGCCGCTCGGAATGAAAGTGCCCCTCCTAACCCTTGGTCACCCTCAACATCATAGGTATTCTTCACAGACAGACGGTGCCACCTCTGCTCCTTCGTATCACGGAGACAGGCACTCGACAGGCAGCTTTCTTTCCATGGCTGGATATTCAGCTACCAAGCCGCCAAGCGTGTCTATTACTTTTGCGTGGTGTACTCCATCCAAGGTACAACGTTACTCAGCCCTTCTCTTACTGCAGAAACGTGACCACCCCTTATTTGCAAACAAGGTGGCCGTGGATATCATAACGGTCGGGCCCTCTAAGGTTCAACTCGCCCTCCCTTATCTACGTTTCGAGAGCAGGTTTAGCATTAGCTTACACCGTGCAGGCCTATCTGGTTGGATCAGCCACAAATTTCCACACAGGACACCGTTGATGCATTGTACATGTAAAAAAATGGTGGTATTTGGCGAGAGCTTCGATAAGGATGCACCTACGTTTTCTTTTGGCGCTTCGCTTGAGGAGTCCCACACCCCACCCATAAATACATTAATGGACTTTGGCGGGTGCTAACGTAGAGGTGCACCACATATTTCTTGGGGGTCCTCGCTTCACGAACTTAAGACATGTCCTTCTTGACCCACAAAAACGATTTGGAGAAAGATTAAATTGCTGACAGGATGAAAAATCCCGTGGCCCCGGCATAGAAAGAGAATAATGCAAAACAAATGAACTACTTCCGACGACTTTTGGTTAAGGTGCCCGGTCATTCAGAGGCCGTTTCAGAGGGAAAGTGTTACCTCTATCATAGCGCATGCCCTTTGAAAAAACACGAAGGCGCAGCTCCACTAGAAATTGCGCGGCATACGTACGAAACGAGAATGGTTGTATAAGAGAACCACATCGGGCAGAAACATGCTTCTGTTAATAGTCAGCAACTCCGCCGACTCACACCCCCAACATTTTAGCTTGTCGACCCGCTGCTCTGCTCTTGGGTGGGGACACAAAACCATCCAGTAGGGATCACGAGCGTGGATAGATTAGCGTATCTGTCAGGACCGAGCTTGATGTTCCGAAACGATTTCACGGCCAAACACACAACCCCACACAGTAGTTCCCAGAAGGTTGCCCTATGTAACCAGGAGATATGCAGTGCTTGAGACGCGCGCTTACGGTAGAAGTGCGCCTTTTTGTGGGAGTCTTTACGTGAGGAACTCCATCGCCACCCCTAGAAACTGATTTGGGCGACAACAAGATATGATGCCCGATTAACCCCTGACCTAGTTGCGAAACAAACAAGACATCAAATACCCAAAATTGAGTGACAACTTTGGGTTAAAGAGCCCCGTCATTCGGAAACCGTTTCAGACGAAAATTGCTCGTAACTCCATCGTAGCAGCGGTTTTGAAAGGAAAAAAAACTTGCTCCACGTACAGAAACTTCCATAAGGACACCCGGTATAGGATAGCTGGAAGAATTTGATGGTTATACCAGATGGAACTGCAAAAATTCTACCGGGAGGTAATGGGTTTCTCGTTCGCAGGTTTGTGGTGAGGGAGTTCGCGATATATTTTCGAGATGTTTGGGATCCCAGCGGGCTTTGGTGGCCTCGTGTACTCACCTTGTCCAGCCACTGCTCCACTATCTGGTTGGCGCAGAAAGCATCCAGACCAGGGATCACAATTGTGGCAACGGCGAGAGCGGCGGCGCTGCCCGAGTTAGACCAGCCCAGTGCGTCCTGCCCGATGTCGCTTGTCCCAATGCCCCAGAAGAATATTGCCGGTGCGGACAGCAGCAGTGTCATCTTTGTGTGCCTGAGGAGAGTCAGGAGCACCACCAGAACCATCGTATCACACATGTTTATGAGAGAACAAAACATTAAATAAATTAGGGTTTTCGCTGTTTCCAAGCTCTTTTGAAGTTAGAAAACAAAATCGTAGATTGGTATCGAAACCGCGACCAAAATGACAACACAACGCCAACCAAGCCAGGAAATGATTAGGTTCGAAAATCGAGCAATGGGTTCATTGGACAAAATAACCTACCCTAATTTCGCTGGCTTTTTTTTCTGGGTTGGCGGCGTGGGTTGGCTTTGGATTGAGGCTCTCGACGGCTTCATTGCCGTCAGTGTATGTTTTTCTACCCTCCCAATCGAAAGGTCGGCATCTCGACAACACGCTATGATGAGCGCAACATTATGAGCACAACTCCATTCGTCACAACATCTTAAGCACGACAGTATGAGGGGCCAGAGGAGAAGTCAGTTGCGTGTGCTATTGACGCGTGCTACAGAGGTACTCGTAACGCGTTTAAGCCTAAAATATTAGTCGTTGACGGGGCCCCAGTCAAAGCAGGTTTTACTGCTGTTGCTAATTTCAGTACTCCACAGGAATACAGCCGGTGAAGATAGCAGCATTGGCATCTTCGAATGTCTGGAGAGAAGAGGTAGCAAGATACCGGAACCATGGGTTCGCACAACGCATTGACCACACCGTAATGATACTATGTTATGAGCACAACGTTACAACCGCAAGCACAAAATTACGAGGCCAACCTTACGAGAAAAATGTAGCAAGCACAAACCTATGAGGCGGTAGAGGAGGGAAAGGCCAGTGCCAGTGAATTGATGACTGGACCACCCTTGTAGCCCCATCATAGGTTGGAAGAACAAGCTCACGCGGACAATCTTTTCTGTCTTCAATCAAGTAGTTGGTCCACAACAATAACGGCGTCAAAGCGGTCAGCACCAACCAAAAGATGAACGCGCCTGCGCCAAGGGCTATCAGGTATGCCATATAAGAAGCGGGGGGGGGGGAATATTAACCAAATCCCGGAAAAAAAACGACTTGGTGAATGGGCTGGGTCACACCCCCCACTTGCATCCTTTCTTAAGAGAGGCTTCCCCATTCCATCATGGCCGCTGACCCACGAGGAGATTAGCGCTAACAACGCAGTCAGCACCAAAACCAACGTAATTAAACTATAGGGGAATAATCCTTCATATCTCGTGGCCGATGTAAACATCTGATGAGTCGGGCATATAACATGTTAACGAGTCGACTAGACTAGTTGGCGGGTGGGTTGGGTCACTCACCTTACATGCTTCCCAAGGTCAGCCTTGTGCCCTTGAACGAGGTGGCTGGCCCAAGACAATATCGGCGCCAGAGCGGTAAGCACCAGCAGCAAGATTAGCGCTCCCTTGCTTTGATTGTCGTCCGTCCCCACCTCTGGTAGAAGTAGCTGAAATATCTGTGGTACGTGCAGCACGCACACACACATTAATTTTCCGATCAAGCCTACGGTACGGAGGGTACTCATAAATCCTCCTCCAAGTTCGGCCCAATCCGGCGCGTGGCCCAATTCCCCGCTCAAAAATTGAATAACAAAGCATTTATGCCGCAGAAGAGGCGACTACATGGCGGTCATACATTAGTGGCAAAACCTTGACCCACAAAGAAAAGAAGTCACTCGCGGGTGGGCGCTCTTAGTCGTTGAAAACGAAGACATTTACAGATCGTTATTAAAACGGGCTGAAATCGCGTTTCCACGGCGCAACCCAATGGGTGGGACCAAGGCCACAGTGATAGAGAGGAGTCTCCCATTTGCACTACGGAGGATAGTCCACCTGTATGAGTGTGGCCCTGGTAGACCTCGCTAAAAAACGAACCAAGCCGTGCGTGTTGGGCGCGGCACAACAAACGATTGCCTACGGCGGCGGTGTATCTCGATAACAAAATCATGTTACGGGGTGAAATATCTACGGTGGACAACTGCTACGTACGGTGAAGGTCCACTTGTTTTTTTGTTCTGGGACTCCTCGCCTAAGGAGTTGTATACTTTATAACGCTAAAATGCCCCTCTGACGCAAAAAGTTGACCAGGAGATAAACAAAAGCGCTCCACCGCCATAAGCAATCTATGGCCTAGAGCTACCAATAAGGATACAGCCAAACCTTCCTACACTTGCAGAAAAAAAATAATAAGAAGTGCCTTTTCCCGACGGTTTGGGGTTAAGAAGCCCCGTCGTTCAGAAAAAGAAAGTGAAAAAAAGCCAAAAGGGGCTACCTCTATCATTGAACGCGGTTGGTGGTCATTCGCGCGAGTCCCAAGAGTGATCCCCCTACCGTACACTATAGCCGGTCGTTAGCCTTGATCACCTGTGGCCGCAGATACGAGGCGTAGTCATGCGCGGGAGCAAATATTTGCGCCGGTGGAAGAATCTGTCCTAAAAGTACCCCCATTACGGCACTCTTGGTTTCACACTGCAAATAATATTAATAGGAAATAGTTGTTTTATTCTCACCACGACAAGCTTGCCCGGGATAAACGTTTGAATCTTGGCCTCGATGGTCGAAGCTTTTTTGTGGTCGGAGATGGATTTCTGCGGCAACACAAACACGCAATGTGTATCATCCACCACAAGCACGAGGCGCCAGAGGGACACAGGACCGTTATCAACACAACATCTAATAAGGTGGGGAACGCGGTGTTCTTTAAAATTATTCGATCGTACAACAAATTCGTTGGTGCCTTTTGCTCTTCAGTTCGATCGATGTCTGCGGGTTCACACGCGGTACATGAGGAAGCACAACAAGCACAATAGTGGCGAGAGGAGCGCACAATCTCTCTCAACGAAGAAAGTTGATATGCTATGCTGCTCGATCTCTCGACCGGAACATATTGTGCATACTGTGGTTCACTCATGGCGAACGCTATACGGCAGGGAGTACACCCATATATCTAATGAGGCTCTCCGCGAGTAGTTCTAAGGTAGCCCCCCCCCCAACGTTTCTTCGACGAATTCGCCGGTCTTGAAACCAGCTCCCGGACTCATCTTCTGAGAAACGGTGCCCCTTGCCACCCCGACGTCATTGTTCGATAATCGTTAGCAAACAAAGAGATGAGGACATGTTGTTCGTAACACCCTTCCTCGTGTCGAGCAGCCATGAAACGTTTGCAGAATAAATTCGCTGGTTTTTTGGGTGGGGGCTATCGTAGAATCAGCCCCGCTTGAGGAGAGCCCTACACCCCACCCGGAGCCAGGCTTGGAGGTACGGCGGGGAGAGGAACCCGACTAACAATATTGCACGGCATGCACAATAGGGGGGGTACACATATACGATCGAAGTTTCACACGCAGCTTGCAAAGATGAGTTTAATCAAAACAAAATGATGTGACACCTGAAGAGTCGTTTTCATTTTTTTTCAACATGATGCCGTTCCGGAAATTTTACATTAGGAGCTCCCCGTGTGGACTAATAACGCAACGCCCGTTTAGCTTACACCACTCAAGCAATGCTTGGAGCACGTTTTGTTTTTACCGCAAGGTATTCGCACAAACAAACCAATGCCCCGTGACACACAGCTTGCAAAACACTACTTTCCGACGAACTTCACATTGGCCAAACAGTTGAGTGAAAATTTGTTTCACTTCATGGTATGGTGTGGTATGGTATGGTATGGTATGGTATGGTATGGAATGGTATGGTATGGTATGGTATGGTATGGTATGGTATGGTATGGTATGGTATGGTATGGTATGGTAGTGTACGGTATGGTATATCGACGGTATCGCATACACGCTACTTACGTAATAGGGGTGGTAGCACTTTGTTCGAACGCTAGCAGACTTTCTGAATGACAGGGGCCCCTTAACCAAACCTTTGACGGCATTTCATCATTTCGTTTTTAGCGGCGATTTTCTTTGCGTGCCTAGATGACGGCATGATTCAATGGATATAACAGTACTTCTTCTGTTTTCCTCCCAAGTTCAGGTTTTTGGGAGAGGCATAGAGCTCCTCACGTATGAGGAACCCCATATATGATAAAACGCATCTATACCGTAGCTCTTGTCCTAAACCAACGCTAAATCTATAATGTACCTGATACGCAAGTACATGGCAAACTCATTTTACCTAGGTCTACTCCACTTTGCTGGACGTCGCGCGGCGCAACCGCACCTACCTTGACCTGTTGGTTCCTGAGGGCAACGAGGGCTCCCATGTCTTTCGAGGCCAAATCCAGTGCGGCCTCCATGATGGATTGGTGGCTGTCCTTTCTGTCCACGCCCAGGAGCTCCTCGGTCTGCGTTGTTGTTTTTTCATCCCACACCGTTCGGACGTGCGCACAAACGGGTTGCTACGGTGAGGAATAATAGCTGCTCGAGACTGATGACAACGCTGCGGCAGGGGGCAACATCGATTTTCACGTATTGTAATGCACATGGCTAGGACATTTTGTGGTGTGTCTCAAGCGTATGTGCTTATTTTTCTTGTTTCGTAATATGTGCGGCCGTGAGATTAATCGTGAGACTGCGCCAACAATATTGTTTTACTCCGTGTTTGAGCGAGGAAGGGGGCCATTGGCGCGAGTGCGATTGTGATTGTGATGGTGTATTCCTTTGTTGGTAGTGATGTTCTTGATGTCGCAGCTCGAAACACGATCGATCATCAGCAGAGAAAAGTGGTGGGCGCTACGAAATACTGCAGGCGCTGTTTCGTGCTATCCCTATCTGGCTCAGGTAATAACTGCGCCTTCATCCGACGCTTGCTTGTCTGTTTTTGCTGGCGTGTGCGTGAGGTACGATGTTGTTCGCATAATGTTCGGCATTGCAATGCATTGCGAATTTTCCCTCAGACTGTTGTACTAAAGTTGCTTAGGCATGTATCTAGCCATTTATGACCGCAACACGCCTGAATCTCTCTAGGACAAAGAAGCCGGCACAAAACACTGGATGTAGCGGATGTGATCTCGACAGGTACAATAAAAAGCACGGTTGAACCTGAAGAAGACACGAAACACAGGGTATGTCGGCAAGGCCTGGAAGCCACAACGAATGGAAAAGTACTCAACATGAACCCTGAACGGCAAACACGTGACGGGATAGAGGTATTAAAGCATCATACCATTATTTTCTGCTAAATTGTCTTCTTCTGAATGATGGGGCTCTTTAATCTGAACTCGTCGGAAATTTAGTTTTTTTTTTCTGGCAATACGAGGACTTTTTCATACCTAGGCCATGGGATTAGTTCATCGGGTAGCACTTTCATTTTGGTCAAAGGCAATTTTCGGGCGGGGCCGAGAGATCCTCGTGTGAAGAGCCTCGGCAATGAAAGAGTGCACCTGCATCGACCCTGACTTCGTGGTGACTAGATGGTCAGGCCCCGAGAGCAGGGTCGCGTTGAACTCATCCAGAATTCTGTACACGTGTACAATTCGTATTTCAAACATCACTTTCGAAACACGCGCATAGAACTTGGCAAACGTGTCGTGCAGGAGGAGAAGCGCGCGGTTGCTACACCTACAAGCTCCTTCAATTGAGCAGCCAACTTCACTGTGGCTCGGGTGAAGAAGGACAGCAAGGGTGCCTTCGACCCCAACGGAAGCTACCCGCGTGTGCTAAGGGGGTTCAATTATTAACTAGTTAGCACTAACAAATTCTGAAGGGGGGGTTCGGCTCGATCGCAGGCTATATGTCGGTCCGACCTCGGGGTCGAGAATATTCTCCCGCATAGCGTTGAACGCGGCGTCGAACACTTGAACATGCCCGGACAAAACTGCGTGCGTCAGGAGACTCCGACCCCAAGAGTCCTTCAGTCTCAGCTGCCCGCGAATCTGTCGAACGGGAGCGCGCGGGGGAGGAGAGGCACGGGTTCCCGAGGCAATTAACATTCCGTGGAATTATTTGAACAACGCAAACGGCGCAGTCTTTTGTAGAAGCAACTACAGAATGCAGCAACATCAGTGGGCAGCGAGGCTTGCCGTGATAAGCGTATAGAACCAAGGACGCGTGCTACGATAGAGGAGGTGGACCACGTTTTTTTTCTAATACTTCCCCTTAATTGAGGAGGTTAAGACATGTCCTTCTTAACTGGAAAACTGATTTGGAGGGAAATAGTCAACTGCTACCGGATGGAAAATCTCATATGGCCTAGGTATACAACGAGAATCAAGAGGAAAATGTATACCTACGAATAATGACTTCCGACGATTTTTTACCGTCTTTCGGGAACCATTTCAGCCGAAAAGTGCTACCTCTATCTATCGTAGCACGTGCCACGTTCATACGACAACACGGACCGGCTACTGCGGTAGGGGGGCAGCAGCTTTTTCCCTCCGAGGCTCTTAACCTATTGACGAGCCCCATGCCTCACCCAAAATCTGCCTTTTGTTTTTACGCTGCAAGTAAGAGCAAATGAATAAGCACACGGCCTACACGTACATAGACAGGCTGGTTCAAGAAACACCCCCCAAATTCTCTCCCTCACGAATGCCGCTCGCAATATCTAGTTAAAGGGGGAGTGTTTGGCATCGCACTGACCCCCATGACCAACGGAAGAGGGTGACATGGGGCCAGCTTTTTTTAACGGTCTTAGGCTGTCTCTAGGAGCGACACCTCGTATCGACCAATGACATGCCTTCATTTTTTTTTAATACGGTTCAGGCATTTCCCAAGCGGGGTCGAGAAAAAACATTGCGACGCATTTTGCACTAACTAACCGGCTGGACGTACTCCAAGGCATATCTGTAGATTTCTTTTTACGCGCAAAACCTCGAAGATCTGACCTGACTGTGTTCAACATTAAGCCGAATCTAGCGGAAAACTGGATCCTACACTAAAACGAAGTTATTTGAAGGAAATAACGTTTCTTACTCGTTTTTACGCACAAAAGTCAAAATGTCCACGCCGTTGTTGAGAGATAGACCCTGAGATTTTTCACACGTGTTCTACATGTATGTCCATCCCGATGCCTGACCTCGTGGGACTTTTTTCGTCAGACAAAAAAAAACAAAAAAAAACATCGGGTGGGGATTTCGCATGGGCATATAGAAGACGTGTGCAATGTTTCGTTGTTTGAATCGAAAAACGGCGTGGACATTCGCCGGAGAATACATTTGGGGGATTTAACGTTAACCAGCCTGTACGTAGACAGAAACCCCTATTTTTAAAAAATTGTGACATTCGGACGAGTCTGGCATCAGTTCCTTACCTGCTCCTTCTACAGCACGTCCTCTACCATAGACCATGCCGCCTTGAACACCACCAAACTGGGGTCCATCATACCCTTTCCCCGACGCAATAACGCGGCCATCGGGTCATCGAACTTTTCAGCTTGCGGGTCTTGCGAAATTGCTCGGTTGACACTCGCGCCACGCCACCTCTCAGCAGAATAACCTAGCGTATCATCCGACCCCTCCGGAGGAAAATCGGCGCTCGTGTCGCTCTCGTGCCAATTTGTAGGGCGCGGAGGCGGCAGGTTGTCTTCCCCTTGGTCCGTCTTGCTTTCCTCAGAAATGCCCCCTAGACGGTTAGGCCGACGTTCCGGATGGTTTTCCTTCGAGATGTCTCGTAGAAGACTGGTCCCACGTTCCAATTGTTTTTCCTTGGGGATGCCTTGCAGGCGGACGGGCTGTCGCACTGGGTGGACTTGAGTGCTCGTGTTGCCAGGGCTCGGAGGCTGATGCACTTGGCGAGCCTGAGTATTCCCTTGTCCAGGGCTCGGAGGGTCTGCAGCAGTGGCGGGCACAAAGATGTGCTGCTGCTGCTGGGCACGGTCTTGCTGTGGATGCTGGGTGGCCTCTTGCCGCTGCTGCTGGGGAAACTGTTGCCGCTGCTGCTGGGGAAACTGTTGCCGCTGTTGCGGGGCAGGCTGTTGCTGCTGTTGGTTGTGGGTAAGCTGTTGCCACCTTTGCGTAGAAAACCCTTGTCGTTGCCGCTGATGCGCGGTGGCCTGCCTGAGGCCGGGGTGGGGGTGGCGATGTGTGACCCCAGACGCCCCGTGCATGAGAAAGCTCATCCCATCGCTGTCTGTGCCCTCCACTAGTGCCCTCACCTACAATACGCAGCGTCAAGAGAATACATTTGAGGGTTAAACATGATTCCATCAGAAGTGGGGGAGGGGGAGGCGGTTTGATGCATGAGAAGACGAGCGGAGGGTGCTGATGCGTGGCGGCAAGAAGGTATAGTTGGGGGTTGAAAATATTTTTTTCTCAAATAGGGGAGGGGGGACAGTTGATGCATGAGAGGATTGGGGGGGTGGTGCTGATGCGTGGTGACCGTCCTGGGATGAAGATAGGGGTGTCTATCTGTGGCGCCAGACGCTCCGTGCATGAGGAAGGTCGTCCCATCGCAAGTCTTGTAGCAACGTGTAAAAGCCGCATTCTACTATAATAATAAGACTAGAAGCTGTTACAGGCACAGGCCACCCTTTGCAGGTCTATGCAGGTTCCACGTTGGTCACTCACTTGTACTAGACAATAAGATTTCGTATGAGTCCGCACGCTACGAATTAGAGCTGAAGGTGTGCAATTCCTCGAAACAAGAGCATTATCCCCTTTTTCGTGTACGCACATCCCTTTAAAGGCGTGTGAAACACCTTTATATAGTTTCCGTATGTATATATTACGCGTTATGCGTCCAGAGCACTAGCATTACACTAGCCCACCCTAACTGTATTTGCAGAAATACGGAAGCTTCGGGGAAGCACCGGTTCCACGGTTTAGAACACGACTTGAAGATGCGGTTGTTCAAAACCTACTTCCACACCTCTACCCTCCGAGGCTACGAAGCCTGAAGGAAAATGCAAAGGCAGATAACCAGGCCTAGGCTATCAGCCAAAAGGGTGTGCATGGACGGCGACGCTACCTCAGCGGTGCTGAGTAGGGCCGGGGACAGAGGCATGGCTGGTGGAATGAACAGCAACGCCACACCAGCAAGACTGGGGCGATCTCTGGTCAGAG
Source organism: Undaria pinnatifida (assembly GCA_012845835.1). Classification (NCBI taxonomy): domain Eukaryota; class Phaeophyceae; order Laminariales; family Alariaceae; genus Undaria; species Undaria pinnatifida. The sequence goes on from JABAKD010000005.1 coordinate 4,582,488, forward strand.
GCGTGCCTGGTAGCTTTGATGCAACAGAAAAGGCAGTCTTTGGTGTTGCCTTGGCGGCAGACGTGCATGTTTGCTCAAAACGCGGCGTACATGTTTGCTCAAACATTCTAGTCTCGCCAGAGGAGCGGCTCTCCTCGCGAACGTGGTCGGTCAGGGGAAGCTCGCTGGCACCGGCGGGGAGCGAGCTGGTCGATTGCAAAGGTCTCTTCCGAGGCTCTGCTTAACGCGAAAAATCGCGCCAGCTGGTTGATTCGTCGGTGGCGGTGAAAAATGCGAGAGCTCATTGCGTACTCTACTCGTGAGTCGGAGCAATGAACAATGTAAACGAAGGGAAACTGCAAATAGAGAATATCCAGAACGACGACGTCATCTTTAATAAAGCGGGGACTGTTACCGACACAGGCCACCCTTTGCGGCCATCTCTACTAGGCAGGCTCCAAGTTGGTCACTCACTTGTGCGGCCACACGTCACGAACGTAGAACTTACCGTGTGCAATTCCTCGAAGCAAAAGTATTATCCCCCTTTTCCTATTCACACATGCCTTCCGTAAGCATGTGAAACCCTTTATATAACTTCCGCATGTAGATCTTACGCCTTGTTAGGCTTCCAGGGCAATACCATAAAACTGCCTATGGTCCACGTATAGAGCAAAAGTATTGAACCCATTTTGCTACAGTAGAGGTCTACCAGTTTTTTCTCTGGGGTTCCTCAATGTGGGAGCTTAAGACCTCTCCCAAAAGCCGATTTGAAGCAAAAAGAAAATTTTACGGGATAAAAAATGCCATGGCCTCGGGTACACAACGAGAATCACGAAACAAAATTACGATTTTCCGACGATTTTGGGTCAATTAAGGAGTCCCGTCATCCAGGAACAAATCTAGCCAAAAGTGCTACCTCTGCCGTGGCATGCGTCGCTTATTGCTTTCTGTATGCAGGGCTTCTCAAATGTGCAACTACCGGACATGCACATATATATCACACAGCTTGCAAAGATGAGTTTCGACGAAATCTTCGATCTCACAGCTGGAGTGTATTTTAATTTTTATAATATATATATATATATATCTCGGGGAATGGCGATCGCGTATGTCATCAAATGTACTAGCTATACAGGTACTTCAAGTCGCGATCGCGTTTCCAAAATATTTATCAGCTGTACATCTAGCCCATGGCATCGTCTGTCGATGCCGCGCGAGCCAGGTTTGTCAAAGCCGACCTTTGAGTAAGGCATGGAACTTCTCGAGCGAGAACACCGTCGAAAAACTACGAGATGCACCTCACACACGTACTACTAATAGTGCTAATAGTGCGGTGCAGGTTCCACCACTACTGTTCTGGGAGCTCTATTTGCTACGATAGCACCTCCTCAAAGCAGAGATTTTCATTAACGAACGTTTCATGGCTGCTCGACACTCGAGGGAGGGTGCTACTCGAGAAAAGTCTCCCAAATATTTTACTTGCACGCAAAGGACCATCGAACGATTGCGTCGGGGTGGTTAGACGCACCGTATTACAAGAGAAAACGGCCGAGAGCTGGTTTCAAAACCGGCGATTTTGTTAAAGAAAAGTCGGGGGGTCTCCCGTTAAACGACTCCTCACCTCCAACAAAAGGTTTTCAGCAAGCTGAAAGTGCAAACCAGATGGCGTAGGAACACACAATGAAAAACAAACTTCAAATAAAAATGACAATCCTACGATTTACTTCATGGGTTAAGAAGCCCGCCATTCAGAAAAAAGAATTGGACAAAATGTTCTACCTCTATGATAGCACGCAAACTCTACGGTAGCGTCAAGCGTCCACAAAGGCACAAGCTGTTTTCAACGGGGAGAGGTTTGACTTGATTGCTCGTTGACCGCAGCCGTCACCATCCAGTTGGCACCCGCCCAGTGGTGTTCCATGCAGGAGGCCAACATCAAACACACAAAACATCCAAAGTGAACCATATTCTACTAACTCTAAGTACGTGCAGACGTGTGACTAGCTGCCTCTATGGACGGGGAAGGGCTTAATACCAGCCGTAACCGCGTTGCAAGGGGATACCGTAGTGATCAATGCCTACAGTGCCGGCATGTGCGCTATAGAGATAACATACCGGCACTAAAGCGGCAACCGGCACTACTCCGCATACTGACACCACTGGTTCTTCCCGTCTGTGCCAAGCGAATCCCCAGGCACTGTATCGGCCAACCGGCACTAATTACCCGGGGCAATAGAGAAACCCCCTGACGCGTGCTACGAAATAGGTAGCATTTTAAAAAATGCAGAAACATTTTCTTGATGACGGGGGCACCTTAACCCCAATTTCGTCGGAATTTTCAGTGTTTTAATCGTTTTGTGTTCCGCATTTTATTCATACTTAAGCTTCGCGACTTTTGTCGGGAGGCACTGGTGTTTTTCACGGAAGATAATCAGTGTTTTGAGGTTAAGGGGTAAAGAGCTCATCAATAGGTTATGAGCCTCAGCAAAGATTATGGTGAACATCTACCGTAGCGTGCACACCCTACTGTAACGGACAGGCGTACCTTCACCGGGGGTAGGTTTGACTTGCACGCGTTGACTACAGCCGTCACCCCCATCTGACATCCACTCCGTGCCGCATGCATGAGCACGTTTCGGCTGTCTGCCGACGTCTCAAGCAGTTGCTCCTCGACCTTGGGACACACACACCGGAGCAGGAGACAAGACATACAGAGCGCTGTTCATTCCGCGGTCGATGCTATATACTCAACGCGTGTAAAAGTAAAAAGGATGCATTTTTTACTCACAGAAAATCACGATTAGCCAGGCTCATCGTCAACAAAATGTGCCTGTTACTAACACGGTTGCGTGTTTTCAACAGCACTCGACTATAAACCTAGGCCAGGGGATCCCTCGGCGATTTTACTTTCATTTATCTCAAGTCAGTTTTTGCCTCAGACGGGCATAGCTCTCCTCCAGTGAGGAGCCTCAGCCAAAAAAAGGTGTACCTCCATCATATTTATCTCAAACCAGTGTTTGCCTCATAGGGGCATAGAACTCAAGTGAGGAGCCTCACTAAAAAAAAAAGTGTACCTCCGTCGAATTTACCTCAAATCAGTATTTGTCTCAGAAGGGCATTGAGCTCCTCAAGTGAGGAGCCTCAGCCAAAAAAAGGTGTACCTCCATCGTATTTCTCTCAAATCAGTTTATGCCTCAGAGAGGCATAGAGCTCCTGGTGGAGGAGCCTCAGCATAAAATAGGTGAATGTGCCCCGTAATGCGTTGAGGAAAAGCGAGCCACTGCTAAACTGTAGGGTTTCCCCAACACCTGAGGCCAAGGCATCGATAAGGGGGCAGGGTACGCCCACTTTTCTCGCCAACTGCGGGCGCCACTCTGCAGGCCACTCACAAGTGGGTATGCACACCAGCCTCAAAAATCGGGTTTTTTTTTTTTGTTTTTTGTTGGCACACTACGTACCGATAGAAGAGGCGCGCGACAGTTTTTTTTCGGCCATCACATGGTAGGGGTTGCACTTCTTGAGACAAGAACAGGTATACCTCTGGCCAGTTGAGCTCCTCGGGTGAGGAACCACCGGTTAGTTTTGACAATTTCTGGAGTGTATTTCGTTTTAGGACTAAGTCACTGGAGCTTGGTCGGGTTGCGCGGACGACTGCCCTTCGACGTCATGCCTAGGGCGAGAGATTGACCTCGTCATGTTACGACCTGAGAAACTTTCTGTTTCACCTCTACCTTACCGTGGGATATCTCTTTCGTGAGACTCCTCACTTGGGGATCGCTGGGTCACTTTGACGGCAATCATTGACGGCCACCATTGACGGCAATCATGAACGGAAACTATTGACGGCAAACATTGACGGCAATCATTGACGGCAATCAAAGTGCAACACAATGAGCAATACGTATTGTGTTTTCTTTCGGTATAAACCAAAAAAGAAGAATGCGGGTATTATATGGAGGTTACGGTAGTTTTGTTACTTTGAGGGCTTCGTTTTTCAACCACTTGGAGTCGGTCGCGGCGCGAGTATCTCTCTCTCTCGGTTGTGGTTTTTGGTTTCACGCTAAGCACTGTCAAGGAACTGTTAGGTATGATGTGCCAACAAAATGCCCCGGTGCACATATAGTAAGCGGGTCGTTGGTCGACCTGGCTTCGGTTGAAACGAGAGAGGACATAGCAATACTTTATGGTTTTCTCGTCCCTCACCTCATCCGCAGAGAAATGAGCCCCAATCGCTTTCAAAACGGCATCAAACGACGCACTGCTACCCACGCCGGCGGCGTGCATAAGCACCGTCTTCCCCATGTAGTCGCTGTCCAGCAATCGATCACGGCTCTGCCATTTCACGCCCAACGAGACACGTGCAATTTCGCATGACGTGGAAATCGTTTTTCTTTTAAGGTTCTGTCGTTGAACGCACGGAACGAACAAGCATCTTTTCCAGTAGAGACCAAGCCTATGGTAGGGAGGGGAGGGGGGTCCACCCTTTGCAACAAGCGAGTTTAAGCCGCTTGTGCCAGTGGCTCTGTACGCCACTGGCAGAAAGACGGTAGTGGGCGATTTGGCGCGACGCCGCTACCCGTGCTATTGCCGATTCACATCACAAAATTTAAAAAAACAAAGACGCGCAAGGCCGCGAAAGAACAGGGCGGTCACTGGTGCTTGCGACCCCGAGCCACTTCTGAAAGCGCCACTTAAAGTGACCCCTGTACAGTAGCCTTAGTCTAAACGTTGTTGAAATCGTCAATGGATAACGGTGCTACTGGCAGAGCGCACAGAGGTGGGACAACATCGGTTCGCCAGGCGGGACAGGAATCGGTCAAAAAAAGACGGGCCACCCCGTAGAGCGAAAGAGACAACATGATTCTAGTCGTGTGACACGGCGAAATGCGGGTGCCTTTCGCCTTACGCAGCGACCTACAAATACTCAAGACGGCAACCAATCGGGCACAAACCTCAGCAAGCTTTATCCGCTCTAGGACGTCCCTCATGATCGGCACCGTCCCACTGCCCGCCGCGAGCATGGCTAGCGTCAGGCCCCACTGATCCTTCGCCACAAGCTGGGTGTTGGCCAGACCCATCACTGAGGTTTGAAGAGTCTGTGCGGTAAAGAAGCGGATAGGGCGATATAGCGTGGGGTATTACTAGGAGGCGGGGGAGGTAAGGAATTTAGCTGAACCCCCGACGTCTCGTCAAAGGCCGTGTAACGCCGGGGGACCTCTACTTCTTGAAAAAATTCTATTGGGGCTTACTTTCAGTCAACAAGTGCTACGGTAGTGGTGAACTGGCTCTTTTTTCCCTTCTGAGGGTGTCGGCTCAATTAACTACTCCAAACCTCACCTTAAAGCTGATTTTGAGGAAACTCGCTAGTGAAATCCGGCGAAGAAACCCGTGGAAACTCAGGTATACGCTACAACCGTTTTGATTTGCGCGACACGAAAGGCGTTCTGATGAAGTCGGGTTATGGGTCCTCGTGATTCAGAAACTAATTGGGGCCAAAACAAAGTGTTACCTCTATCGTAGCACGCGTCAGTCAAGCAGCTGTTCAATCAAGCATTCGCGTCCTCTGATAGGTTTCGGCGAGAGGCGTTTATCAAATAGTCAAACATGGAAGTGAGGGATCACCGTGTGACACTTTTTATGTCACGCGTTATTGTTCCTGTTCAATATTGCTTTGTTTCATCATCTCATTTCGCGATATCTCAACATTGAACCCTCAAACACATGCCCAACTTTCGCGACCGTTGGTCTACCACACGGTCAAATAAAAACCAACCGAAAAACAGGCCAGGCCGCGGCGCTTCCTACCGCTTGCAGGTGGATGGCGCGGTCGACGGCGTGCTTGACGGCTGTGTACATGGCAAAGTCTCCCGAAGCCGCCGCAGCCATGAGGGGCGTCCGGAGGGCGTGCTCCTTTCTCATGCTCTGGAAAGTAACGCATTCCGGGCAGCTTCTGAGTCCTTCGTTCAGCGCTTCTCGAACCTGGACGGACGTCGATGTCGTGGGCACGCACAGCGAGAGACAGGCGTTGATCCATCTTTAGGGCGAAACAAGGCCTTGCTGTTACCACGGTCTGTGGCGCAACTGCACAATGAAACGACTGCTACGGTAAGGGTATCGGACGCGTGCTACGATAGAGGCAGATTTCTTCGGGCAAGCAACGTTTTCTGAATGAAGGGCCTCAATAACCTATCAAACAAAGTCTTAGAACGTCGTTCTCGTCTTACATTATGTATATGTGTTACACCTGGGTTATAGGCTTGGATATCGGGTTCCACTTTCAGCATACTCAAAATCAGTTGTTGGGTTCCACGTAGAGCTCCTCAAGTGGTTCGGAGACTCGGAAAAATAAATAAACAATCGGTGTACCTCTATCCCATGCGCACCATTTCGTTTCGGTTTCGAGGGGTTCTTGCTTTGCTTGAGAGCTCTATGCCTGCCCCAAAAACCTGATTTGCGGCGAAAACGAACTGCCACCACAAAACTATGCCCATGGCCTAGGCATACAACATAACTCATTCCAAAATGGAGAGTGAAATTCCGACGACTGTACTAATAGGTCAAGAGCGCCGTGCTTCAACGTTTCAGCCAAAATGTGCTGCCTCTATCGTAGCATACGCCATGTGTCTTGGGTGAAAAAGGCAACGCCCACAGTGGATTGAATAGCGCGGAGAAACCTGCCTCTCGTACTTTATCGGTGATGAGTACGATGTTATAATAAAACGTCCGCCAAACGGCATCATCACTGCTGCACTTGCATGTCTGCAACACAACCTTGCAACACCGTTTTTCGTGCAAGGGAGAGACCAACCGGTAGATGGAACACAACGCGAGCAAACCATAAACTTGAGTACATATCCAGCGTACAGTAATAGATTCTCGCCTACACCGTGGCCAACGACACTGTTTCTACAACATAAAGTAGGTGCAACGCGCGGAACCCAACAATTAATAGACGAAACCAGACGTGTCGCTGTTCATCTTGTAAATATTTTACCACCCATTGCAAAGATCAGCCCACACGAAACCCAACCATTTTTTTACAGCGACATGTTAAGACTAGATGTCTGCGGTTAAGAGTGCAGTTAACAGCAAAAAAGCACCCCCAGCTGGCATCGATAAGTACCTGGTCTACTGTCCCGGTTTCCAAGACAAGGAGGATGTTGTGCGACCACTTCATCTGTATTGCGCTGTCCTGACGCCCCAAGTAAGGAACCTATAGGGAGTTCGTCGTCACAACGGAGCGGGCGGCAAGTGGGGATAATGGAACGGTCGCGAAATTATGGCACACACGATACAAGCTTTACAGCTATTTTTAGAAGAGAGACGAGTGCGCGCAGTCAAATGATAGAGAGTGGTTCCAAGGAATGCAGCACGTCTAGGAGGCAGTGCACATCAGCGCCAACTGTAATAGAAACCTTCCAACGCATGCAGGCACGATATACATGGTGAGACAGTGCTTGCGCGGGATCCTGGCCAACCGCTCCCGCTTCTGAGACGGAGAAGAGGATGTTGTGCGACAACCTGGTCTCACTCGCTCCGCCCTGGTGGCCTAGGTACTTTAGGGGCGATCGTCGTGGCAGAGGCGGGAAACATGCGGGGACAATAGAACGGATACAGGGAAACAAGAGAGTGCACCCACATCACACAGGCAAGCGACAGCCACGGCCTGCTGTCGATTGAGCATTTAATCGGTGGTTGGTTCTTCGGTGGGTGTATCGGATGGCGCTCGCAGACCACCGCAGAACAACCAGTAAACGTTTGTTCCACCGGGTGAACTCAAAATTACATCCCTGGCCCCGTTTGGGAAACGCCGGGCAAGACTTTCAATATGTTTCTGTTTTTTTTCTCGGCGTCGTGCACCCCGACTGAAAAAAATTGCCCGAACAGCGTTGCATGAATGTTACAATCCGTGCGGAGCAAGACGACTATGTGCACTTTTTTCAAAGCATTGCGCCGCGGACTTCGGCCGCAGAAAGACAGGCTGTGCTCAATGTAGGCTGAGTAACCAACACGTGTAATATTCAACGTTCTGTGCAATCAGTCGCGGCGGCTAGCAGTAGCAGCGATGGTGAGCAGAGCTGTTGAGTTGCGGAGAGTTTTTTTGGCGTACCAGGTATATCAGAAGGGTAGTATCATCATACCGTGAGAAAAAAGATCAGACAGGTGTGTGTGGCGGTTTCAATCGAAAGGGTACAATACAAAATAGAGTTATCAAACTAGGCGGCGAGGTTACAGCAGTAGCTTGTGTTCGATAAAATGGTGTAATCTTAACGGTTGTGCCAGCAAGTCTATAGACGTTACGGAACAAGAGGACAGAGCGATCACATAAGTCTACGCGTTGTGTGGCGCAGAATGACAGCGCCCCCCAGCTCTCACTGCTCACTGCCCCAGCACCAACACAGACACCAGCAAGTCTCTGGTGCTCTCAGTCATTTTTTGGCCTCGTGGCACAATACAAAACAAACGTCCTGTGCATCCGCACCACCACCCTGTGTGGCATGTCGACCGAAAAGCGTCAGCATCTGCGACCACGCTCTGTCGGGGACCCGCATTGCGATCCCCGCTACGTGCGTCTAGCGAAAGTGCCAACGCGAACAGTACAACACCATCATAAGGAACTAGTATCCGTGCATCTAACGGGGCAAGATAACTATTATGTACATTGGAACCTTACGCTGCGGGCTTCGGCCGCAGAAAGACAGACCTCCACTGCTGCAATGAGGGCTACTGCAATGAGTGCTACCTTTCGGACCAAAAGTAAACATGACACGCACCATGCACACCATTGCAGAAACGCCCCGGGTACCCGCCTTTGACACATCTTATACGGTGGGAGAGGTGTACGGTGTTTTTTTCTAATACTGCTCTCCACTGGAGGACCTCCATATATCTTGATTTTTGAGCAAACTGAAAACAATGCAATCCGATGAACGAAACCGTTGGCCCACGTATACCGAACCGTAACTTTGTAGCAAAAACACGAATGACACGAGTGTATGATGATATTTCCGTCATTCTGGGTTAAGGAGCACTGATGTTCAGGTAACGGTTTAGCCACAAGTGCTACCTCTATCGTAGTGCTAGCAGGCGTCGGGTTTTTTATTGGGGGGGGGGTAACTAGAATTAGAGTCGAACTTTTTCGCAGTCGTCAGAGGTGGGAGGGAGCAATTGACCTGGGGAATGTAGGGACGACTCTGTCCCGAAGAGATTTTGGTGCCGACGGCGAAACTCCCTACGGCAGCGACCTACCTCCCCGAGCCCGCCAGATGGAAAGTGAAAGATACCTGCAGCCTGGGCGAAACTGCTATAAAAACCGATGTAGGTGGCCCAAAATATAATATCCAAACGATTGTTTCTTTGGCGTCCAGGGTAATTACAATTGGAATTCGTTAATACATTTCCAGGGCAAAAGTAGTACCTGGTACCTGGTACATACATGGGTGAGCAGCAAGCGCAACTGGGACTCGGCTGGTGGCCGCTTTTTTTCTTTGAGATGCCATCATTTGCGTTTTGGGATCTTGATGCGAGATTACACAGCGTCATCGCCGGCGGACCAGCCGTGCCAGGGACTCGCGTGGTCGGGTATCAAATCGCACCCGGGCGGGTTAATGACGAACTTGCCGTATCGGTGGAGGCATGCGGCATGCGCTACGATGGAAATTAGGACATGTTTTCGTTCTGTCTCAAAAAGAAATCTATCTGACGGGGCTTCTTAACTTTACCATATAGTCTATATATGATATTATTAGCTAGAGAGGGAAGTAGCTGGTATATAGCTATCATCGAAACACCATCGACCCATGCCACGGTAAGGGCTGCCGTGTACAGCCATATATATGATGTTTTTGGCCGGCTGAGCTCCCCTCTAGTAAAGAGCTAATCGGTTAGCAACGAGTTCTACGACAGAGGTGCGCACCACATTTTTTCTCAGGTTCTCCTCAATTTTGGGAGCCAAAAACACCTCTCCCAAAAACTGATTCGTGGAGAAAACTAAACCTGGTACGATACCGGATGAAACATCCCATGACAATGAGACTCATGCACAAAATAATTGGCCTATTTCCGGCGATTTTGTGTTAAGGAGCCCCGTCATTCATTCCAAAGAAACCATTTCAGACGAAAAGTGCTACCTCCATCGCGGCACGCGTCTACCCCGATACTTCATGATGAGTGAATGTTTGTTGTAGGACTAGCGAGTACAAGCGTTTCTCGGACATCGCGCGCTAATACCTTCGCAGTCATGTTTCGCGTCATCATGATGTTGATATTGAGCCTCATATTAGGAGAGCTCAGAAAAATCTTGGAATCTGCTGCACGCACCCTAACTGTGAGATGACTTATTTCATATCATCGGAATACGAGTACTGCATTTGAGCGTTTGGGTAGGTATGGGATTCCTTATATCGGGGGTATGGAATTGCCTATCCGGGTAGTACACGTTTTTCTTCAATGTTTATCAAATGCAGGGTTTGGGTGAGGTATCGAGCTCCCCATCTATTCAGCTTCACATTCAGAAAATTGGCGCTCTTCGGCACACTCTATCGTGTCACGTAGCACGCGTAGGTAATGCTGAACCGTGCATTCTACGTACGGGATTGCTCATTTCCAGGCCAGTTCTTCTAAACTTTGAACCACACGTTTTCGCTGATTCCGTACTTCACAAAGACAAATGGCATAAAGAGGGTCAACGCCAGCCACCGTTCGTTAAAACAAAATAATTTTAAAACTGCGTCAAAACGCGAAAAAGCTTCCTGTAGTAGTTCTACGGGAGACGTGGTGGTCCTGAATTTACTTGGTTCGGATCTATTGGTCCGAACCTTTCTCGAGATCATTCGCACTTGAACCGTTCATCGGGCGCGTTGCTGTCGTTCCCTTTCGTTTCAGGCGATAGGTTCCCTTTGTGTTGATGATGATGCGCCCTTCAACCACGAGACGATATAGATACTTTGTCCCCCTCAGAAAAGGGTTTTATTGTTTCCGCGCACAGACCCACCTAACATCACCCTGTTGACCCTGATAGCTACACTGTAGTTGCAAGGGGAGTCGCCGACCTATATCCTTAATGAGGACACACAACCCGTAATACGCGCGATCGGAGTATCACACACAGCTTGCAAAAAGATGAGTTTCGACAAAATATTCGATCTCACAGCAGCTGGAGTGTTTTTTCATTTTTATTAATATAGACTACACTGCAAACGGTTCAAGCGCAGAGCACGCAAGATAGGTGGTCTGGAGAAAAATAGGATAACTCTTCGCGTGGTTGGTGAAAGTGAAAAATGTATTCGGGTATCATTGGTTGAAATGCCGTGAACGCGAGAAAGGTTCGAATGATTGCATGCGAATTAAATTAGTTTTCGCCAGGCGAAGAGGTCTTCCGTTTCACTCCATAACCCTTTTTGTCGCGTTTGTCGTGCTTTTACCACACAGTTCATCATACTACTCTTTCTGGTTAAACGCCGAACCAGCAAACACAGCAAAGCGCAACTGGGGTGGAGCGAAACGGTATCATACTGCACACCGTACCCGAATAAACGGTTCAAATTAGATAGGCAAATCAAGCGTGGTCAGACGAAGACTTTCTTTAAAATACTTTGTCGTGTTCGTCGTACTTGTATCGTTTGTCGTACGTACGGTGACATCGCGCCGCTTTATTGCATGCCTTTGTTGAAAGCCGAATCAATCAGCAACAGCAGTGTGACGGAGCGACATCGTACACGGTATATAACACAAAAAGTTCGAGAGTGCGTTCAAACACTCAAGAAATTTTCCTGCACATATAGAACGGTATATCGAATAATATTTATCGACTGTCTGTATGCCCGGCGCAGGGTGGCTCACGGGGAGATTGCCCTCGGTATCCCACGAGGGACCATCAGGCGGAGAAGATAAAATATAGGAAATATGTATATTGCAATATACCAGAGTCCCGGAGAACACTCTGAACGTGCACTGAATAGACATTAAACACGGACTCAATCTTCACTTAATATGCAGTCAATATGGACGCACTATGGACGCGCTGAGCCAAAGGGGACTCAACTCGAAACTATCCAAGATTCGGAACGCCAACCATATCAATATATTCTACTCTTCTATCATTTCCGTAGATTCTATGTAGTCATACACATCATACATCAGACTTGTGCACAGGCACAAAAACAACATCCCCCCTGCCTCTGTGCACGTCATGACAACGTTCAACCAAAGCGCACCATCCAAAAGCTTTCTTATTCGAATAAATAAAGTGCATGCCTCAAATATCCAATCAATGTCAATTTCAAAACAATACTGCCTCTGCTCCAAAAACCCGAATATTGATGCCCAACGCCGTAGCTAGCGGAATTGAACCGACGTAACCGTAACGGAAATCAGTAATAATATGGGCGATCAAGAGTGCAGTAGCAGTAATGCGTGTGAAACCATACAAAAAAACTTTCGGTTGTGGTTCAATAAACCAAGCCAAAAATATCCCCAAAACCAAACAATATTGTTCCCCCAAAATTGTATGCTTCTTCATATCTTCGATCAAGCAAAATTCTGGTGCTAGATCCTCTCGCTTTCAACATGCCCTCTAGGCAAAATTAAACATATCATCACTATTAGCATCAACGCAGACCCGATTATCGGACATAGATACGAGCAAGCGCATCGTGAATCCTACATCCCTCCTGCTCGTGACAACAGTCATGATCTGCCCATTCCGGTTTAACAAAAATTAAAGAAAACATGATCCTAGATTAATGCAAACTCAAAAATACCATCCTCAAATCGAAATACATTATAAGAGCATCGTCTTGAAAAAAAATCATGATCCAAACAATAATCAGCCAAGACATAACTCCTCCACTCCGGGGTCAAGCCACATTTTGTCCAACCAGTTCCGCTCTGGTTTAGTCCATACCAAGCTCTCAACACGCGTTGGTATTACAGGACACTTTCATTAGGATATATGATTCTTCAACTATTAAAGCCAGGATTCATCGCACCCCTACCTACCTACTCTATACCTGTGCAACGCGATTAATCATTCTACCAGCTCGAACTCCAACTAATAATATTGCCAAGATTTGGGGGTTCGACGCTAAATTACGGTGGTGATGGTGAAAAGACTCCCGCGGTAAATCCGCGTGCTGAAAAAAATATGTTACGTGGATGATCGATATAGCTTTCCGCCCCACCAGCTCAGAGCAAAAATTCTCAAATTTCATTGTCAAGCGCTCCCAAAAACAACCAATATTTCAAGCTTATGTTCTGTAGGGTTTGTGGATTCCGGAGAAGGGTATGGGGGTCTTACAGAACTTCCAGAAATTTTGGGTACGGGTGTGAAATTGTTACAGAACTTCCAGACGTTTCAGGAATTATTGTGGCACGGGCGTACAGAACTCTCAGAAGTTCCGGGCGGGTGGGTGCTGAACCCGCACCCCGGGTATCGTGGCACGGGGTATACAGAACTCACATAAGTTCCGGGTACGGGTATGAATGTCTTACAGAGCTAACAGAAGTTCGGTTACGGGTATGACAGTCTTACAGAACTTCCAGATGTTCCGGGTATTGTGGCACGGGCGTACAGAGCTAAAAAAAGTTCCGGGTACGGGTATGAATGTCCTGCAGAACTTGCAGAAGTTCCGGGTACGGGTAATACCCGGGTAAATTAAACGCACATCCCCTCGGGGGCGAGTTCGATTTGAAGTGGAGGATTTCATCCAACTTGCATGGCATGTTCTCACTGGGTCAATGTCCCCGAGGTAATCTGCCGTAGCTTTAAGGAAATTGTGAACTATCGACAAAACCATCACCAAGAGAGGCGATGAATCGTGAACCTTAATGGGTTGCGACAGGGGCAACAGCCGCGATCACTGCTATACTGCGCTGTAACACATCATACCTAGAGCGTATTCTGGCTGTGGCGCTTCAAACTAAATAATGGCGGTCGCAAGCCCATATCTTCCCACCAGCTCGATAAAAGCCAAGTACCGCGACAAAGAAGCGAAACCACCGAAAACACAAGAGGATAGTTCAAGACGTCGATGGTAACCGCATCGCCGTCACGGCAGATCTACGTATTATTCTGATCGGGGAAAAAAAAAGACAAAACGCAACACGTGGTTTCCCGATAGATAGGAGCCAAATCCGTAAGTTTCCACCCAATCGAATCGAATTCCATTCAGTTCATAAAAAATGATTATTCATAGTTTCGATTTCAAACATGTACGTGCCCAGGGGTCAGCAACGAAAGTAGTAGTAGTTGTAGTAGTAGTAGTAGTAGTAGTAGTAGTAGTAGTAGTAGTAGTAGTAATAGTAGTAGTAGGTGCTACTACTAATATCATCACTATCATCTTAATATATACCCCGAGTATATACGATACGCACTGCTACATACAGCTGTACTTTCGGGGTTCGGCTGGTGTCACTGAGTGCTTCTACGATAGCCCCCTACGTACAAGTTCAACGAACACCGGTGAAAAAAAGAAGATATGAGCGCCTAAACGCCGGTCCGAGACCAACTACGAGTATATTGGCCCTGTATCCTGCAGTCCTTTCTAGCCACACAGACTTGACTATTCACTAGTTGGTAGTACACGGCATCGACAGTTTTTTTTTGCAGTCTTTTCATTACGTGGCAACATAGAAAGGCAACAAACACGTTGCAATTCTACCACCAGAGTATGAAAGGCATCACTTAGATAAAATCATCGACGATGTGGGGACTGGGCGCCAGTTCTGAAGCAGTCGAAAATTCCTAGCATACGAGTCGTTTAACGGTAGCCCCCCCAACGTTTGTTTACCGAAATCCCTGGTTTTGAAACCAGCTCCCGGCCGTATCTACTGAAATACGGTGCCCCTTGCCGCCCCGACGTCATCGTTTTGGTTCTTTGAAAAAACAAGGCAAAATCTTGACACATTATTATGTTCATAGCATCCTTCCTCGTGCCAAGCAGCCATTTCATTGAACGTTCGCGAAAGAAAATCGCTGGTTTTGGGGGGCGCTATCGAAGAATCCGTCCACTGACAAGATAGGACATCATAATATAATGCATAGTAGAAGTACACTCCTTTGGTTTGAACGTAATAATACGTATGTGGGCTTCTCGGGTATTGCAACGAAGGTATCGTAGCCCGGGTATTGTGCCACAAGCAGTCTTACAAAAGTCACAGAAGTTCCGGGTTAGGGTATGGGGGTCTTACAGAATTTGCAGAAGTTCCGGGTACGGTACGGAAGTGTTACAGAACTCACAGAAGTTCCGGGTGCTGTGACACGGGCGTACAGAACTCACATGAACATATATACGACCATTTTAATTTTCGGGCATTCGGTCAGGAGTTTTTCTTTTCAGTATGCGATTCGCGGAACTAGAATCCTCGGTCAAAAAAGCTTCGTTCGAGCGCCGGTGTCGTGGAGCGGCTCAAATGCCCCTCGTCCTGCCGTATCCGTTCCGCACCTCGACGTGAACGCAGATGAATCAGATGGATGATGAGCGAGACAAGCAAAAGTTGCAACATATTGTTAAGTTAAGGTGGGGGACACAGAGTGCCCCCTGCAGGTCTGCCAATTGAGCAGGTCCTCGGAGTGTACTCACTTTCGTTCCTTCGTAGAGATGTAGCTTTATTCGTTTCCACCAGAGCCCGGGATAGCTTCTGAGATCGGAGGCGCGTGCCTCCGATCTATTTCCTAACTTTCCCGAATATAAAACGCCAACCTTATCATACGAAACCCATCCAACTCAAATTCAGATGATTACGGGCCTTGGAGGCCGTATCTTTATCGCATGTCGAGGGGTAATTCTTGAGATTTTAGTTGTATCTTAATGTCTGGAGCGCGTGGATGATTGACAAATTGGCATCAGTTCCAAACGTTGGTTGCTAATGTTTTGAACTTTGCGGTGGCATGCTCCCGGGCGTTTGTTCTCCTTGACGTCTGCAGCGCTTGGGCGTTTGTTTGTTTTGCTTGACGTCTGCAGGGCTTGAACGAATGAAACACGTTCTCGGGGGGCGGCTCAAACGCCCCTCGCCCTGCCGTATCCGTTCCGCACCTGGCCGGGATCGGGTACGTGGGCTGAGCGAGACAAGCGAGAAGTCTGCAAGTTTTTGTATTTGGGCGGTATACGCCCGAGTTATTCTTAGATCTTGGCATATATATGCAGAGCTTGAACGAAAAAAACATATGGCAAAGTATTTATTTCCAAGTTGGCATCATTGCCAATTTTTGGCTTCTTATTTCGTCCCCACCACACTTTTTTCCATGGTCACACCTCAAAGCGTTTGGTCTATTGTCGTACGACTGCTATGTCGTTGCTTTTCGATATCAGATTTCCCGGTTACCTACCTTTGTTCCAGCGTTCGTTGTCTTCGAGGGGCGCCGTTCCCTACCCATCGACACCATTACACCCAGTGTCCATGCCGGTTCTTCATCCTAGAGAGATACAACTTATATATTATTTTGTGGTCACAGACTTTGAGATAGAGTAAAATAAACAATCGAATGAAGCAAGTGAAATGCTAGCGTAACGGGTACGAGAGCACAACAAAACAGACCAGACCATAAAAAAAATCGAAAATAAACACAACGAACGCAGTGGTCGCTTTTAAAAATCGCAGTAAGAGAAATAATGTTTTGTCAGTCTTTTTCGTCGCCGCTCCATGGAGTCGTTCCGTATATACTGGTCCACGATCAAAGATCCATCATTTATGACCGCATAATAAATACCCCCACACTAATTCCATATATATATATGTCCCCACAAACGAAATGTGGATGCACTTCTAAATGTATGTGTGATTATCAAGGTAGTGGTGTTTCGAACGCTTTGTTGTGTGGTTGCAAGAATTGCGCTGGCTACTGACTGTTGTTCTTGTTGTTGCTGGTCAATCCATTCAGCACCTCGACGTGAACGCGGATGCATGCTGAGCGAGACAAGCGAGAACCGCGCGAAAAAAAGTATCTTGAGCGATACTCTCCAGCTTTTCTTCGGGTCTTGATGTATGGAGAATTGATAAAATAAAACTTGGCAAGACATTATTTCCAAATTGGCGTCATATTTTGTCCCAAAACAATTAATATTTACTGTGAAACTCCCACGGTACTGCGGTAGGTATAATAGTAGTGCATTTGTTTTTTGAATTTCGGCAGGTACACGTACATACATGGATATAGACGTGGCAAGCGAACGAGGAGGAGGTAGTAGTGGTTACGATTACTGCCCCAGAAAAAGCCACACAGCAGCATTGCGAGTGGCTGCGTCCCCGGGGCCTCGAGGGTGGTATTATACAAGTTCGAACAAATCGACATGATTTGTACTCTCGTGCAAGCAATATAGGTACGTGCGAGTAAGACCACGCACCGCGATGCTCTATTACACACAATATGATTTTTGTCTGTGACATATACTATGGCATGGAGCGAGGGTGTACCATACAGTTTCTACACAAAAAACTAGGGGAACAATATGCATTCCACCTGTTCTTAAGCTGCGCCACTGGAAGGTCGTAGTACGTCGACAGTATCCACGGAAGAAACCAATGAGTGGCATGCATTCGTCCCGTACCGCATCGAACGCGTTTGGTGTTTCTTTTCCCCGAGAACACTCTTCGAAGAAATATAGGCGGTGTGCTTTGTTGTTGCTGTAGTCCCTGACTCCGTTGCTGTGGTCGTTTGCCGGTCAAGTGCAAGCGGTCGTGTTGGTACGTAACTGACAAATAATTTCGTGTTGCTTCGTACTCACTTGACGTGCTCCTTGCTGCTGATTGCTGATCGATCATCTCTTCTCGTGATGCTTTTTTTTTTTTGGCACAGTTTTACTTTCTAGCTTCTGGGCATACAAGCCGCGGTCACACGTGTCGTTCCTTCCCCCCCCCGGTTGTTGCCTTCATTATTGTTCATCCATAGGGTTCAGCAGCCATTGATCGTCGAGTTTTCATCGAGTGTAACAATAACTATTGCTAACTCACGCTCCCGCGCGTCCGCAAGTCAATTAGTGCACAAGAAAAAGCCCCACGAAAAAATTTACGAGTACACACGCGGGGGGATTCATACTCACGAAATTGACCTATACCAGGCTCGAGGATAACCTGGCACGCCACCGGGGCAGTGCATGATATAGAGCCGGTCGTCCCAGTGGTCTAGTGGTGTTACGCTATTAATACTAGCGTTGGTCCTTGAGTTAAATAATCACCGCGTTGTGAGCTTTGTTGGATTTATTTATTTGCAGAAATAGAGGAGAAGAAAAGAATCAACTAACTGCTGAAATCGCCAAGCAGCGTGGGTAGGAACAGTTCGACCCGAATCGACGAGGGAAGAAAATGCTGAATTCTTCTCGCAATAAAATTCATGGCATGTACCGTAGTGGGGGTGGGGGAGGGGAGTCCGCTAGATGACCCCGGATCTAAGTTATACTAATGGGAGGACGAGGCGAGCATCACAATAAATGGGATGGGAAAAATAAAAAAAAAAGTGAAGTGTATTGCTGCTGCAGCATGCTGTAATAATACGATACCCAAGCAAGTTGCACGGTCTACTCGATCTAGACCGACTGCTGTATGTTAGGCATTTGGTCCATGTACATCTTCTCTAACCACAGGCCAGTATGACATGAGTCATTGAACTTGCCAAACTTCTTAGTGAGTGGTGGTTTCCTCTATCCACGAA
The DNA here is from genome assembly GCA_012845835.1 of Undaria pinnatifida. Classification (NCBI taxonomy): domain Eukaryota; class Phaeophyceae; order Laminariales; family Alariaceae; genus Undaria; species Undaria pinnatifida. The sequence continues at coordinate 4,601,113 of JABAKD010000005.1, forward strand.
CCCGGAAGAGCCGATCAATCGAAGGTTGGATTACACTGTGCCGGGTAGTATCGAGGCAGGGGGTCAACTGAAATGTCCGCGTACCGCGGGGTTGGGGTGTTCGAATCAAAATTCAGCAGTAGCGCGAGTTGCTCCATTTTTTCTATTTGAAAATAACGTGAAGGATGTCTGAACCGGGGTTGGACCCTGTTCTGTGGTGCTGGCGTTGTATACGAACCTCAGCTAAGTAATGCTTCTACACCGTGCGGTGTGGTGTCGACCCGGGAGAAGTCGGTTTTCGTCCCCGGTTTGATGGCGTTGATGGGGTATAGAAGGATTTCTAAACGGCGATGGGGCCGTATCCTCATCGGGTGCGTCGAAACGCCCCCCGCACGTTTGCTGATTTATCACCTCACCCGGTATCCCTGGCTCTACGAGCTGCACAGCCCCTCAACGATGAGCCAAGTGAATAATAGATTATTGTCGCACCATCGTGCGGGAATGTGTCGACACGCGGGAGAAATTGGATACCGTCCCGGGTTTGTCAGGATTTCTGAAACGGGCACAGGGCTCTATATCCTTCCATGGTGGCGTTGCCCATATTTCCGAGCCCCAGCCAATCAGCGGTAAGCGAATATGGTTGGAGTTCGGTGAGCGTATATAGTTGGAGTTCCACGTCGTGTGGAGCGGTGTCGAGACGGGAGGTCATGGTTATTTTTCCCGCGTTTTTGGAGCTATGAAGATTCGGGGGATTCATGAATCGGGGATGGGAGTGTAGTTTCCCCGTGTGCGACGGAAATGTCCCCCATTGATGGGCCTCTACCCGCCTAGGACGGCGCTGTGGAGCTCGAACCAATCAGCGATTCGCCCACGGGATTGGGGTTTTCTCGCCGTGCAGGGTGGTGTCAACCCGAGAAAGCTCCGTTCGCTTTCCCGGTTGATGAAATTGTTGGAGATGTGGAACGACCTCTGGACCGGGGACGGGACCCTGTATCCTCTCGAGATGGAGCTGGCTCAACATGCGAACCATGGCCAATCAGAAAATCGGTCGGTGGGGTTGGGATTTCCACACCGTGCGGGGAGGTATCATGTGTGGATGGATTCCGACCCCAGCATGTGATCCTATCGTGCCCGGGAGAATCCTGCCCAATGGGCGATCAGACACAACGGACATATATATATATATATATTTTCGTCTAATAAAAGTTGAGTCTGGAATACTTAGCTGACAAAATCGTAAGCGCTGTAGTCGCGTACTGTATCTACAAGAAGTGAGCGATCCACACAGCTAGCAACAAGCAGCAACATTGCAATAGCATTCGAGGAGTTGAATGACGAAGGCCGCCATACCACCGTGTTTCGCGCCTCGAACAACGTCAGCACGTTTCTCCACGATCAGACAACACACAGACAGTCGATCTGGGAGGCTCGGATCAAGATGATACTATTATCTCATGCATTGTATAGTTCAGAAGCTGGCTCAGTGCACGTCTCTTAGTGACTACGGAGAGAACTCGGAGCGGACATGGTTAGTCACCTACTGGCCCCGGATGCTCGATTGAGTTCAAATATCACAAGAAACGCACTTGACACGTTTTGTCGCCAGACTAATTGGTCAGTTGGCGTGTGGTCGGATGTATCCGATCGAAATCTGATGAATGAGGCTCGGAATCGGATTCACTTAGAAAACGGTAGCCATTAGTCTAATAGTAGTACATTGTTATGATTGTTAGTCTATATCGAACTCTTGGCATTACCTTACATACTGTACGTGCACACTATGATTGTGTGTGGTGGCGTTTTTTACTCTACCAAGTATTGAATCGGACAACTTGAAGTGCTGCCGTGCCCTACCCAAAGCATGGGTGCCGGCGAATGCCGGTGCCCTTGCAGAGCCCTTGTATATTTATATATACGATGATTCTTATTATCGGGGGTTCGGTCAGGAGTCTATTTTCTTCAGTATGCAAGTCGCGGAACTGGATTTCGCGGTCAAATAGCTTCGTTCGAGCGCCGTCGTCGGGGGGCGGATCAAAGGCCCCTCGCCCTACCGTATCCGTTCCGCACCTCGACGTGAAAGCGGATAGAGGCTGAGTTGAGCGAGACAAGCGAGAAGTGTGCTATATTTTTAATTTGGGCGGTATCAGCCCGGGCTATTCTTGGAGCTTGGTGTTAAGATACGGCCTCGAAAGGCCTGTCATTATCCGAATTTAAGATCATTTGGATGGGTTTCGTATGATAAGGTTGGCGGTTTATATTCGGGGAAGTTAGGAATTAGATTGGAGGCACGTGCCTCCGATCTCAGAAGCTATCCCGGGCTCTGGTGGAAACGAATGAAGCTATATCTCTACGAAGGAACGAAAGTGAGTACTCTCCGAGGACCTGCTCAATTGGCAGACCTGCAGGGGGCACTCTGTGTCCCCCATCTTTCATTTAACATGTGGCGTCGACGGCAGGTGTGTTCCTGGCTAAATAGCCAGACCGTTAGGGGTGTGGGAGTGGGTTTTGAGGAGCCGCATCTTTGACTCATGGTCTAGTTCGTAGAACCGGAGTTTCCCCGAATCTCCCATATTTCTGCATATGCGACTCATCAGGGTCGGCTAGTGTTAAGATGCGGCCTCGAAAGGCCTGTCATTATCCGAATTTGAGATCATTTGGATGGGTTTCGTATGATAAGGTTGGCGGTTTATATTCGGGGAAGTTAGGAATTAGATCGGTGGCACGTGCCTCCGATCTCAGAAGCTATCCCGGGCTCTGGTGGAAACGAATAAAGCTATATCTCTACGAAGGAACGAAAGTGAGTACTCTCCGAGGACATGCTCAATTGGCAGACCTGCTGGGGGGCACTCTGTGTCGCCCACCTTTCATTTAACATTGGCTTATGTAGAGCTTAAATGTATAAAGAAGGAAAAACATTTCCAAATTGGTGTTATTTCCAAATTGGCGTCTAAACTACTTCCCGACGATGCTTTTTTCATGGCCGCCTCCAAGCGCGTGCCCCATCGTAGCTACCACTGACTGTGTGTCGTTTCCTTTCGGCTCAGTTGGTATATTGCTTTATACTGTCGTATATATCCAACGAAGGATGTGTCGTGAATACGATTCTTACCAATTTATATATTTGGTATCCAGGAGCGTGCGCGCTGGAGACGTTATAAATGGTTATGTATGATAGTTGGTAGTGTTCTTCTGAGTACTACACACTGTAGTGCGTGGAGAAAGGATAGCTCCGGAGATCGCTCTCACGAAGTCGGTGATGACTAAAATTAACGAACTAGAAAACATGTTTGGTTGTTTTCTTGCATAACCCACTCATGTGAGTGTTACTGAGTCAAGTGACAGTGGGTAGTGCTATGTGTCGTGAGTTCAATACTTACCAACCTCGTATTTGTCTTTTCCAAGCGTGCGCGCTGACGACATTCTTTTTCAAGCGTGCGCGCCGACGACATTATTTTCCAAGCGTGCGCGCTGACGACATTATTTTTCAAGCGTGCGCGCTGACGACATTATATTTCTCATTTACGAACTGGAAAACATATTTGGTTCTTTTCTTGCATAACCCACTCATGTGAGTGTTACTGAGTCAAGTGACAGTGGGTAGTGCTACGTGTCGTGAGTTCGATACTTACCAATTTCGTATTTGTCTTTTCCAAGCGCGCGCGCTGACGACATTCTTTTTCAAGCGTGCGCGCCGACGACATTATTTTCCAAGCGTGCGCGCTGACGACATTATGAATGGTCGTTTTGGTTGTTTAACATACCAGGTATATAATATAAAAGTTAAAATACACTCCAGCTGTGAGATCGAATATTTTGTCGAAACTCATCTTGGCAAGCTGTGTGTGATACTCCGATCGCGCGTATTACTGGTTGTGTGTCCTCATTAAGGGTATAGGTCGGCGACTCCCCTTGCAACTACAGTGTAGCTATTAGGGTCAACAGGGTGATGTTAAGCAGTCTGTGCGCGAAAACTATAAAACTCGTTTCTGAGGGGGACAAAATTTGACAGCTGTGGAAGTAAATGCACCAGTTTATCAAGTGAATCCTGTAAGTCGATTATCCGGTGAGGGGAGGGCGGAGTTTGTAAGGACGTGGGGGCCTGATTTTGATCAAAAGGGGGGCGGGAGGGGGGGAAGGGGGGGGAGGGGACGGGTGGGGCAGGTCAATTTGTGCGTGGAAACTATAAATATTTCTTGGGGGGGAGGGGGGGGAATGTGGCGGGGGGGGCCGGGGGCGGGGGGGGAGGGCTTTAGGTCGCATAGATGTAGGGGTTTGCTATACGCATGGTGCTAGGTCTAGGCGATGGTGCGGGTGGTGGCAAAGGAGGGGACGTTGGGGACGTGGGTGGGTGGGAATTGCAGCAGCGGCATGAACGGCTCTGAAACGATAACGAGGCGATATCCAGGGCGTGGAAGTGTTTGTTACTCTGCGGATTTCGATAGTAGGTGGGGCGTTTAAGCAAGAGGAAGCGAGGGAAAAAAAAAAAAGGCGGGGGGGGGGGGGGGGGGGGGGGGGGGGGGGAGGGTTTTCAGGAGTTTTAGGGTCACATATAATATTAAAATCAAGGATTTGGTCGACACTGATGTTCGCAACATTGTGTGTGATCCTCCGATCGCGCGTATTAATCATATATGTAATAGCACTACTCACTGCGCTACTGAGTCAAGTGATTTAGTATAGCTGAGTGGGCAGTGCTGTAGCATTTCTCGGTCAAATCACTTTGTTCGAAGGCCGCCGTCCAAACGAGAAACGCAAAAAAAAATGTATTTTGAACGGTACTATCCACTTACTCTTCGGATCTTGATGTATGGAGAGGTTGATAAAATAAACTTGGCAAGACATTACTTCCAAATTGGCATAATATTTTGTGCCAAACTTAATATTAAAATTGCTGTAAAATATCCCCATGGAACTAACTGCGGTAGGGGTCATGGTAGTGCATATGTTTATTGGATTTCGGTAACTACACGTACATACATACATGGATCTAGACGTGGCAAGCGCACGCATGCCTAAACGAGGAGGAGGTAGTAGTGATTACCATTACTGCGCCAGGAAGAGCCACACAGCAGCATTGCGAGTGGGTGCGTCCCCGGGGCCTCGAGGGTTGTATTATACACGTTCTTCCTCCTGTTGTTAAGCTGCGTCACGAGGAGGTTGTGGTAAGCAGACAGTAGGATGGCGTGCTTTGTTGTTGCTGTGGTCCCTGACTCCGTTGCTGTGGTCGTTTGCCGGTCAAGTGCAAGCGGTCGTGTGTTGGTACGTAGCTGACAAATGACTTGGCGTTGGTTCCTACTTGACGTGTTCCTTATTGCTGCTGATTGCTGATTGATCATATCTCCTAATGGTTTCTTTTTTGTCACACTTCCATTTTCCAGCTTCTGGACATACAAGCCGTGGTCACAGGTGTCGGCCTTCCCCCCCCCCGGTTATGGCCTTCATTTTGTGTTCCGCATAGGGTTCAGCACCCACTAATCGTCGATTTTTCATCTAGTGTTGCTAACTCACGCTCTCGCGCTTTCCGCAAGTCAATTAGTGCCCAAGACGAAAAATCGTACGAGTACGCACTCGGGGGGATCCGAACTCACGAAGCTGGCCTATACCAGGCTCGAGGATATAACCTGATACGCCACCGGGGCAGTGAGTGATACTATAGAGCCAGTCGCCCCGGTGGTCTAGTTTGGTTACACTCGAATACTACTACTACTACTACTTCTACTACTACTACTATTAATACCAGCGTTAGTCCTTGATATAAATAACCACCATGGTGAGCGTTGTTGACTTTGTTTGTTTGCATAAATAAATGAGAATAAAAGGATCAACTAACTGCTGAAATCGCCTAGCAACGTGGGTAGGTACAAATCGACGCGAATCGACGAGGAGGGAAGAAATTGCTGCCTTCTTCTCGCGATAAAAATTAGGGCAGGTGCCGTAGTGAGGAGGGGGCGCTATATGACCCCGGATCCAAGTTATACTACTGCATTGGGAGGGCGAGAGTAATGCGAGCATCACAATAATAAATGGGATGGGAAAAATAAAGAAGTGAAGTGTATTACTGTTGCTGTAATAATACGATAACCTACGCAAGTTGCACCGATCGACTCGATCTGGACTGACTGCTTGTATGATGCAATTGGTCCATGTACAACTTCTCTAATCACACGCAGCGACCATGGCCAGTCACCTTACTGGCCCCGGATGCTTGATCGAGTAAAACTATCATAAGAAACGCACTCGACACGTTTCGTCACCAGACGGCGTGTGCTCGGATGTATCCGATCGAAATCTGATGAATGAAGTTCGGAATCACGTTCACATAAAAAACGGTACCTGGTAAATATTATTAGTATTATTACGTTTTTATGATTGTTAGTCTATATCGAACTCTTGGCATTACCTTACATACTTTACGCGCAGACTATGATTGTGTGTGGTGATTTTTTTACTCTACCAAACATTGAATCGAACAATTTGAAGTGCTGCCGTGCCTTACCCGAAGCATGGACGCCGGCACCCCTACGGAGCCCTTGTTAGTCATAAAAATGATACCTAGTATACCCGCACTCCGGGTATTGTGCCACAGGCTGTCTTACAGAAGTCACAGAAGTTCCGTGTTAGGGTATGGGGGTCTTACAGAACTCACAGAAATTCCGGGTATGTCATGCAGAACTTCAACAGTTCCGGGTACGGGTATGAATGTCCCACAGAACTTCCATGAGCTCTTTTTAGGGTAATAGCCGGGGTAAACACCCTGAGTATATTTTTCACGTACCCTACAGAACACGACCTTGCGATATTTTGCATTCAGATAATACTCACCAATTCCATGGGCAAAAGTCAAGAGTGAAATTTAAGGAGAAACATCGCAGTATTATGGTCCTCTGAACTCAAAATATATGCTCGTACACTACTACTGACAGCTGGCGAGCGTTCGTTCGTACATAACGTGGGATCACCTGTGGATAGTATAAAACTTCCTCCGGTCGCGACAGCAGGGGAAGCTGCTGCGCTTCCACCGACTGCTGCGGGGGGAGCGGCGCCTGTGGAGATGGCCATGGGGTTGGGGTGGCAGCACCAGGTAGCTGTAGCTGCTGCTGGTGCGGCGGCTGCTGAAGCAGCTCTTTCTCCTTGTCCATTTGCATAAACCCCATCATCCATTTTTTCCCCATCACGCGCCATCACTCTTCCAATATCAACCACCATGTTCTTAGATACCATCACCTCTTGGTGCTTATCTCCGCCAACTTCCTCCGGTCGCGACAGCAAGGAAAGCTGCCGCGTTTCCACCGACTGCTGTGGCGGTAGCGGCGCCTCGACTTGCTCAAGCGGAAGCTGTTTTGCTTCCTTCGCGGGCGTGAGCAGCTGCGGCGGCGGTGTCGATTGTGGCGGTGACGGCGGTAGCGTTTCTCACTCTGCCGCTTCTACGTCCTCTTCCGACCTTCCCCACTCGGGTTGGTTAGCGGTAATTTTCTCCGATTGCTTTTCCTCCAACGACCACGCTATTACTACTGAAGCCATTATTTTGAATAGCTCTTGCTGCTGCTCATGGATTCCTTGCCTTTGTTGACATTTAAACTGGCTGACGATCTCTTGGAGAATTCCCTCTAGGAATTGTTGAGTCGTCGGGAATGCAACGTTCCCTTGGGTGGTCTGTCCATTCCTGGACTGACTTCTCTCCGCGGAGGATTGTCTTGACGAGATCCTGTATTTGGCATGCAGCATGCCAAGCCATGGCCTTGTAGGCACCAAGCTGGGTTTCCACCTTGTGGTCTTCGGGGACTGAGTAGCCTACCCAGAAAATTGGTTCCCCTCCATCTCGACTGTAGCCTCCGCAAGAGCCGCTGCAGTCGGCAATCATCCTCGTCTCGAGCTCCTTAGAGCACACTTTACGACCATATGTGCAAGTTGTATTGTCGTACGGTCTATGCTAGCATAATCGACTGCCTGTGTGCACGGCGTAGGGTAGCTCACGGGTAGATTGCTCTCGGTAGACCATCAGGCGGACAAGATAAGAAGATAGGACATAGTCTATATGTATATTAAGAAGTAGCGGAGTCCCGGAGAACACTGAACATGCACTGAATATGCACTGAATATGGACTCGATCTTCACTCAATATGCAGTCAATATGGACGCACTATGGACGTACTGAGCCAGAGGGGGCTCAACTCGAACATATCGAAGATTCGGACCGCTAATCACATTTATAGACTATAGTTCTTCTCTTCTACCATATCCGTATATTATACCTGGTATGCAGTTATACAGATCATATACATCAGACTTGTGCACAGACATACAACAACAAATATATTGACTTATATAGTCTACTGGTGTTCCGATCTTGGGGCAAATTGCGGGGTTGCTGATTCGGCCTCCAAACGTAAATGAGCGCATTGCCCGTGGCAAACGACGACACCGCAGCATGTACGTATATGTACATTATGTATACGGTAAAGACAGCTTATGACAGGGGTTCGCGAACGCGAGAAAAGTCCGTGTAAAATTTCGTGTCATCAGGGGAGACTTTCGCCTCGCCAAATAAATGCCTACGAAACACATTCTTGTGTTTTACCGCATTTGATCCGCTAGTTTTGTCGCACAGTTAGGTTTTCGAAGTTAACAATGGGAAGTTGCGGGTTTGCTGATATTCGGCCTGTAAAACAGCAGCTTTTTTCTTAGAAGAGCGGGTCGATACCGTACCATAAAGATACATACATACATCGATACCAGGTATTCAAGCGCAGCGAACGAAACTTCAAGTAGGGAGATCAACTTCTTCACGACTTCGCCTCGATAAAATTGGATGATTCATGTAAAATATTGAGAACAGTTCTCCTCGCGTTCGACGCGTTTGGGCTACAGTACTGGGTCCTATATAGTGCAGGGGTGTGTCCAGAGGTTCTACTTGTACTATAGCGGGCACCTGCAGCACTGGTAAGTGTGCCTCAGTAGTGCAGGTTCGGCACTTTTGTACGGTAAAAAAATACCAGTTTGTTGCAGGTGAATGCGGCGGGAAAGGTTCGTGTTAAAATATAGATAAATATGTGTGAATGCAAAACGTATTTTAGCCAGACGCGTGCTGCGGCAGAGATAGGTGTGTAATGTTCAAATTTTTCTGAGACTCCTCGCGTCAAGAGTCGAGTACACCCTACTCAAAAGCTACCTGAAGAATATGAGAAAGTGCAAAAAAGCGTTCTGTTGTGTCTGGAGTCTGAGCGTCTGAGCACGCGATATATAAAAGATGAGTTTCGACAAAATATTCGATCTCACAGCTACGCTGGCTCTATTGTGATTTCTCTAGATGCTGGCTACCAAGGCGATGCCGAGGACTTCCAGCCTGAGCGACAGCTCATTCGAAGGCTGCTGTACAGCCCCTCAGGACTGTCAAAAAAAAATTTGGGAGTTGTACACAATTGGGTTGCTTTCTAAAAAAACCCGTCCGTTCTCATTTTAGGCTCCGTTCCCATTTTTCAGAAAACTCTGTTAGCAGCTGGAGTGTATTTTAATTTCTATAATATTCAGCGCGATCGGAGTATCACACACAGCTTGCAAAGATGAGTTTCGACAAAATGTTCGATCTCACAGCTGGATTATATTTCAATTTTTATACTTTATATACTATACACCCATCCGTCGTAGTTCTTGCCATAAACGAGAAAACGTCCTGCATTTCTCGGCACCATAATACCAAAAAAGATGTGTATCGTAACGGGGGTCTCTCGCACATACATCTATCTGGGTGGGTGCGCTGGCCACACGCTTGTTGTCCCGAAAGGCCCCTCGTGAAGTGCAGCTATTATTATTATTGTTGTTGGTCACTCGCGCTCGGCAACTAGATGCAACAACATCGTCTCTAATTCCAGCTTGCTGTACAGGTAGTAGGCGGTACAACTCTTGTTCCACTAACTATCAATGTATAAAATCGAAGGACACTTCTCTAAGGAGGGGGGCACCTTGCACGTACTGGGCCCGACGCAATAATAATGCTCTTGTGGGTCAATCCTGTGCGCGCTACGAGAATAGTCCTACCCCACATACCCGCCTTCAACCTCGAGTCAATCAACGAATCAATGTTTACATGGGGCTGTAGTCCCCTGCTCTTCTTTTCGTACACCGCTAGTCAAGCGTGGCATTAAGGTATACCTCTTTATGGCTAAATCGTATCCTGAATGACGATGCTCCTTATTAACCCGAAATCGTCGAAATTTTATTCTATTTGCGCTTATTTTTATTTAGGTACGTAGGCGATGGGCATATTCTGCGGGTTCTGAGCTTTTTTCCTGTTTTGGTCTCCTAATTCTCTTTTTTTTGGGTAGAGAATAATAGTAGTATTAATAGCGCTCATCCTCAAATTAAAAGCCTAAAAAAGAACCTTTGTGCACCTCTCTCTACGGTACCGTCAGTCTAGTACCCGTTATTTTATAACTAATTTTCAAGGACGTCAGCCGTGAGTTCGACGAATTTCAGGTCAATACTCATCTTTGCAAGCTGCGTTGTTGGTGCTCGTAATATACTATATGAGTGAGTTTTTATTGGGAGGTGTCTTATTTTTTGTCCACTATAATGGTAAGTGTTGGTATTTATACTTTAGGTGGGGAATTTTGAGCTAGGTAAAACATCACATCTATTTTATAAAATTATTACTGTAGTTTCCACTATATAATACTGCTTTATCATATGTATGGCAGGCGGTTTGTTTTGTTTTTCTCCCCCCGGGGGCTTTAATATCGGGAAGAGTACGAATACAGAGTATTATCAGTTATCTATATGTTGCTCTTAATACAGCATTCGAGAACTAAAGTCAGCTACTCCCACCCCAAAAAGAATGAAAAATCTGTGGGACACGAACCCACGGTTCCAAATTGATACGCTGTCACTCTAATATTTAAATACATGTATATATTTTCATTAATATCGGGAAGAGTACGAATACAGAATATTATTAGTTATCTATATGTTGCTCTTAATACAGCATTCGAGAACTAAAGTCAGCTACTCCCACCCAAAAAAAATAAAAACTCTGTGGGACACGAACCCACGGTTCCAAATTGATACGCTGTCACTCTAATATTCAAATACATGTATATATTTTCAGGACGTCAGGTGTGAGTTCGACGAACTTCAAGTCAGTACTCATATTTTGAATCTGCTTGTTGGTACTAGTACCCGGTGTTTCAACAATTCACAATGTCGACCGAGTGACACAAAACTGCTGCTATTATTATTGTTATTATTTTATAAGGCTTATATTTTGGGTAAGCGATAGGTTTATGGTATAAGGCTTAGTTCTTGGGTAAGCTGTTGGTTATCATTTTGCAAGCGGTCAAACGGACTAATACCCCACTAATACCTCAACAAATGGCGTCGTCGACAGACCATGGGTGCTTTGGGCCATGGGTTCAAATCCCACGATCCACAATGATAAACCTTTTTCAGGCTCTTTCCCATGTCGAACTTACTTGAAAAACACTCTCCCCGGTATACCCTGGAAATGAAACGGCTTGGATATTGAGAGGTCCGCCCGTATATCCGGCCGACCAGCTATCCCGCCGTTTCAGGGGGGAAGGCTGTTATAAGGTTCAGTTTAAGTAAGCTATTTGTTAACCTTTTGAAAGTGGTCAAACGAACTAATACCCCACAAATTCCTCGCCCCCCCTCCCCCCCCCCCGCCTCCCCGCTCCCCCTTGCTCAAACGTCCCACCTAACATCGAAAATCTGCCAGAGTATTAAACGCCTCCACGCACTTGTTGTCACCTCATTATCTTTCAGAATCTGGAGCCATCCATGCCGCTGCTGCAATCCACCCCCACCCTCCCCTAACGCCCCCTCCTTCCCCACCACCCGAAATATCGCCTAGATAGACCTAGCACCACGCGTTTAGCAAACCCATACATCTATCTAGTGCGACATGATTCCTCCCCCCTCCCCCTCCCTCCCCTCCACGTCCTTAAAAACTTCGCCCTCCCCTCACCGGTTATTCGACTTACAGGATTCACTTGATAAACGGATGCATTTCCTTCCACGGCTGTCAGATTTTGTCCCCCTCAAAAACGGGTTTTATAGTTTCCGCGCACAGACTAACATCACCCTGTTGACCCTGATAGCTACATTGCAGTTGCAAGGGGAGTCGCCGACCTATATCCTTAACGAGGACACACAACTCGTAATGCGCGCGATCGGAGTATCACACGCAGCTTGCAAAGATGAGTTTCGACAAAATCTTCGATCTCACAGCTGGAGTGTATTTTTATTGTTATTATAACATATATTATTTTTATCAATTTAAGGACGTCAGCCGTGAGTTCGACGAGTTTCGGGTCAATACTCATCTTTGCAAGCTGTGTTGTTGGTACTTGTAATATTCTATTTGAGTGAGTTTTTTATTGAGAGGGGTTCTTGTCCCGTATATCCGCCCGACCTGCTATCCCGCCGTTTCAGGGGTGTCCTTCATTTTTACTGTGTTTCCTACGTTATTGTGTTTTTCACAATAGATGGCACTAACCCTAGCCCTAACAACCCTAACCCTATCCCATAAAAAATACTCCGAAGTATAGTGTACCGATGACTGCTCCTTGATGACGTCGCAGGGGTGAAAATGGTTAAAAAAACACAATAATGATGTGTTTCTCTACGTTTCACGGCCGGAGAGTTTTATATGGCTTAGTTTTGGTCAAGCAATTGTTTAAGCCTTTTATCACTGGAAACCCGATATTGGGAAGAACATTACTCGGATTTTGTATAGGGAGGGGTTCGGGGGTTCTAAAGGGGTTAAGTTTTCGCAAGTGATCAAACGGACTAGCTATGAATATCAATAGTGCCCCACTGGTTCCTTATAAAAAAATGACATTCATTTATTTGCTATTAATAGGTGGCCCTTTATAAAGGAGTCTTATAGCGCGTCGGGGAGGCTGGGTCCCTTATAACCGTACACTGAAATGTGCCCTCTCTTAAGGTTTCAGTCCATCTGTCCGGATTTTTTCTGGCGTGACGGAGTGTGGTCGCCCGTGGCAATGGAATTGGGGTTCATGGTTGGGTGTGGAGATCATTTAAAATCGAGATAATAAAAGAAATTTAAATACTATGACGTCCCTTGTATACCGCTTTCCTTATCGCGGGGTCGCTTGAACCTGTACATCTGCTTGCTGCTGCTGTTGTCGTAAGAAAAGTTTGTTGCAGTTGTTGTAGCAGTAGATGGTGCTGTTGTTGTAGCAGTAGGTGTTGTTGTTGTTGTTGTTGTTGTTGCTGTTGTTGTAGCAGTAGGACCTAGTGGTGTTGTCTCTCTCAATCTCCCGTTTTCTTTCAAGGGAGAAGGCGGTTCACGTTTGGGCCCCACAACATGCAACTAAAGGTAGATACTGCGTGCCGTAGCTCTGCTGAGGACTCACTCTTGCTTATGGACATTTGATTTTGAACACTTCTTACAATATGTCAGCCTTTCGCTTGGAGCTCGACGAATGATTTGAGACTGCTTCTTCTACGATAGCCCGCCCCAAAACCAGCGATTTTCTTAACGAACGTTTCATCATCATGGCTGCTCGAACAAAAACCAGTCTTCAACTAGTTTCTGTTTGCAAAGGACTGTCGAACTGTGACGTCGTGGGGGCAAGGGGCACCGTTATTCAGGAGATACGGCCGGTAGCTGGTTTCAAAACCGGCGATTCGTTAACGAAAAGTTGGGGGGGCTACCGTATAGAACGACTGTTCAGTAGCCAATATACTAATCTTCGCAAGCTGCGTGATACTTAAGCCGCTGTGCGTTTTGACAGTTTACTGCAGTCCACAGGCAACACCTATTAAACAACCGGCGACATTTTTTACTAATCTTACTATTTTATGTGGCCTATGAATCAGTGTCTAGGTTGCAATCAGCTGGTTGCAATCAATCACAGATCATACTAGTTTGCAAGTAATTTTCGAAGAGCACGTGCCGCTCATTATATGCCAGGTATTTTCTTACTGGATTGATTGTATTTTGTTTAGTGGGTGGCTGCTTGGAGCTGAGAAGCCTGTTGAAGCCAAGAAATGTGTGTTTCATTCTTACCTCTAGTTTCCCGGGACACCTTCCTGGCACACGGAGTAACACCTACCTGGGACACGGAGTACCTCAGGGATATTTCAACATCGAAGTCACACATACATACATACATGCTGCTGCTATGTACCCGGTTACCAGGTGGCGGCTACCTGCAGATTGGAGCGATATTAAAGACTTGCTTGCGCGATATTTAGAGAGTCGTCCTGGACTATCAGCAAACCCTGCTGCGCATGCGGCCTAAAAAAACGCCCATTCATCGCAATATCCCACACTAACACGAAGTACGGTATTTACAGATAACAAAAAAAAAGTATATTGTCCGAGAAAAAAACGCTGTTGCGATACGCGAAAACGTCCGCCACACGACAACCTGATCGGGGACTCATGTGAAAATTTTCTTTGTTGTGTGCCCCCAAAGACATGTATGTGTGCGAAGCTAATCCAATCGGCGAATGGTAGTCTAATCGTGGACGTTATGTGGCGAGCGAGGTACAATGTTATACTCTCCTCTCCCCGCCGTGCCGTTGACAAGGAAGATGGGCGGGTGTGCCATCATATATATCTCTTCGTGAGTGTTGTTGCTAGCGATATGAACACAGCTCTTAGACTTATATCAACTTATTTGTGCTGTGGAGCATTGGCACGAGAAACGAAAGCAATGCCCTTCAACGTAAAGTTGTTCTACAAAAATTCCAGATGTAACAAATATTTCCCCTCCACATACATACGCGGTGTGGGCGCAGTGTGCTAGAAGAGGGGTTAAAGTCTTTAGGACTGCAGTCCCAATTTGGGAACAAATCATTTGGATATAGACCATTATGTAAGTTTCTGTACACTTTTTTAGTGCTATCAATAGGTTAAATACTATCGCCAAAATGAGAAGCACTCGAACAACAACGCTGTTTCTGTGGCATGTGTAAGCAACAAAGAAAAGTGAACCGGAGAGAAAACATTGCAACATTATTACGCAGCAACACCTAGTACTACTACTATACTAGTTACTTACTCCTCGTGTCCTCACATCCCTCACCGATAATGGATACCTGCCGCCCCTGTCGGACTGGGCTTTCCGAAGCAGGCGTGACATCGTTGTTGCTGCTGGTGGTGTCGCTGTGTAGTGGCCTTGTACGGGAGCTTCGCCCAGGGGGGAAATCTCTTGGCTCAGCGATGGAGGACTTCGGTCAGGGTTTTTTTTTCGCTTAGCAAGGTGCACTATGCTGTCCGCGTACTATTAGACTTTATGGCTCGTGAGGCAAAAGGTAAAAAAGGTAAATGGGGTCGTTGGTGGGGGAGAGCGCTGAAATAAGTACGTCGTGACGAGGCGTTCTACGGTACGGGCCTTCCCAACTTTTCTTTCATAACGAAATCGACGGTTTCAAAACCAGCTCCAGGTCGTATCTCGTGAAACATGGTGTCTCTCGACACCCCGACGTCATCGATCGATACACCTTCCTTTGCACGCAAGGAAATATGTGGATACTTTTCTTTCAATAGTATCCTTCCTTGTGTCGATCAGCCCTAGAAAGTCGCTGGTTTGGGGGGGAGTATCGTAGAATCAGTCTGGCGTATTGCTAGTTTAGCCCTCTGATGACAGTACAGCATAGATGATGTCGTTCCGATGTAAACCGAGTATCCTCCCGCGAAGCAGTAGCTATGTTATACGAAGTATGGCCCTCTCTCTGCTAACCATTTGCCAGTTTCCCGTCCCCACACATATTTTCTTTGCATCGACTAGACCGATGCAACAGTCAATCCATGTCTCAATCCTCAGCAACTCAACAGGGAACGATATACGCGTGTACGCCAACCTATTATGACGGTGAAAAAATCCTTGAAAAATCGAATCTTATATTATTACTTTTCGAAAATTCGTGGAAATTTCCAACCGGAGCAACAACAAAAAAAAACTGTTTCTTCATTATGCCTAGAAGCGGAATAGCCAGGGGAACTTTCAATGAAAAGGTTTTATATTTCCAGAATTTCTTACTCGCCATTTACGTGGGGAGCGCGGGGAGTGGAGGCAAAATCAATCGTGGTTCGAATTTTGGAGTTCATTGCCGTTCACATATCGGAACAATACAAAAAACAAACCGAAAGCGGCGCAGCCGCGTTTCTCGCCCTTCTCGAAACAGTTCAACTAAGATCGAAAGCGCACCAGGACCTTCCGTTGTACGTGTTTTCTGCTTTCGTTGATTATCAATGGTACATACTGCTGCTACCTTAGTGTTTATATATTTACAAGTACCGGTACATTACATACCTCTGTCTGGCAAAGAACGTTCTTGTCATACGCTTGCGCTGGGAGAGGTCGAGGACTTCATCGTGACTCATCTTTGCGAAACTATGTGTGACAATTCGATCGCTCGATCGCGCGTGTTACGGGGTAGGTATGTATGTATTATGTGTGTCCTCATGGAGGGAATTTTCGATCGAGAAGACTCGTGCTACGATAGAGGTATACCTTTTTTGGCGTAAATGGTTTCTGAACGACGGGGCTCCTTAACCTAAAAATACTATACTATAATAATACTATACTATACTAATTTAATACTAAAGACTACAATACTATCGTCGGGAAAATACGCCATTTTTTTTATTCGTGATATGCTCGTTGTATATCTAGGCCATAGGATTTTTTATCTGGTGAAATGAATGTAGTCAGTTTTTTTTTTTTCTTCCATATATTATATCCGTTTTGGGGAGAGGTCTTGAGCTCCCAAACGGAGGAAACCTCAGAAAAATCTGTATCGTTGCACGCGTCAAAAAGCCTGTCCACAGTTCTTTATAGAAGATGCATATGCGTGCTGGGAGTACTAAGTCGAACGTCCACATGCGCAAGGTTGATGAATATTTGATCGCATGCCCGAAAATATGTATTATCGTAGCACGCGTCAAAAGCCCGTTCACAGTTCTTTTGTTCTTTTTTGAAGGTAGGTGTGTGCTGGGAGTAATAATTCGAACGTCCACATGCGCAAGGTTGATGAATATTACATCGCATGCCCGTCTACAGATTTTGCAGGTGGGTGTGTATATATTGGGCATAATGAGGGAAACATACATGCGTGTGCGCGATGGGCGGCGCCCTAACGATACCATTCAACACTATTTGGTGTGCGATCACGATCGAAGGAGTTTTAGACGAAGGTTGGCCGGGAGGTCGACCATAATAACATATTATACATACCAGCACCACAAATGTCTTCCTCGGCGACCTCGATGTCCCACCATCTCCAAAGATCCGCCCAGTTCGAGTTCGACGCGCTCGGCGGCAACGCGCGACCCGAGCGTGCGCGCGCGGGGAATAGGCGGGGCGGAGGCTGAGGAACGCGACCCACAAGAAGAGCGGCAAGCAAGATAAATATTTCTTCATAGTAGTACAGGGCCGAGTCGTCTCCGTGGAGCAGCTACAGCAGCACCATAAATAAATATCTTCCAGCACCACAAATATCTTCCTCAGCGACCCCAATGTCTCGCCATCTCCCCAAAGTCCGCCCAGTTCGAGGCCGACGCGCTTGGCGGCGGCGCGCGACCCGAGCGTGCGCGCGCGGGGAATAGGCAGCGCGGAGGCTAAGGAACGCGACCCACGAGAAGAGCGGGCGGCAAAGCGATCTCGAGGACGCCGAACGGATTCTGACAATTCCCAGACCTTTCCCACGGGAGTACGGTAAAGCCGTACCAACCCCGAGTCCACGCGTACAAGGCACCCAATGGGCGGTTTCATTTTGCAATGTCATGGCGACACGGTAGTGCCCCTGGCATCCCATGACATTGCCATGACATCCCACGGTGCACACTTCCATAGCATATTTTGGGGAGAACACGCCAAACGCCGTGCTTGGCATATCGCAATCGGTGGCTAAGACGAACGTTCGAGCAAGATAGACGCATGTTGGCGACGTGTGTCTCCGATAAGCAGCGGTGCTAACTGGCAATACACAGCAACACGGTGGATGCCCACTGTGGCCATAGAGTTAAGCAGACGGTGGGGGGGTCACTTTGTGGGCCACGTTTTTGACGGACTCAGAGCCAGTCGTGAGATTGGCCACTGCGTATTCCTCTGAATCTGTTGAGCTCTTGAGACGTTCGGATCCACGGCATGTACAGCCACACGCCGCGATTGCTTGTTACGCTGTGCAAACGAAACGAATTGCGCTCCGTTTTTTAGTGAGATGCAGAACCTTCTGGAACTCGCCACGAGTAGTGGCGAAAAGAAGGGTATACCCCCCCCTCCTGTATACCGTGTGGCCTTTGGTCGTGGATCTTCTGCTGCTCACGTGGATGAGTGAGTGCTCATATCGACTGAGACACTACGTTTCGTTTTTTTTTGTTTGCATCGTTACTCTCAATTTCCAGCTCACCTTACAGTACAGTAGCAGCTCTACACGTCTAGACTAGATTATTATCTAGGATAACAATTTTAGCCTTAACTATACGTCTAGATTATTATATAGGGTAAAGTGTGGAATTTGATGCATATTTTTAACGTGTTGAGTTTTTTGTGGTCGATAGAAAATTCAAAAACAAAAAAAGTACGGTCGGCTTTGTTCCGGACGAAATTCTATGGGTAAGGACGAGGCCGGGATCGGGGTCGGGGTCGGGGTCTAGGGTCTAAAGTAAGGGTTTGAGCAGGGCTGTGAGTTGGCTGACTATAAGTTGCCAGATAGTTATTAGCTGGTTAGTCTAGTTGTTTAAGCTAGTTGCGGCGGTGCCAACTGTTGAGCAATTTTCTTTCACGCAAATTAGGGTCTTTGACTGGAATATATCGGGTTTGAAGCGTAGCTCCAACACGACTTTTTTTGGAGGCAGTGCGTAGTCACGTAAGCACTCCAAGGCCTTTGAAATGCAGGATCGGTTGCTGCGGACCAGTTCCAAGGCCGCGGTACAAGGTCAAACCTCACCACCAGACATTCACACCAACCCGAAAGACACCGTAGTGATCGTACAAATTGGTCCACTTACTCCTGCGTAAACGCAACACTCGGCGCTAACCATACAAATATTTACAGCAAAACGCAACACCGAAGCATCCCCGATCAAGGCTGCGATAGATGGGGTGTACCCCAAATTCACCACCGGGCTTGAGCAACTCGCGCGCTTGACTCTTTACGTCGCAAAACAAAAATACCTCAGGCGATTGTTTAGGCGCAGCGTGGTTTACCATTCCACTGTCTGATTCTACGATGCCCCCCCCCTCCCAAAATCAGTGATGTTCATTAACGAACGTTTCCTGGCTGCTCGACACTCGAGGAAGGGTGCTACTTGATAAAGGTCTCCACGTGTCTTCTTGTTTGCAAAGGGTTATCGAACGATGACGTCGGGGTGGCCAGGGGCACCATACTTCAGGAGGCGGTACGGCTGGGAGCTGGTTCCGACGCCGGCGGTGTTGTGAAAGAAAAAGTGGCGGCGGCGGGGGGCGGGGGGGGGGGGCGCGCTACCGTAGAACGACTCCGTTGCAGGCCCATATATATATCGCCAACTTAAAAAAGCACGAAGCTTGCGACCGCTAAGAAACCGAGGGGCCACTCGTGCGAGTGATCTCGAGCCGAGCCGATGCATACAAAGTCCTCAAAAGTGACACACCCCCTACCACCATAGATTTGGTCTTCCGGCAGTCGAAACCCTTGGTACGTCGTGATGGAACACCACTTGTTGGAGAACGAACCACGACGCCGCGCCTGTTCTTGAGCCTCCTCGTCGTCTTGACTGCCCCCCCCCCCCCCCCCCCCCCGAGCCGAAACGACGCACTCCGAGGATACTACTCGTCGCCATAGTACCGCCTCTCGCTTGCCCTCTGTGCGTACCAGTATATATATACTCCGGAGTATGATTTATGGACTCACCCGAGCCACAGGCTCCTTTTGGCATAATAAGGTATCGAAGCCTCCACTTGAAGAACGGCTTCCCCCACCACATAAATTTAACTTAGGCACCCGTTAGTTCGTGATTCTATCACCTCATACCCTGCTTGTGCATCCTTTGCTACAGCTTATTTCTTCATCTCTCCCTATCGCTCCAGATTGCCCGTTATCTCACTCGACTGGTTGTTTAGCCTCCTCTACGATATATTATTTTGAAGTCTTCCCATGATGCTAAATTGCACGGCGTCTCAACCTGTTGCTCGTATGTTCTCATCTCTTATCCCGTCTTTCATTTCCCCCGTAGCTACAAGTGGGTGGGTCGCTGCCATCAAGAGAGCGAAATTTCCATGAACAACCACTGAGCTAGTAGGCACCGCTGGCTGGTCCTTTAGGCGACTATGGCGTCATCTCAAACAAAACGCGTGGCCCCATATGCCGCGTGATCTCGTCCGTGGGTCCTCGTGCGCGCGTTCGTTCTCCTATAGGACCTCATTCTCCATTTCTTGCCTACCTCATCGCCCCAGGCTGCCGGTCATCTCACGCTTCTTTTTGTTGTTTCTCCTCCCCACGCGTTCTGTTTTCGCCTCTCCACATCGCTACGATCCGGGCCTCGTCTCAACTGTCTCTGGTTGATTCTCCTCAACCTCGGTTTTCGTCTCCCGCTTGCTTTTAGATGGGGAGACGTTGGTGTCGAGGAGGCGTGGTTGCCGGGGGACTTCATCTCGTGTAACGTCTGCCGCTGGAAGTCCCTGCTTTAAGAGATTGAACGAAGGAAGCGTTTAAGACGAAGAGGGCAGGGAATAATAGGCAAGATAAGGCTACGTGGGGACAACAGTGCGGTACAGGGTGGTAACGACTGGCTGTAAAGATTGGCCACGGTTACGGTACGGAGGATAACCTCTTTGCTACCTGCCGGGGGTCGGGCCGCTCATCCGAGTGACCCTGTGCCTCGCACTATGCAAAAAATAACGAGTTTATGCAGTCGATTTGTTTGGCGCAGTATTGTGTAGTGATATCTAACCCTCCCCTCGCGGTGTCAAATAAAGAAAGTGAAAAAACCGAGGTCATGGTAGGGAGGGGTATCTCTTTTTTCCCTCCCGGGTTTCCATCACTCGCGCGAGTGACTCTGCACCTCACTGACAAAAACTCGTTGGGTGAATTGTTTGGCGCAGCGTAGCTAACCACAGCTAACCACCCCGTTGGAGGTTTTGATATCGATACATTATAACAGCACGGAAGCCTATGATACCGCAAGGAACATGGGGGGTGGGTCACTCGCGCGAGTGATCCGGAGCCACCGAAAGCAACCCCCACCAAAAGGGACCCCCCTGCCGAATCGTTTGTCCAAAAAACAAACAAAGGTAGACTGCCATGAGTCATGGACTTCGATCAATGTATGTTTGATGCGATCGCGTTTGGTTTCCGCTATTTGGGCAAGCCGCGGTCGCAGGTGTCGTCCCTTCTACACCCTGCTACGGGTCTTCAGTTCGTTTCGCACAGAGGGTCCAGCATTCCCGCTCCTCATCGGTTAGCATCGATTTTTATAAATGCTATGCACGAAGTTCAAGGCGGGGTTTCGAACGCGCATGTTCTATGTCTTTGAGCTGCTAGCATGAAATTTCGGGGGCTGTCGACACAGTGCCAGAAAGGCACGGGTTCGTGACTTGCATTGGCCTGTTCGTGAATTACTCGTGGCCTTTTACGTGTCGGGAGCAAATCCCAATCGCATCCCGTCGTGGCTCCTCAATTTTACGGAGATCCATTGTTAACGGGGGTCATTTAATGCTTATGGGGTCCGAACTCTGTCAATTCTTCCTCTAAACCGGCAAACGATAGCTTTGATTGTTTGCATAGACCTTACGGTCACGGCGCAAAAATAAAAAATAAGCAATATGATGTTCTCGCCGAGATATTGCGAAAATTTTGGGAAATTTCTTGTGAAGTTTTCGCAACATGATGAGGCATTTACCCCTGTTAACAATGGATCTCCGTAATAGTGCAGCGCCTCTTGCCACAAGACAATGGACGCGCGTGAGCACTACGGTAGAGGTTGCACGTTGGGGCTAGGTTTTGCTTTTTTCAGAGTGGCCGGGATTCTTAAGCCATCTTCACCCAAAAATGTCGGAACCTCATCCTTTGTGATATATCGTTCTACGATAGCCCCCCCAACTTTTCTTTGACGAAATCGCCGGTTTCAAAACCAGCTCCCGATCGTGTCCCCTCCAATACGGCGTCACTCGACACCCCGACGTCATCGATCGATAGACCTTTGCACCCAAGAAAATATATGGATACTTTGACTTCAACAGTATCCTTCCTTGTATCGAGCAGCCACGAAGCGTCCGTTAAAGAAAATCGCTGGTTTTAGGGGGGGCTATCGTAGAATCAGTCGTGATATATCGCATCGTTATATTGTTTGGGTACCATATGCCTACGCCGGGTGTTTTTTTTTCGATCGGGTTGAACTTTCAGTTTTGTCACGATCGATTTTTGCCTTCTAAGGCACCTTAAAAGGTGCGTTAGAAGGTGCGTTAGAAGGTGCGTTAGAAGATGCCTGTGAAGGTGCGCCTTAGGAGGTGCCTTTAGAATGCGCCTTAAAAGATGCCTTAGAAGATGCCTTAGAAGGTGCCTTAGAAGGAACCTTAGAATGCGCGTTAGAGGGCGCCTTAGAAGGCATAGAGCTCCTCAATTGAGGGCCCTCAGAGGAAAAATCTGGCCCAAACCTCTCCCGTAGCACGTGTCAACCGCTACCCTCACTAATGTCAGACCCCGAAGTATCCCGGGATGGTGCCGTGCCGCACTCTCTGTGTCGTAGGGCGAGGTTAATGTCAAACGAATCTCACCGCACTAAACCAGGGACTCGCACTAAAGTACCACACTATATATAGCGGTGCTACGACGTTGTGAGCATTACAGCATAAGGCACACACAGGAAGAGCACTGCTGGTTCAGGAGATGAAAACACAGCAACAGCAGTACCCGACCTAAACGCAAGAACTTGGGTGTAAGACGCCCGCAAACCGTGATTCAACTCGTGTGCTAGACGGGGTTCGCTTCATGACACCGCGGTCCTCGTGCATTCGGTGGTAGAGGCGCAAATTGGTTTGCCTGGGACTCTCCAGAAAACTGATCACGGGGGAAACCACAAGTGCAAAAGTGCTACGAGGTAGGGTAGACAATCCCATGGCTTGGAGGTATACAACGAAAATTTCTCCAAAAGAATTATCGAATTCCAACGAATTTGGGCTATGAAACCCCATCAGTTAGTTAGGAAACTTACGTTTTTCAGGCGGTGACCACGTGCCATGACAGGCGTGGCAATGCCTGGCCAAAGGTTGTCTTGTCCGTCGAGCGAGTGGGACTCCTCGCCTGAGCAACGGGTCAATATCGTTACAGTAACTCTCTGCGCTTTCCAATTAGACGCATGCCACGATAACAGAGGTAACACTTGTGAGCTGAAACGTTTTTTTTGTGACGGGGCTCCTTAACCTATTAATAATAATGTTAATACTATTAACTCTAATAATATGTTAATACTATTAATACTATAAATAGCATCATCGGAATTTCATTTTATGTTATAAAATTGAAATACACTCCGGCTGTGAGATCGAGGATTTCGTCGAAACTCATCTTTGGAAGCTGCGTGTGATACTCCAATCGCGCGTATTACGGGTTGTGTGCCCTCATTAAGGATATAGGTCGGCGACTCCCCTTGCAACTACATTGTAGCTATCAGGGCCAACAGGGTGATGTTAGTCCGTCTGTGCGTGAAAACTGCAAAAAAAAAACGTTTTTGAGGGGGACAAATCTGACCGCGGTGGAACGAAATGCATCAGTTTATCAAGCGGATCCTGTAAGTCGAATAACCGGTGAGGGGAGGGCGGAGTTTTCATTGTTCTACGTTGTATGCTTACTTAGGTCGACGGGTTGCTCGTCTGGTAGAGCGTTTGTTTTGCCCCAAGTCAGTTTTTGTTTTGCCTCAGAAGGTACCTCATACAGCTCCCCAGGTAAGGAGCCCTCAGCCAAAAAAAGGTGTACCTCCATCGTAGCATGCGTCGATACTTGCTGTTAGAGGGGTCGATTTTTGGAGCCTTTTTTTTGCAGTGCCTCGGGGGTCACTCGTGCGAGTGACGCCCCTGTGCCGTGGCGACCTTGAGCTTTTGGTGCTGTTTTTATAATCTTACGATACGAATCCGTAAAGGAATAGTAACCTACGCTGCACCAAAAATTTGTCATATATTGAGAGCCATCCATGCCGCTGCTCCCCCCCCCCCCCCCCGCCCCGAACACCCCCTTCTTCCCCATCACCCACACCATCGCCTAGACCTAGCACCACACGTATAACAAACCCCTCACCTAAAACCCTTCCTTCCCCCCCCCCCCCCGCCCGCCCCCTCCCCCGCCCCCTCCGCCCCCACCCCCCACCTTCCCCCCCCCCAACCCATCCCAACCCCACCCCCTCGAACACTCCACCCTCTCTCTACTCACTGATTGTACGACTTACCCCAGGATATACATGATAAACTGATGCATCATTTCCAAAACCGTCACATGTATCCCCTCAAAATAATGTATAGTTTCCACGCACATATTGAGCTGCCCCCCCCGCCCCCCCCCCCGCCCCAACCCCCCCCCCCCCAATAATAAACTGGTGCCAAAACCGTCAGATTTATCCCCTTGAAAGGATTATAACTTTCATGCACAAATCCCCCCCCCCCCCCCCGTCCGAACCCGCTCGCTTTTGATCAAAAACAGGCCCCCACGTCCTTAAAACTCCGCCCCCCCCCCTCACCGGATATTCGACTTACAGGATTCACTCGATAAAAGGATACATTTCCCTCCACAGCTGTCAGATTTTGTCCCCCTCAGAAACGGGTTTTATAGTTTCAGCGCACAGACTGACTAAAATCACCCTGTTGACCCTGATAGCTACACTTTAGTTGTAAGCGAGTCGCCGACCTATATCCTTAATGAGGACACACAACTCGTAATGCGCGCGATCGGAGTATCACACACAGCTTGCAAAGATGAGTTTCGACGAAATCTTCGATCTCACAGCTGGAGTGTATTTTCATTTTTTATAATATTATCTTCGTCCGTGAGGTATGTTGATACGAGTCACTCGCGCGAGAGGTGAAAAAGTGGGCATATATATAGAGTGAAAATGGCGCATGCTACGATAGAGGCTTACCTCTTTGTGGTTACTTTGTTTTCTGAATGACGAAGATCCTTAATCCAAAATCGTCCGGAAAAAACTGACCATTTTGTTTTGCATGATTATCGTTGTGTACCTACAGTAGGCCATGGGATTTTTCATCCGGTATATAGCAGTTTTGATTCTTCTCCAAATCAGTTCCCGGGATGGGTCTTAAGCTCCCAAATTGAGGAACAACCTCAGAAAAAAAGTAGTGCACTTCTATCGTAGCACGCGTCAAATAAGTGGGGTTACTCCCCCGTGCCGTACCCTTGGTCCATGTTGTCCTTGAATGCGTTAATTTTTTTCGTGATGCCCTTTCGTTCGTTCTCGTAAAACACTCTTAGGGCTCCGTGTGGCGCTGCTAAACCGAGGGACCCTCAGAAAGCCGAGGTGGGCTTTAAAGCCTTCGGTTTCAGCGGGTCAGGGGTACTCGCGCCGAGCTCTGCAAGCCACTATTATTCAAGCAGTCTGTTTTTTGTGCTCTGCGATGTCGCGGAGTGCGACGACGACACGTCGAAAAAACCGTTTTCATCTCCCTACCTACCGCGGCCTTGATCGTCTATATGATCGCCTATGGGCCCAAGCCGCGGTAGGAGGGTCCCTATTGGGTTTTTCAATCGACCTGCTGCGGTATATATATGAGTCATCCCACGGTGTAGGGGTTGCACTTGTTGAGCCAAAAAAAGGTCCGATTGAGATCCTCACGGGAGGAACTAGCGGTTAGTCATTTGTCAAGTAATTTCACGAGTACCTATCGTTTTAGGACACTAAGGCATAGAAGCTTGGTCGGGTTGTGCGAACGAATGCCTTCGAAATCGTTTGTCGGGGGTGACATATCAAGCTCCTCATGTGAGGAGCTCAGGGACGGTCTTCTGCTCCCCTGCCGTGGGATGGCGCTAGGGGGCAAGGCTACGGTAGGGAGGTCCCTGTTGAGTTTTTGTTTTTGGCGGTGAAACGTGGTCACTCGCACGAGTGACCCCCCTGTTTCTTCGCGATCTTGAGTTTCGCTGCTATTGCATTTTGCGACAAGAATCCGCAATGGAACTGAACAGCCACGTTGCGCCAAAGAAATCGTCTAGAGTGTCCTTTTGTCAGTGGGATACAGACTCACTCGTGCGAGTATGATATGATGTGATGTGATAGCCCAAACCCGGTAACGAAAAAGGAGGTATACCATAACATCCCCGCAAGCGTAGCCCTTGTCTAGGGTGGTTTGGCCAAACCTGTTTTTGGAGGCGCGTCTTTGCAGCAGGTTTGGACTCTCTTCGCTCTGCTTGCTTTCCCTGCTCCTTGATCCAGGCGGAATTGGCCTGCTCAGTGGGAAAACAGCAGCAAAACAAGAATCGTCGCAGGGCAGCAACAAGCAATTAACGAATGTTCAGCTTCGAGAGAGGCGATAGAATACAAAAATACATCGGTACCACTGCTTAGTGTGGAGATGAAACTCTTGCTAACCACCCACACGCACGCCCGGAACACGATACGAAAAGTGTATGTACTGATGGAACCAAGGCTGAGACCCCGCCTCCTCCGAACAAAAGAGACAAGCACACATCAGTTACCTCGAATGGTGTCCAGATAACGCAGCAGGCGTTCCATCTGAACTGCCCTACGGCGGCCACATCATCGTTCGGGCAATACGAGGACCAAGGTTACGTTATCGGGGGTACTCCCGTTTCCAACACCGAATTTGACCTACTCGCATGAGTGACTCCGTACATCATCGACAAATAGAGATTATCCGGTTTTTTATGGGGGCGTAGCGTAATTTACTATTCCATTGTGGACTGATCAACGCCTGCTTTAGAAGCAGCAAGAGACGCTTTAATTCGAAAAGGGACAGAGGAGTCACTCGCCCGAGTGACTCCGAGTCACTGTAAAAAAGGCCCCAAAACAAATAACGCCTCTACCACCGTAGCCCGGGTCCGAGGTTCATGCTGATAAGGCGCATCGAGCAATAGACGTGTGCTACGATAGAGGTGGCGGTTTTCAACCAAGTGTTTCAGCCTCGCAGGGATCGTCAACAAAACATATTTTCCTCATACGTCGCTGGAATTTCATGTGTGCACGAGAGTAGTATATTATGCTAGTAGTAGTAGTACTCGTTGTATACCTAGGCCATGGAGTTGCTGGTCGGGTTGCATCCCCCCGAATTTGTCAAAGCTGGCTTTAGATCTCCACGAAACAAGCATCCTCGAATAACCTAGGTGTGCGCCTGATCATAAACACGGTGTCAACACAATGGAGTCTCGACGTGCTCTAGGTGGAAGTACCCCAACACCCGCAACGATGTTATCAACTTTAGCAGGCCTACTGGTCTTGGTCCTAAGAAGTTCGCACGAACCGTAACGCGTACAAAATCTGGCGCCCAACTCTTATACCTGTCTTGCAACAATTTACCGCGACAAGAAAAACATCTACTCACTCTTTCCATGTATTTTCCCCACCCCAGAAACGTGGCGCCGTTCCAAAAGGTTACAAGCTACCAGGTACTTGCCTTTATACTTCACCACTGCACACGCCAAAATTGCCCCACATCGACGTTGTGTGTGTCCCCAAGAAGCAGGGACACGTGCTGCGGTAGAAGTGTCGTATTTTTTCTCTGAAGTTCCCTACTTACGGAATTCTTCAAATCACCCAAAAATATACGGTATTATATTAAGAGTGCAACGGGATCAACAATCAATCCCATGGACTAGGTTTGAAAACAAGTCATATCACAAAAAAAGAATGGTATTCCGGCAATTTTAAGCTAGGGAGCCTGGTCATTTCAAGGCAACGTTTTAACCGAAAGTGTTGTGTGTCTGTCGTTGAATGCGCCCGTTGGTGCAGCTCGAAGCGGTCTTGCTACTCTTGCCTTGTATGCGAAGCGCCAGCGTTGGAAGGACCACTGTGCAGCAGAAGAAAGCAGGGGCAGGGGCAGGAAAAGCCGTCGGCGGAGCGTGACGTGGTTGCTGTCGACAGTAAATTATAGGGGTTGAACATGCAGCGGATGGGTTTTCGTTTCTCTTCTAAAGGGCCCTTCTCCCTGATGGTTACACCACGAGTATTTGGCACCATGGGTACATCCAATATGGCCGCTGTTTACACACAAGCCCGAACACGCTGCTCCTTTTGTATTTAGATTATCTGAATGTTAACGTATCAAGTCTCTCTAACTGTTAACTTGATATCAAGGGGGCGTATTGGAATATGATATCTAAAGCATGTAAACATTCAGTTACTGTACTGCCACTGCGCACAAGTATACTGGATTTCTTAGTTGTCACATCGCACAAGTGCGGATACCGCAGAATGACGCGCGCGTTTCTCCTTGTCATCCGATACATTGTACAATATCAACCCCCGTATTACGATGTTGGTGTCCGTTGGTGTTGTTGTAGGGCATCCGGGTTACCATCGTAAGTGCCGAGAAATGGCTCTGCAGGACGGGCTGTGAACAATCCCTAGAGTTCATCTGCTCTCAGCGAGGACACTTTCTCGTGATGATCAGGTGACAGCGACGTGCATGTCGATCACACATTTATTGTATCTCCTTAAATTTATATTTTCTCTTTAGTTTCCACATTTGGCCGCTTAACCGTATTTCCAAACAAGCTATCTTCTCCGTCAGATCAAGACTACGGTATGATAGAGGCTTACTATCTATAGTCTCTGTCAGGGGCGTTTTTCGTCGGCTCAGGACCACTCATGCGAGTGGCTACTCTATTGCCCTGCAGGGTGTAAATGGTTTGTGCTGTAGACATCTTTTCGTGAATCACGCCTCCATAGGTTAGCTTGATCCGCCGCTGGGAATGAAAGTGGGGTTACCCCCCCTACCTTACCCTTGGTCATCTTGATATCACAGATACTCTTTACAGACAGCCGGCGCCATCTCTGCTGCTCGTATCACAGAGAAAGTGACTCGACAGGCAGCATTATTTCAATGACTGGAAATGTCCATCAAGCTCTCAAGCGTGCCCATCATTTTGTGGTGTACTTCATCCAACGTACAACGCTACCCAACCCTTCTCCTACTGACTAAAAGTGACGCCCTTGAATCCTGTAAGCGTTGGATCCTAAGAAGGCTAACGCGCATTATTTTTCCTACGTGATGAGAGCAGGGTTGGCTTAGACTAAACCGTACAGGCCTGCTTGGTTGGGGTCGCCACGAACTTCCGCGCTGGACGCGTTGATACACACAAACGGTGGTCTTCTGCAGGAGCTACGATTTGGGCGCATTAACGTTTCGTAAAGCTCTGTACTGTAGGAGCTCCACATCCCACCCATCGATGGGCTTTGAGAAAACGAGAAGATGCAACTGGGTAAAAAATCCCGTGGAACTCGTACGAAATTAGAGCTATTCTAAAGCAGAAGCCACATTGTGGTTAACAACGTGAGCTACATATATTCAGAGACTAAGCCAACTCGCACCCCTTGTGTTTTACCTTGTCGAGACATCTTCGGTTGGCACACCAAAGCATCGAGCGCAGATATCACAAACGTGGATAGATGAGCGTATTTGTAAGGACTGCTTGGTGTTCATATAAACGATTTCACTGCTACAAACACTATCCGACACAAATTCCAAGTAGTTGACCTAAACCTGGGGATGCAGCTCTTGAAGGGTTAAAACGTTCACGATACGTTCAGTAACTTCCATACTGGTACCCGGTATGAGATGGTTGGAAATATTTGATGGATTATTGCGTCAAGGTCTACGAGGTGTACCTGTATGAGTTATACGGGGAGGTGTTCAGTTTCTCGTTCCTAGGTTTGTGTTGGGGGTGTTCATGATATATTTGGGGATTTTTGGGGCCCCAGCGGACTTTTGGTGGTTTCGTCATTCACCTTGTCAACCCACTGCTCCACTTTTTGGTTGGCGCAGAAAGCATCCAGAGCAGGGATCACAAGCGTGGCGACGGCGAGAGCGGCTGCACTGCCCGAGCTAGACCAGCCCAGTGTGTCCTGCCCGATGTCGCTGGTTCCGATTCCCCAAAAGAATATCGCCGGTGCAGACAGCAGCAGTGTCATCCTCGTATGTCTGAGGAGAGTCAGGAGCACCACCACGAGTTTCGGATCGCACAGCATTATGTTGATTGAGCACAAAAGGATTACGTGGTAAGGTGTTTGCGATTTCCTAATTCCTTTGCGTTGGAACAAGTAGAAGAATAGTGTTGAAACCGACTAGAATATCATGACAACCCAAATCCATAGCCAATCAACCAACAAAAAAATAGGTTTGCTCAGAGATTCAAACATGGTAGGAAAATAAAATTCTAGCCAAATGTTCCGTTGTTTGGGTTGGCTTTGTGTTGAGGGGTTCGACGGTTTTATTGCTAATAATAGTGTGTTTTCCTACCCACTCACCCCCTACCCATTCAAAGTTGGCATCTCGACAACACGATACGATGAGCGCAGCATTATTTGAGCATAACTTTATTAGTCACAACGTCTTGAGCGCAACGTTATGAGGGGGCAGAGCAGACAAAAACGGCATGTTAACTACTGACGCGTGCTACAAGGGTGATGGCAACGCGTTTTGGACCCAGCATGAGGTAGGGGGGGGGTCTAGTTTGGGGATTTCTCTCACGGTGGCTTGGGGGTCGCTCGGGCGAGTGATCACGCTGTTCCTTTGCGATCTTAAGCTTCCGTGACTGTTCTAATTGTACGACAGGAATCCGCAATGAAAGGGCGAAGGCTATCCTGCGGGCACCAAACAAACCGCTTACGGCCTGTTTTGCCTGTGAGATACAGCAGTGCCAGTCGTAAAAATGGGGGTATCCCTCCTGCCGTAGCTTGGAATTTCGCAAAAAAATGCTTGTGACTTGACTTGACCCTGTCGCTGTTTCTGTACGCCACAGGACTACAACTAGAGGGTGCAGGTAGCAGTAGCGTCGTCTTCGAACGTCTGGGTAGAAAAGGTAGCAACTACGAAAAGCATCGGTTCGCACAAACGAAACAGCACACTGTTAGGGTCACAGTGTTATGAGCACAACAACATGAGCGCAAGCACAAGACTATGAGTGCACCCTTACGAGCAAAAAATACAATAAGCACAACGTTGTGACGCGGCGGAGGAGGAATCCGTCCGTTCGTTGATGAAGGGGCCGCCCTTGTAGCCCATCGTATGTTGGCAGAAAAGGTCCACGAGGACCAGCGTCGGTCCACGATAACATCTCCGCGCCAACGCGGTCAACACCAGCAGAAAGTTAAACACGCCTACGCCAAGGGCTACTAGGTACGACTTTTTCAAAGGGAGGGGGGGGCATATACCATATGCCACCAAAATAAAGTTGGTGGATGGGCTGGATCACCCCCCAACTTGCATCATTTCTAAGGGAAGGTTTTCCCGTGCCAAAAGGCGGCTGACCCATGACACAACAAGCGCTAACGTGGTCGATCTAATGCCATTAAACTACTTGGCTAATCAGCTTGGTCGTCTACCTTGCACCAACAGAAACGAAAACAAAAACATAACCGGTGATATAGGTCACCAAATATCAAGTTCACGAGTCGGCTGGATTATTTGGCGCCCTTTCCTTCCTAAGGCAAGCTTAGGCTTCACATAATGCATCAGACTATTAGTATCCATTCGATTCGTAGTTACTACCCTGAGTACACTAAGGATCCTATTCTAGAGAAATTCAACATGCGGGGAATTTCGGCTTGTTACTTCCCGTCGGTGTGTTTTATATTCAAGCTGTTACTAACATCCCACCATATGTATCGAGGAACGTTGCAGGGAATATTGCAAGGAACTGCATCATAGGACAGCGTGTCGGCAAATACAACAAGCCGTAGGGTATATCTGCCCGTAGCATGGGCATTGTGCCGTATTGATCAGGTGACGGTCAGCCCAACCTCCGATAACTCCTTACCTCTTCTTCCATCTCCTTCCTTCTTCTGCTTGTCTCCTACATTTCCATCTTGTGGCCTCATAAGCGCCACCTCTTAGAAGATCTTACATCTTCTTCACAAGTGATACTCAAAAAATCCTTCGGGGCCATCCCGGCAACTCTAAGCACAGAGACAGAACCTCGAGACGTGTCAGTGTTTCGTAATAAGACTTCGTGTCAAATGGGTCACCCACCTTGCATCCTTCCTCAGGGCAGGCTTCTGCCCGGCCGCAAGGTGGCTGGCCCAAGATAAGAACGGCGCCAGAGCGGTAAGCACCAACAGCAAGATTAGCGCTCCCATGTTTTTGCTGTCGTCCGTCCCCACCTCCGGTAGGAGTAGCTGAAAGATCTGCGGTGCGTGCAACACGCACGTAAAATGTCCGATTAATCCTACGGTGCAGAGGGTACCCTCACCTCCTCCGCCGGGTCTAGCCCCTTCCGGCGCGTGGCTCAGTACCCCCATCAAATAATTGAATCACAAAACATGGACGCAGCAGAAGAACCGAGTATGTGGCGGTCATGGTAGGAAAACCTTAATCCACGAAATATTTAGTTACTCGCCCGAGTGGCTCCGAGTCGTTGAAAACGCAGGAACTAAAACGCCATATTCAAAACAGACTGGAATCGCACTTTGACGGCGCTGCGTAACAGGCCCATGGCGGTTGATATCCCGAAACCATTATGCACGACGCAATGGGTGAGACGAAGGGTACAACATCCCACGGTAGGGGTGCAGCAGGAAGATCCTGAGTTCCGAACATGAGGAGCTCGATATCTCACCCGAAGTATGTGCTTCGAAGGCACCCGACCAAGCTTATATTGGCCCTAGTCCCAAAGCGAAATGCACACTCCTGAATTTTCTAGACTAATCCGTGGTGCCTCACTTGAGGAGCTCATCTGGCCAGAGGCATACCTTTTTTTGGCGAAAAAAGTGCAAGCCCTAACGTGGGATGACTCTAGAGAAGATGCTCCCATTTGCATTACGTAGGATAGGCCACTCGCACGAGTGGCCCTAGTACCCCGTGTTGGGCGCGGCACAACAGGCAGTTGCACACGGCGGAGGTGTGTCTCGCTCACACAAGGGTGTTAGGGTGGGCAACTATTAATGGAACTAGATTGTGCCATTCGCGCGAGATTTGAAGGGGTCCCTCTATAATTATTTCATCATCACCTGTGGTTGACCACGAGGGACGCGCGCGGAAAAAACTTTCTGAGCCGGTAAAATAATGATTGCTAAAAAGTACCCCCCTATGTTATATACAGGTCGGGTTGGCGTCGGTTGGCAGCGACACTGTAACACATGCCGCTCACGGCATGAGCTACTACAGTAGACCACGAGGGTACCGTTTGGTTTTGGCGATCGATCACAGCTGGCGGCCGAGTTGGATCATTCGTGCGGGGTGGAGAACTTTACTCCGCGCAAGGGGAATGATCGTATCATATGTCGTAGTGCTTGTGGTAAGGCACTCTCGAGGCAGTTACACAGTACTCCCATTGTTGTCTCTGGAAGTACCCATACCGGAAATTTAATTAACGCATTGAAGCTGTCATCCATGTGCAAGTCCGCCTTACAAGCGGTTCTTAGTAGGATGCAGCTCACCCTTCATGCGACTCGCCGACCACCTCACGGTGCTTCGCATTTGGTGCAAGCATTGTATGCCTAATCGGCGAAAACCCGACATGCTCCGTCCCGACATTGTAAGGATGCGAGGGTCATTGGTCTGACGACTGCAGCCATGCATGATTATCGAGTACCCCCTACCGCGCGCTTGATCTCACACAAGAGCGGGGTTTTCTTTTTGCTCACCACAACTAGCTTGCCCGGGATAAACGTCTGGATCTTGGCCTCGATGGTTGATGATTTTTGTTGGTCGGAGATAGATTCCTGAGGGAATACGTCCAGTGTATATCACGCACCACAAACACGGGGTGCCATAAGAACACAGGATTGTCATTAACAAATGCAAATAACGGAGGGGGTGCCGTACTGCCTTAATTCTCCGACCACACGAAATTCGTTGATGACTTTTGGTCTTCATCAATCGATTTCTGCGAGGCAGTAGCACGCGGTACACAAAAAAGCACCAGCACAGCGGCGACATAGAGGCAAAAAAACTCTCTCAATGAGCAACAGTGGAGACTCTACGTTCCTCGATATCTCGACCAGAAGGTATTGTGGTTCACTGCCATCTGGCGGATGCTGTTTGGGTGAAACCCGTGCTACGATGAGGGTATACCGCTTTTTGGCTAAAAAAAAACCTGAGTGACGAAGATTCTTAAACCCAAATGATCGGAATGACATGCAATCCAGTTTTGAAAAAATATTGTCTTGCATACCACCTGGGTCACGAGTGAGTTTGTCTCATCGGATTTCGCTTTCAGTTTGCTATAAAACAGTTTTTGCCTTGCAAGGCATTGAGAGATCTTCAAGCGAGGGGTAGTATTAGAAAAAAAAGGGGCATCTCCACCGTAGCATATATGTGTCGGGTGTACACCTGTACGTATCTCCTTCTGAGTGCGGTGCTTCACTCAGGCGGAGCCCTGTACCCCACCCGAAACCGAGCTTCGAGGGACTACGGAGATAGTCAACGCCACGAATAATAAGTCATGCCTTAGGGTTGATACACAAAACAAACGATCGAGGTGTCACACGCAGCTTGAAAATATGAGTTTTCTGTTAAAACTATCGATCTCCCAGCTGAAGTGACCTTTTTCGATTTTTTTCTAATGAAATGCCATATTCCAGCACTATAGTTCCTCAGAAGAAGAGGAGGAGGAGGAGGAGGAGGCCCTCTTCTGCATACTCAATTTCGTTTTGTTTTTTAGAACACGTAACTACCGTCTAGCTACGCAAGCACGTAATGTTTGGGACGTATTTGTTTCAGCGCAAGGTGTTCGGGCAGACCAACACCCCGTGACACCCAGCTTGCGCTACACGAGAGTCCGACGGAACCATTGGTCACACAGCTGAAGCGCGCTTTCACTTCACTTCATGGTATGGTATCGTATACGCGCTTGCTCGGATAGTAGGGGTAGCGCTTTCTTCGCTACATACAACGTTTTCTGAAATGATGGGGGCTCCTTGACCCAAAATCGTGGGAATGTGATTATTGTTTTGGACAACACACCTGGATCTGTTTTCGTACGGCTAGACCATGATATTTTTATCGAGATTCGGTCTTGGCTGAGATTGATTCTACGATACCCCCACCCACCCCCCCTTGCTCCGTTTCGAAAGGGATGCGTGGTCAATGATCAAATGACTATGGCAAATAACAAATGAGTAAGCCTTCCCCCCAAAACGAGCGATTTTTCTGTAACGAGCGTTTGATGCCTGCTCGACACGAGGAAGGATGCTATGACTGTATGTGTGCATGGACATATTTTCTATCTCTCAACTTAGGTCTATCGAACGATGACGTCGGAGTGGCAATGGCGCAGGGGATTTCGGGAGATAATGCCTGGAGTTGGTTTGAAAATCGGCGATTTTGTTCAGGAAAAGTTAGCGGGGCTAAGCGTAGAACGACTCGGTAGCGGTATACAGTTTCTCGGCCGAGGAGTCTCGGGGGGAAAGAAAATGAATATCTACCGTATCATGTGCCATTAATCAACGATAAGTATATGCTAGGGGTTTTATATTGACGCTTTTTACGCAGACGGCTATTATTCATCCATTGTGGAAGGGCGCCCGGCGCAACCACACCTTGAGCTGTTCATTGCTGAGGGAAACGAGCACTCCCATTTCCTTCGAGGCCAGATTCAGTGCGGCCTTCATCATGGATTGGTTGCTGTCGTTGTTGTCCACGTTCAGGAGCTCCTCGATCTGCGTTGTTGTATTTTTCATCTCACACCGTTCAGACGTGCGCGCAAGGGGTTAGTGGTGATGTACTCGAGAGTTGCAACAAGGGGTACGGTAGCGCGCAAGCATTTTTCACGTGCTCAAGATCGCTGTGATGCCCGTGGCTACGATATTTCGTGGCATTCTCAAGCGTTCTGTCCATTATATTTTTGTTTCGCAGTATATGTGCTGCCACCGTGAGATTGTTTGTGAAGCTGTGCCAAAACTAAAACGTTGAACTCTGTTTGAGCGAGGAAGGGAGCCATTGGCGCGAGTGGTCTATTCCACTGTCAATAATGATAACGGTGGGGGCATGTCCTCCATCTCGCCGCTCGGATCGGACCGACCAACACCAAACGTGGTGGGCGCCACGGGTACTGCAAACGTTAACGCGTATGTTACGTATCTGGTTTAGGTAAATGACTGCGTCTTCATCCTAAGTCGGTCTGTGTTGCTGGCTTGCGTGTGGGGTCCGATATTCGTATCATGTACGTTCGGCATTACAATGCATTGCCCAATATCTTCACACACGGTTGTATTAACGATGCTTCGAACAGATTTTGGATAGTTGTGACCGCACTACCCGCATCTCTCTAGGATAAGGAACCAGGCACAAAACACAGGGTGTAACAGATGATGTCGCTGAGTAAAATAAAAAGCACGGTTGAACCTGGAGGAGACACAAAGTACACACATAATGTTGGTAAGGCCTGGAAGCCATATTGAAGAATTCCTGGTCATGAACACTCAACCGTCAGGCACCTGAAACGACGCTGACGGCGTGGCTAGGTCGTGAGGCGGATGGAAGAATAGCGTGGAAGTCCACCACAATACTGCATGCATATTTCATAATATTTCAAACACCAATTTCAAACACGCGCAAAAAACCTGTAATAATGTCGTGTGGATGGAGAACTTCGCGGTTGCTACACCCACAAGCTCGCTACAATTCAAACGTTAATTTCACTGTGCCTCGTGCAGAAAAGTAGCGAGGTTGGCTTTGACTCTAATGGAAGCCACCAGCTTGGTCTAAGAATCCACTTGCTTGCTTACTAGCGCTAGGAAATACTGAGAAATAAATGGGGTTCGACTCGAATGGAGGCTGTGTCGGTCTGACCTCGGTGTCGGGAATATTCTCCCGCATAGCTTTAAGCGCGGCGTCGAACACTTGAACACGCCCGGACAAAACTGCATGCACCAGGAGGCTCCGGCCCCAACAGTCCTTCAGTCTCAACTGGGTCCGAATCTGACGAGCGGGGGAGGGGGGGGGGGGGGGCACGCGTTCCAGGAGCAATTCCTTGGAACGATAAGAACAAGGACGCCGCAAAAGGCGCAGACTTTAAAGAGGCAAGCACAGAATGCAGAAACATCAGTGGGCGACACTTGAGGCGTAGGCTTGCTGTGATAAGGGTTTGCGCATTTCGACGACAACACGCGCTACTACGGTAGGGCTGCAGCCATTTTTTCCCTCGGAGGATGATTGCTTTCAGGAGTTGTATAGATAGAGGCATCACTTTTCGTCCGAACGAAGTGGCTTCTGAATGACGGCGCTCTTTAACAACCCAAAATCGTTGGAGATAGGTCATTTTTGCATGTCGATTCTCGTCGTATACCTATTATACAGTATGCTGCGGGATTTTTCATGCGGTAGCAGTATTGTTTTTCTCCAAAACAAGTTTTTTGGGTTAAGAAGGATATGTCTTGACCTCCTAAATTGAGAGGTAGTATTTAAAAAAGACGTGGGTCACGTCTCCTATCGTAGCACGCGTCTTGAGGAGCTGTACAGGTAGCGCGTGGATGCTACGGTAGAGGTACTTTTTTTTTTTTGGTGGGATGCTCACTATTTACTTATGGGTTTCTTATTTTTCTCTCCCAAAAATAAACGTTTCGGGGAAAAGCAACAATACTTCTACGTACGGGAGGATAAAAAATCACATGGCTTAGTAGGTTCGCAATATTTTTTTTTTCGCGAAAGAAATGTTGACATTCGGACGAATTTGTGTTAAGGATCGCTCCTCCTGCCATAATGTTCATAAAACGATTCCACCCAAAATGCTCTCTCTATACATCGTACCACGCGTCCCGATGATGTCTCACCCCCAAAAAGCTGATGTTTTTTGTACGTGCAACCCAATGGACAAGCTACGTGTAGCAGGTAGACAGAAACTCCTATTGCTAAACATAAATGATTTTCCGACGATTCTGGCAGCAATTCCTTTTACCTGCTCCTTCCACAGCACCTCCTCCACCATAGACCAAGCCGCCGTGAACACCACCAAACTGGGATCCATCCCTTTTCCCCGATGCAATAACACCGCCATCGGGTCATCCAACTCCTCAGCTTGCGGGTTCTGCGAGATTGCTCGGTTGACACTCGCGCCACGCCACCTCTCAGCAGAATAACCCGGCGTATCATTCGACCCCTCCGGAGGAAAATTGGTGCCCGTGCCGCTCCTGTGCCAGTTTGCAGTGCGTGGAGGCGGCAGGAGGTCTTCCCCTTGTTCCGTCTTGCTGTCCTCAAAAATGCCTTCAAGACGAATAGGTCGACGATCCTGATTGCTTTCCTCAGAGACTTCTCGTAGAAGGCCAACCCCACGTTCCGATTGTTTTTCCTTGGGGATGCCTTGCAGGCGAACGGGCTGTCGCACTGGGTGGGCTTGAGCACTCGTGTTGCCAGGGCTCGGAGGCTGATGTACTTGGCGAGCCTGAGTATTCCGATAGCCAGGGCTCAAAGGCTCGTGCACTTTGCGAGCCCGAGTATTCGCGTAGCCAGGGCTCAGATGCTCTGCAGCAGCGGCCTGCACATAGGCGGGCTGCTGCTGAGCACCCTCTTGCTGTGGATGCTGGGTATCCTCTTGCCGTTGCTGCTGGGAAAATTGTTGCCGCTGCTGCGGGGCAGGTTGTTGCTGTTGGTTTGGGGTAAGATGTTGCCATTTTTGCGTGGAACGCTCTTGTTGTTGGCGCTGATGCACGGTGGCCTGGCTGAGGCCGGGGTGGGAGTGCCGATGGGTAGCACCAGACGCTCCGTGCATAAGGAAGGACAGCCCATCACTGTCTGTGCCCTCCACGAGTTCCCTCACCTACAGCGCACCGTCAAGAGAATATATAGTAGGGGGTTAAAAACACAATTCCATCACAGTGGGTGAGGAAGGGGCGGGTTGATGCATGAGAAGATTGGGGGGGGGGTGGGGGGAAAGGATGGTGCTGATGCATGGTAGCCCTCCTGGGACGAAGCTGGGGATGGTGATCTGTGGCGCCAGACGCTCCGTGCATAAGGAAGGTCATCCCGTCTCCGTCGGTGTCTTCCACCAGTACCTTGACGCGAGCTACGGTAGAGAGTGTTGGCGCGTTTTGGCTAGACGGTTTTCTGGATGAATGGGTTCCTTAGCCCACAATCGTTGTGAGGGCCACCTTACGCAGGGGATTGCTACGATGATAGAGGAAGCTTTTTTTCCGCTGAAATATTTCTGAATGGCAGGGCTCCTTAGCATAAAATCGTCGGAAAATCGTACTTTTGTTATCAAAAACGAAAATACACTCCAGCTGTGAGATCGAAGATTTCGTCGAAACTCATCTTTGCAAGCTGTGTGTGATACTCCGATCGCGCGTATTACGAGTTGTGTGTCCTCATTAAGGATATAGGTCGGCGACTCCCCTTACAACTACAGTGTAGCTATCAGGGTCAACAGGATGATTTTAGTCAGTCTGTGCGCGGAAACTATAAAACCCGTTTCTGAGGGGGACAAAATCTGACAGCTGTGAAGGGAAATGTAACCTTTGATCAAGTGAATCTTGTAAGTCGAATGACCGGTGAGGGGGTGGGGCGGAGTTTTGAAGGACGTGGGGGCCTGGTTTTGATCAAAAGCGAGCGGGTTTGGAGGGGGGGGAAAGGGGGGAATTTGTGCATGTAAGATGTAATCCTTTCAAGGGGATAAATCTGACGGTTTTGGCATCAGTATATTGGGGGCTGGGGGGGGGGGGTTGGGGCGGGGGGGGGGGGGGGGGGGGCGGGGGGGGCAGCTCAATATGTGCCTGGAAACTATACATTATTTTGAGGGGATAAATGTGACGGTTTTGGAAATAATACGTCAGTTTATCATGTATATCCTGGGGTAAGTCGTACAATCAGTGAGTAAAGAGAGGGTGGAGTGTTCGAGGGGGTGGGGTTGGGATGGGTTGGGGGGGAGGTGGGGGGTGTGGGGGCGGGGGGGGGAGGAAGGGCTTTAGGTGAGGGGTTTGTTATACGTGTGGTGCTAGGTCTAGGCGATGGTGCGGGTGATGGGGAAAAAGGGGGCGTTCGAGGCGGGGGGGGGGGGGGGGAACACAGCGGCATGGATGGCTCTCGAAAGATAATGAGGTGATATCCTGTGCGTGAAGTGTTTATTAATGTGGTGGATTTTTTTATGTATTGTTTTGTTGTTTTTTTGCAACATAAATATTAGGTTCTATACAGTACGGGACAGGAGATGGGTCTGTTGATCAAGCTCGTCAAGTGAGGAGCCTCAGGCAAGCATAGGTGCGCCTCTATCGCAGCATACGCTTCAACAATGTGCATCTTTGTTCAACTCAAGCCATGGGAATATACTTCGGGTTGGACTAGCAATATTTACATCAGGTTGTTTGAATAAGCTCGAAATATGTTTTTTAGGTGAGATGAACCCCTCACCTACACACCGCAAAAAAAAGCTGTCAGGTTATTAATAAGATTGCCTCACGGAGGAAGGGCGGGGGCGGTCGGGGGCGGGGCGGGGGGGGGGGGGTTGATTGGTGGCTCCTTCTGCAGAAGAGGGTGGTTTTGTACGCATACCAATAGCTTCTACAACAGTCGCCCACCGCCAAAGACCAAAGCTACCGTAAGGGGGTTCCATTTTGGGCCTTTTTTTTGCTATGGCTCTCGGAGTCACTTGCTCGAGTGATCTCCCTGCTCCTTGCGGCCATAGGCTTTCGTGCTGTTATTATTTTTTCGATATGAACCCCCAATGGAATGAGCAGCTACGCTGCGCCAGACAAATCGCTGAACGTGTTTTTGTCAGTTGAGGTGCAGAATCACTCGTGTGACTGGCTCAGACCCGGTTGGTGAAAAAGGAGGTATACCATAACATCCCCCCTTCTGCTGGGTAGTTAACCGAGAAACAGCAATCAGATGTGCGAAAAGCAGCGTTACATTAAAATTCAAGTAAAAAGACGCCGACGAACTTCCATGGGTTGCCTCTATTAATAGCAATGGGCAAAGGTCGCCTCCTATCATCCGTGATCACGCTGCAAGACGGGAACGCACACTACAATAGGCGTACCTCAAACGGGGGCGGGACTCTGTTCTTGCCCGCGTCTTTGCAACGGCTGAGCCAGACAAGATCTGGCCGAGAAAGAGCAGCAAATAAATATATAATGCGCGTGCTACGAT
Organism: Undaria pinnatifida; assembly: GCA_012845835.1. Lineage (NCBI taxonomy): Eukaryota > Phaeophyceae > Laminariales > Alariaceae > Undaria > Undaria pinnatifida. The sequence continues at coordinate 4,642,311 of JABAKD010000005.1, forward strand.
AGAGGTGACACGTTTCGCCTGAAAATGTTTCTGAATGACGGAACTCCTTAATTTAACCCAAAATCGTCGAAAATTAAACATTTTTTCGCAGGATTCTCGTTGTGTACCTAGGCCATGGGATTCATGATACGGCATGATAGCAGTTTTTTTTTCTCCAAATAAATCAGTTTTTGGGAGAAGAAGTCTTAAGCTCCGAAAGTGAGGGACCCGCGAAGTCAAGTGGTGCACCTTTATCGTAGCACGCGTCATGAAAAACGGAAAATATATCCTCCGACCCTTGGACTACGGAGACGTTTTTCCTAAAGCCTTGTAGCAGCGTGGAAGAGCCGTATTCTACCCATGGGCCAGGACGACAAAAACAAATATGCAACAGTTTAGTCCTTGCGTTTGGCCAAGAATACAAATCGTGGCCGGCCCGTGGTAACGTTGCAAAACGAAAAGGAGGCGTGCTACTGTAGGGGGTGCGTAGGTTTTTATGCCGACTGGCGTCTGTATGCGCGGGGCTTCTCCACTGCTGTGCAAACTTACCGGATGTGTACCTTTGGGAATTGCAATCGCGGTTTCCAAATGTATCCGCTGTACACCTACTTTGAGTCGCGATCGCGTTTCCAAACATTTATTAGCTTTACACCTTATTTAAATCGCGATCGAATTTCTAAACGTATGGCAGCTGTAAACCTAGCCCATGGCATTGTCCGTCGACGCTAAGCGAGCAAGATTTGCCAACGAGGAGGGTTGAGTAAGGCATGGAACTTCTCTCAAGCGAGAAGATCGTGGTGAAAATGTGAGATGCACCTCCACGGTAACACCAAGCGTCTACAAACGGACAAGCTACCTTCGACGGGGATAAGCTTGACATGAACGCGTTGACCGCAGCCGTCACCTTGGCACTCGCCTAGTGGTGCCCCATGCATGAGCCCATTCCCAAAGAAGCATCAAGCATTCAAAGCGAAATCTATTATCCAACTCTAAGAACGCGCAGAGGTCTACCAGTTGCCTCCAGCTCGACGGGGAAGAGCTTAGTACCAGCCGTGGCCGAGTTTCATGGCGGTACAACTGTGATCATTCTATAACGCCGGTATGTGCCAGCCGGAAATACCAACCACTGATGGGTGCTACGATAGAGGTGCACCCCTTCTTTTTCTGAGGCTCCTTTTTTTGGGAGCGTAAGACCTCTCCTAAAAAAAAACTGACTTTGGAGAAAACACTAAAACTTCTGCCGGTTGAAAAAACCCATCTGACTTGAGTGCACAACGAAAGTCATCATCATGGAAAAAGAAAATGGTCGATTTTTTGACGATTTTGGGTCAATCAAGGAGCCTAGTCATTCAGAAACGAAAAAATGGTAAAAAGTGCTACCTCTATATCGTGGCATGCGTCCACTCTATCACGGCCAGCGGCAACTACTCCCCGCATGTTTCCACTTTTTGTCGTTCCAATATTTAACAAACGATTTAACACGCATTGCATCGACCAACCGGCATTACTCACGCGGGACCATGGCGGGACCTTTACGGTACCGGACAGGCGTACCTTCACCGGGGGTAGGTTTGACTTGCACGCGTTGACCACAGCCGTCACCCCTATCTGGCATCCGCCCCGCGCCGCATGCATGAGCACGTTTCGGCTGTCTGCCGACTTCACAAGCAGCTGCTCCTCGACCTTTGGTGAACACACGCAAACACCGGAGCGGGAGACAAGACATAAAATGCCGCCTTCCATTCAGCGCGTGCCAAAACTAAAGGACGCAGTTTTTGTGTGCCGCAAACTATTATTGACACCTGAGAAAGTGTCTGTCCTTGACGACATCGTTGCGTCTTACAATGACCACCTAGGCTACGGTGGGGGAGGGGGGTGCTTTTTGCCCAGCCTGCTGTTGCATAGCCTGCTGTTGCATAGTCTGGGGGCGAGTAACTCCCCTATTCCTTTGCGAGTTTAAGCTTCCTGGTGCTATTTTAATATATTGTTGAAATATATATATGAAAATCGCCTACCAACGTGGTTTTGTCCGTGAGATGCAGAGTCACCCGTATGAGTGGCTCAATTTCCGGTATAGTGAATTTCACAATGGGGGTACTTGGTGTAAGCACTCGATTTTTTTTTAAACCTCAAGACCGTTGGATATACTAGCTAATCGATCGCTATTTCACTTCTCTCAAAACGCGTGCCACGACGGAGGTGGCACTTTTTGGGCTCTCTCTCTCTCTCTCTCTCTCTCTCTCTTTCTCTCTCTCTCTCTCTCTCTCTCTCTCTCTCTCTCTCTCTCTCTCCTGAATCCATGCGTGGCAAAAATCTTCCGGAAAATGCCATTACTTTTTTGCAAGACTAATAATAATGATTGGTTTGAATCGATCGGCTGTGAGTCTGTTCGTGAATCAGAAGTGGCATTTCAGTTTGTCCAAACTGAGGTTTGTGGAAGGTGAGTGCTAAGTGACGCGGCTCGGAAAAACCAATGTGAGCACTCTACCCCCCTGAAACGGCGCACGCGTCACTCTCCCCTAATGTGTTGAGGAGAAGCGATCCACTGCCACCGTACGGTTTTCTAACCTGAAGCCAAGGCAATAGGATAGGGAAAGGGGAGGGGGGAGGGAGGGTGGGCCTGCGTTCACCGCCAACTGCAGATCACTCGTGGCTCTGCATCAGACTAGAAACAAAAAACGGATGTGATTTTTTTTACACGTGTGCTACGGTCGAGGTGCACCAACCGTTGTTTTTTCTGAGGCCCCTAACCTCTTGAGGTGCTCTATTTCAAATACGTAACGCATGCTACGATAGAGGTAGGTAGCACTTTTCGGCTGAATGAATGAATTTTTCTCTGAATGACGGGGTTCCTTAACCCAAAAAGCATCGCAAACAGGTTATTTTGTTTTTGCATGATTCTCGTTTGTATACACCTAGGCCATGGGATTTCCATCAGGTTTTATAGCTACTTTATTTCCTGATCCAAATCAGTTTTTGGGTTGAGAAGGACATGTCTTAACCTCCTAAAGTGAGGTGTAGTATTAGGAAAAACGTGGTTTACCTCTATCGTAGCACGCGTCGCCCCCCATATCCCACCTGGGAGGACAAACAGATTTTGGTAGCAAAAAAAGTGCCACCCGACGATTAAAGAAAAAAGAAAAAAGAAATAATAAAAGGAAAAAAGAAAAAGTAAAAACAATAAACATCAAACAATAAACAAGAAACAAAAAATTAAACGAAGAACCAAAAAATACAAAAAACGGAAAACGAAAAACGAAGAACAAAGAACAAGAAAGGAAAGGGAAAAAGGGAAGAAAATAAAAAATGAAATGAAGAAAAAAAAAGAAAATTTGGTGATAAGTCCCTACATTCAGGAATATATTTGCAAAAAATTGCTAGAGCCTCTAGTAAGTAGTGTAGCAGTCGTCAAAGCAGGACCTATCGCGAACCGAACATCACAAGGCCATAACACTGCTCTTTCAATAAATAGGGTACAAATCCGCCCGTTCGAGTGAGTAGCTCCGAGGCGCTACAGTGAGCAGTGACTCATGTGCCGTATAGCCTTGGTGTCCGGTTCTTAACTGAATAAAAGTGTTTACGAAGATGGGTATCTGCAATTCGTATCCAGGGAGTTGCAAGATGTATTTTTCATGTCGGAGGAATTATTACGGAACTTGCAGCCAGCTTGGCACTTCTTTCTGGAGAGAACGATGATCGATATCTGTTCTAAGACCCCTTCCCTGGGTCCCACGTTGACATGCTCAACTTCATGATGACCTAGCAGTCAATCCCGCTCTTTTAGTTGGAATCGTCAATAAAAGGAAGGCTGGTCCTGTACAGTTTCCACCGCCACGATGGATTCCATCCAAAAAACACGAGAGGCTTCACGTTTAGTACCCTGGACTGGCCATTCGATGCGGCTTGTGTATGCGTGCTCTTATAGTGTTGTCTTTAGTGCTTGCAGATTACGTTTACCGAGGGTACGGTGGTTTTGTCACTTCGACAGCTTCGTTTTCCAGCCAATCAGAGCCAGTCGCGGCCCGAGTGTCTATCTCTCTTTTGTGGTTTTCACTTTCAAGACAAGCACCGCCATGGAACTGTTTGGTATGCTGTACGAACAAACACTCCGTCCGGCGCAAAATATTTAAAGCGCGTCATTGAGCGGCCTGGCTTCGGTTGTGGAGATGGAGACATAATGATAACACTAATAATAACACACATGGCCTTGTCCTCCCTCACCTCTTTCGCGGAGAAATGGGCCCCAATGACTTTCAGAACTGCATCGAACGTCGCAAATCGACCCCCGCCGGCGGCGTGCATAAGCACCGTTTTTCCCCTGTAGTCGCTGTCCAGCAGTCGATCACGGCTCTGTCGTATACCCCCAACGAGAGATGCAGTTCGCAAGACGCGGAAATCAGTGTACTTTTCCAATATCCCGTCGGCTTACGCTCAGCGCGAAAATTTCCAGAGACGGTTGAAACCATGAATGATGGATGACGACGCTGCTGGTAAAGCACACACAGCAAATATTATTTCGCCAGGCGTGGAAGGTATTATTAAATGAAGACGTACCTCTCCGTGGAGCGAACAGCAAGAGACACCCGTTTCGCAAGACGTGGAAAGTTACAAATTGATGACGCCGCTACCCATTCAGCGCGCAGCGAGAGAAGCGCACTACGCAAGAGGTGACGTAAATAATGAAGTAATGGCGGGAGCCCTTTATTAAACGCACTGCGAGAGAGGAAACAGTTCGCAAAAGGGGACATTGCAATCATTTCTGAGGATTATTTTCTCATAGAACGCTCGGCGGCGAGAGACCCGCATTTCTCGAGGCGTGACACAAACCATTTGCATGATGACGGTCTCACTTGTAGGGGCAGGGTGCATATTTGCTGTGTAGCCTGAACTCCGACGGCACATTGATCAGAACTCTCGTATCGTGCTAACTAAGCAGTAGCGCAAACTACGCCGACATACTTATACACATTTTCCTGCAAAACCCATGGACATACCAGGTGCGAGAGAAGAGTGCTACGGTTTAGGTAGACACAATTGTCACTTTTTTTCCTTGCCATTGCTCGCTTCAGGAGGAACGCTATTCCTCAACCACGCACGCACAATAACCCGACGAACAAAGCAATACACGTATATGTGTATACGGTTGTCGAGCCATCACACGATAGGGGAGCAGCAAAACGTTCCTGGGTTCTGAACATGAGGAGCTCAAAAATCTCACCCGAACGAATACTTGGAAGGCATTCGTTCGTTCATGCAAGAAACCCGATCAAGCTCTTTTATTGCTCTATCTATGTAGTCCTACAACAAAGTACACTCATGAAATTAGTACACAAACCAATGGTTAGTTCCTCGGTTGAGTAGGTCAACCGTAGTAACATTATAACATTAACATTAACATTAACATTAACATTAACATTAACATTAACATTAACATTAACATTAACATTAACATTAACATTAACATTAACATTAATATCAACATTAACATCAACATTAACATTAACATTCACATTCACATTATTAATAGCATTAGCATTAACGTTAACGTTAACGTTAACATTATTAATGTGAGCATTAACATAAAGCATTAACACCAACATTAACATTAACACTAACACTAACACTAACATTAACATTAACACCAACATCACCAGCAAAATTTTGGTCCAAAACGTGCAACCCCCACCGTGGGATGAGTCAACACGAAACTTATCATTATACGGTACGTTGGTTGCTTTAGTTGGGGGAGTCACGACTACAACCGGACACGTTTCGGCGAAACAGAGTTACTACTATTCTTGACGCGTGCTACGATAGAGGAACACCACCTTTTACCTGGGGTTCCTCAATTTGGGAGCTTAGGACCTTTCTGTTTCTCCGAAAACTGATTGTGAGAAAATAAAACCGCTACCGGATGAAAAAGGCCATGGCCTGCGCACACAACGAGAAGCATGCAAAAAATGATACCTATCTCTGACGATTTTGGGTTAGAGAGCCCCGCCTTCTGGGAACCATATCGGACGAAATGTGCTATCTCTATCGTAGCACGCGTCTGTTGTACACCTCTCGTGGCAGGCGTCGCCATTGGTGTGAGTGACGTGTGGTTCTCAAAGGTAACCGGATAGGGTAACCGGATACGGTAACCGGATAAGGTAACCGGATAGGGTAACCGGATGAGATACGACGGTAGGGGGGTCCCGTTTGGGGTACTTTTTGCAGTAGTTCCGGGTCACTTGTTCGCGCGAGTGAGCCCCCTGATATCTTGCGGTCTTAAGTTGACGCGTGCTACGATAGAAGTACGCCGCTCTTTTTTCTCGGGTCCCTCACTTTCGGAGCTCAAGACCTCTCCAAAAAAAACTGATTTGGAGAAAATTCAGACTGCTACCGGATCACGAATCCCATGGCCTAGATACACCCAACAGCATGCAAAAATTAAGGGGGCGTATTTTCCGACGATTTTGGGTTAAGGAGTCCGTCATTCAGAAACCTTTTCACGCGAAAAGTGGTACCTCTACCGAACCAACGCGTCAGTTCTCGCGTGTGTGGTTGTAATTTTGCGATACGAACCTGCAAAGGAAGCAATACTCGGCCACGCTGCGCAAAACAATTTTCCTGAAAGGTTTACTCAACGAGGTACAGGGTCACTCTTGCGGGTGGCTCAAACCCGTAGGTGAAATGGGGGTATATCGTAACAACATCATAACATCCCCCCTACTTCTACCATATATTAATAGCCTGGTTATAGTATATATTTTAATTTTATTGTGGACGCCTCGGTCCTAATCCTCCGAGACACTGTGTTGTTCTCCATCTGAGGTACCAGGTATCGTAACAGAAGAGGGATCAACGGAGCAATACCCAGGACACGGCATTCAAACGTGCGCACGCCCCCAAGGCATTCAAAAGTGCGCTAGGTTAGGTCTTGCATTATTATCTGTGCTTGCATGGTCTTCTTCGACAAGTGCGCTAGAAATGGTATCTGTGTGGACGTCGTTCCGGGCGCGTCAAGGATATTCTTTCGATCTTTGTACTGCTAATTTAGCTTTTGTGCAGGGACGCTTGCCGCGGCAGAGGTTGTCTCCCCTTTTTTTCTGGGAAGGCACTCTACTTGTACCCAAACCAAAACGGCATGTTGATGAAAAGCGGATTTGCAACCCAACAAACACAGTCCCAATAACATAGCCTAGGAAAACACGCGATAGAAGGACACCTGGGTAGTGTAACACACAAAAGGCATTCCCACGACGATTTCGACCCACGTTCATGGATCGAGGAGCCCCCGGTCGCACGTGCTACGATAGAGGAGGTAGCTAAAAATAATGAGGCTTCATTCCGGTTGACGGGGCTCCTTAACCTAATGTCGTGTGAATGTTCCTTTCTTTTTTTCGCGATATATATGTTGTTTCGATATATATAGACTATATACGCAGGCCGTAGGGTTGTTGATCGCGTTGCACTTTCGTGATTCAGATAGCTAGGTTCCCGGTGGGGCATGAAGCTATTTTTTAAAAATATTTCAAGGACGTCAGCCGTGAGTTCGACGAATTTCGGGTCAATACTATATATTTGTTGTTATTCATCCCATTTAATATCCTCGCACTACTCTCGCGCTTCCTCCCAGTAGCAACCCAGACCCGGGGTCACGTAGCGGGCCCTCCTCCCCCCTCCCCACTACGGTATATGCCTTCCTTTTTTTTGTCGCGAGAAGAACTCGGCATTTTCGTCCCTCGTCGACTCGCGTCGAATTGTGCGTACGTCAGCCGTGAGTTCGACGAATTTCGGGTCAATACTATATATTTGTTGTTATTCATCCCATTTAATATCCTCGCACTACTCTCGCGCTTCCTCCCAGTAGCAACCCAGACCCGGGGTCACGTAGCGGGCCCTCCTCCCCCCTCCCCACTACGGTATATGCCTTCCTTTTTTTTGTCGCGAGAAGAACTCAGCATTTTCGTCCCTCGTCGACTCGCGTCGAATTGTGCGTACCCACGCAGCAAGGTGCTTTCAGTAATTGACGCATTTTTCTTTTTGAATTTTGCACATAAAAATGTAAAATCTCACCACGGTGGGAATCGAACTCAAGTACCAAACCGCTAGCAGTATTCGAGGCGTATCACCCAGAAATATATTTCATGCACCTCTCCCGTGTCTGTTTTGAAGACGGGTATGTTTCTTTCTGCGTAGCACGCGCCTAATATTCTTCCAGAAAGTGTGGTCTCTCTTACCACCTTCTATTCTACAGCCATGTTGGTGCTGACGATGCCCCAAAGACATCCCGTACCCCTCAAGACAACATGACTCGAGCCATGCGCTCGACACAACAAAAATGCAGGCGCCTTGCCTTACGCATAACATCGACTTGCAAAAGCTCAAGACGGCAAAAAACGGGCACAAACCTCAGAAAATTCGACCCGCTCTAGAACGTCCCTCATGATCGACACCGTCCCGCTTCCCGCCGCGAGCATGGCTAGCGTCAGGCCCCACTGATCCCTCGCCACAAGCTGGGCGTTGGCTAGAGCCATCAGTACGGTTGGAAGCACCTAAGCGGTAAGACGCGGATAGTGCCACATCCCACGGGCGTTAGCGGAAGGGGCGGATAAAGAGTTCAGCTGAACGTCCGACGTTTCGCCAAACAAGGCCGTGTAACGCGGGGGGGGGGCTTTATTTCTTGTAAGGTTCCATTGGGAGTTACGTTGAGTCGACACAAGATACGGTAGCTGTGCACCATTTTTTTCAATGGACCTCCCCTCACCTGGTGTGTGTTGAGAAATCTGCAAGTGAAATCCGGCGAACAAACCCTCAACGCAGGAGGCATCCACGGTAGGGGTTGCGACGTGTGCCACGATAGAGGTAGCACTTTTCGTCCGAAGCATGGTTTCTTAGAAATGACGGGGCTCCTTAAGCCAGAATCGTCGGAAACAGGTCAATATTTTTTGGCGTGTACCTAGGCCTTGGGATTTTTATCGCCCGGTTTCACAACAGTTTTACTTTTTTCCAAATAATATTTTTTGGTTTAAGAAGGACATGTCTTAACCTCCTAAATGGAGGGGTAGAATTAGAAAAAAACACGGTTCATCTCCTCTATCGTAGCACGCGTCTTGCACCCTATGGGCCAAGCGTTTCGGACCGGTTGAGCGCCCGCAACCCTTCCTTGTAAAACTATCGGCCAATACGATTTATTTACGGGGGTATGTTTGCTTTAGGACTAGCGCATATAAATTTTGGTCGCGTTGGGCGAACGAATGTTTTCGAAGTCATGTTTCGGGGTGACATATTGAGCTCTTCATCGCAGGAACCCAGAAGATTTCTGCTGCTCCCCTACCGTGGTTTGACTTCCAGGTAAAAGAAACAAGAATTTTGCGCGCGATAAGAAAGACATTCCCACGGTTCTGGATTAAGGACCTTCGGGACCCAGAAAGTAACATGACCCAAACGAGGCACGGCACCTCTGTACCTCTACTATAGCATGCAACGCCGGAGAAGCAATTGTTCAGTCTCGAGCGTTCGCGTGCTCCATTGGGTTTCGGCGAGACGCAGTTAAATGTCAAATGAATCAAAATGAGAAAGTGGCGCGATCACGTCGTGATACGTTAAATGCCAAGCGTTGTGCCTGTTACATACGCCGTTTTGTTTCATTATCTCATCTGGCGATGTGTCGGCTTTGAATCCTTAAATTCATGACCGGCTTTCGCTGCCGTCGGCCTAATACACGGTCAGCTCAAACATCACCCCAAAACCGGCCAGGCCACGACGTTTCCCACCGCTTGGGCATTGATGGCGCGGTCAACGGCGTGCTTGACGGCGGTGTACATGGCAAAGTCCCCGGAAGCCGCTGCAGCCATGAGGGGCGTCCGGAGGGCATGCTCCTTTCTCATGCTCTGGGATGTAACGCACTGGGGGCAGATTCTGAGTCCTTCGTTCAGCACTTCTCGAGCCTGCACGGCCATCGACATCGACGCGCACAAGAAGAGACAAAGGCAATGGTCTATCTTTAGGGCAAACCAAGAGTCGTCGTTGCTACCACGGCCTGTGGCGCAATTGCACAATGGTAAGGGAATCGGACGGGTGCTGCGATAGGAGCCAAAACTTTTGGCAAAAACATCGTTTTCTGAATGCCGGGGATCCATAACCTATTAATACCTCCTGCTATTTTTTAATAAAATCGTAGGAACGTCGTTCTTGCCAAACAAACGCTACAATTTTGATGTTTCTTGTACATAGGTCATGGGCTTGCTCATCGGGTTGAACTTTGAGTGTACTCTAAATCAGTTTTTGCCCCGGGAGGAAATGAGCTGCTCGAGGAACGAGTCCCATATAGTTTTATAGTACGCCGATACCGCAGCATACACCTTGGCCGCGAAAGGGCAACACCCACTGCCACAGAACCATGGCTCGAACAGCGCGGAGCAAGCTGCTTCTTCTCGTATTTTCTTGGGTGATGAGTGCGATGTTATCACGAAACGTCCCACAAAAGGCATCATCGCTACTGCATGCATGCGTGTCTGCAAACACAACCTCTTGCACATTTTACCGTACGAGGGTAGGATCAACGGGTACATGCAACACAACGCGGCGAACCCATGCACGTGACTGCATATCAAGAGTACAGTAGTTAGAAGCTTGCATATACCACTGCCAACACTATTTCTGCATGGAAAGTTCAACGCGCGGAACTCAACTATTATTTTGTTGACGATACCAGACGTTTCGCCTTTCGGCTTAACTCTTATACCACCCATCGCTAAAACCAATCCACACGAAAAATCCAACCAATACATATGAATATAGACGTCTGCAGTTTGCCAGCGGTTAACAAAGAAAAACCACCCCACCCACAGCTGACATTGATGCGTACCTCGTCAATTGTTCCCGTCTCCAAGACGTACAGGATGCCGTGCGACCACCTCATCTCCATTGCGCTGTCCTGGCGCCCCAAATATGGACTCTAGGGTTTTCGTTGTTGCGGGGCGGGCGGTACGTGACCGGGGATAGTCAAACGGTCGCGAAAGCTCTAAACCAAATCTGGTACAGGATTTACAAATATTAATAGAGAATCGACGAGTGCGCAGTCTAATATGAGAGAGAACTGTTCCTAAGCATACATGGCATAGGAGCCAGCACACATGAGTAGCGTGAATTATTATACAGGGTAGAACTTCCCAACGCATGCAATACATAGTTGGACAGTTTTTTACGCGGAATCCTGCTCAGCCGTTACTGTTTTTAGGACAGGAGAGGACGTTTGTGCGACCATCTGGCCTCACTCGCGCCGCCCTGGCGGCCTGTACTTTGGGGAAATTCGTCGTCGCGAAGGTGGGTGATATGCGGGGACAATCAATCGAGTACCAGGTACAGGGAAACAAGACTGCAAGCCCCGGGGGGGGCACAACACACAGAAAAGCGGCAACCAACTGTCAATTGCACGACTGATCGGTGTGGTTTGTTCTTCGGTGGGTGTATCGGATGACGCTCGCAGACGACCGCCGACCGAAGCAAAGGTTTGTTCCGCCGGCAGACTCGAAAACACATGCCTGACCCCGTGTGGAAAACGCCGGAAAAATACTGGCAATTTTGCTTTTCGTTTGCTTTTCTTTTTTCTCGGTTCCGTGCACTCGTACCCCTACTGAAAATTGCCCGGAGAGCGTTTACATATGTGATGTTCCGTGTGGAGCAAGAAGACTGCGTACCGTTCTTTTAGATCATTGAGCGCGTTGCGCGCTTCGGTCACAGAAAGACGGACTGTTAAGTGGCATAAAGCGACACAGAGTCAATGTTCTGTGCAGTCGCGGTCGCCGGTGGCGTATCAGGTTACCCTCGAGCCTGGTATAGGTCAGTTTCGTGAGTTCGAGTCCCCCCGAGTGCATACTCGTATAAATTCGTTGGGACTTTTTCTTGTGGACAAATTGACTTGCGGAAAGCGCGAGAGCGTGAGTTAGCAACGCTCGATGAAAAATCGACGAGCGGCGGGATTGCTGAACCCTATGCGCGATAAAAATTGAAGGCAAGAACCGGGGGGGGGAAGGGACGGCACCTGTGACCACGGCTTGTCCAGAAGCTGAAAGTAGGAAGTGTGAAAAATAAAAAACAGTCGTGGCCATCAGTAGCAGCGACAGCGAGCAGCATAGCTGCTGAGTTCAGGATAGTTTTTGGATGTACCAGCCTGGTATACCAGAAGGGCATCATAATTCGGTGGAAGCACATGGGACAAGGTTCAAGGTTTCAATTGAAAGGAAACGATGAGGAATATAGTTCTCAAACTATAGATGCGTCGAGGTTACTGCAGTGACTTGTTCGAGAACACAGAGTATAAATTCTACGCGCGATTGCTCCAGTGAGTCTAGAAGTAACGAGACTAGAGGACAGCGCGACATGTCTAAGCGTTGCGACACATGACAGCTCCCCGCAGCCCTGACTCCTCGCTGCCCCACAGCACCAGCACAGACGCACCAGCAAATTTATTGCCCTCAGTCATTGTTTGGCCCCATGACACAACACAACAAACATATTTGTGACAAGTGCATCCGCACCACCACCCTGTCTGCGTGGTGTTTCAGCCCAGGCATCGGCCTCTGCTGCCTCGCCATTTCGGTGACACGCGTCGACGCGGCGTGGTACAATAGAGGTAGCATTTTCCGTCTGAAGTGGTTTCTGAATGACGGAACTTCTTAACCATAAATCGTCGGAATTAGGCCATTGTTTTTGCATGATTTTCTCATTGTATACCTAGGCTATGGGATTTTTTATCCGGTTTCATAGCAGTTTTGTTTTTCTAAATCAGTTTTTGGGTTAAGAAGGGCATGTCTTGAGCTTCCAAAAGTGATGAACCTCAGAAAAAATGTGGTGCACGCCACCTCGTTCGTAGCGCGCGTTCCTATCGCGATCTCTGAGACATACCTAACAAAAACTTCGACGCATACACAGAGAGAGGAGCCTTGTTACATGGATACTGTTTTCCATACGGAGCAAGAGAAGACTAGGTATACGTCCGTTCCGTGCGGACCAAGAAGAGGTCTATGTACGTGTGTATATCATAACCTTTTACGTTGCGGGCTTCGACAGACCCACCGCAATGAGGGTCATCTTTCGGATCAAAAGCGCACATACATGCATGGGACACCACACACACCGATAGGTTATGTACCGGCAACCCTTCCTTGTAAAGCCGCACCCACCTTTTGAGGGGGGGGGTGAACTAGAACTAGAGTCGGGTTTTTTCGACGTCGTTGTAGACGGGGCAGTAGGCGGCGGGGGGGTGAAAAAATTGACATGGGGAAACTAGGGACGAGTCTCGTGGAAAGAGACTGTGGTGCGGACGGGGCAACTCGCTACAGCAGCGACCTACCTCCCCCGAGTCCACAAAATGGTAGGTGAAAAAGTGTTACAATGACCTGGACGGAACTACTGTAATAACCGATGTGGAGCGAGTGTGCAGTGTAAAGTGTAGAGTGTAAAGTGTAAAATGTCCAAACGATCCTTCCTTACGCTTTCGTCCAGATTACTAAGAAATACGAACGGCTCTTACATTTCCAGCCAGAGTAGTAGTACTACTACTAGTACTAGTAGTAGTACTAGTACTAGTAGTATATATGGGCGAGCAGCACAACAAGCGCACCTGGGCCTCGGCTGGTAGCTGCTGCTTTGCGTGAGAGAAGACCACAATAAATATTCTTTTTGGGACCTTGCTGGATCATGTTAACTAAGGTATCATCGCTGGTGGATCATGCTCAGATATTAGTGGGGTATTAGTCCGTTTGACCACGTGCAAAAGGTTAGCCAATAGCTTACGCAAACAAAGCCTTATAACACTTTCCTCCACTGCAACGGCGGGATAGCAGGTCGGCCGGGTATACGGGCGGACCTGTAAAATATCCAAGACGTTTCATTTCCTGGGGATACCGGGGAGAGAGTATTTTTCAAGTTCGACCTGGGGAAAATCTGAAAAAGTTGGAGATGGTGGATGGTGGGATTCGAACCCACGACCCAAAAAAAAACTGCCCTGTCGACGACGCCATTTGTTAAAATATTAGACTAGTGGAATATTAGTCCGTTTGACCAGCTGCAAAAGGTTAACCAACAGCTTACCCAAACTAAGCCTTACAGCAATCAGCCGCCCCAGCGACTCGCGTGGTCCAGTAGTACCAAATCGCACCCGGTAAGGTTGATGTCTGAGTCGCCGCGTTGGAAGCATGTGCTACCACACACAGAAGAAGTAGTATCACTTTTGGCTAAAAAAAATTGCTTCCTGTCGGCGGGGCCTCTTATCTATTGACCAGGGAACTAACTAGTAATGCAGGGTGTAGTATAGGATTGTCTATCGGGGTAGTACTTCGAAGTAGAACTTCTTCTTCAATGTTTCTCAAAGAAAGGCGGGTTTCGGGGAAGGTATCGAGCTCCACAACTAACTATCGAGCTTCAGAAAAAATAGGCGCGCTACGGTACCGCTATCTTCGTGTCGTAGCTTGCATAAATGAATAAGTATTATTGCACCGGTTGTTGCACCACCGGGGTGTTCAGCTCCAGGTCGGTGGTTTTTACACTTCGAAGCACGTTTTTGCTGTTGCGGCCACTGTTACAAAAAAAGCAACAGTGGCCTCAAACGGGTCCGAGCCAACCCGTTCGTTACAAGAACGATAAAAATGCGTCGAACGCGATAAATCTTCCTGTGTGATAATAGGAAGAGACGTTCGCCTGGCTACATTCGATTCGGATGTATTGTCCGTACCTTTCTCTAAATAATCGCTTTTGAACCGCTCATCGGGCATTATCGCTCCTCGGTTCCAGGCAAGAGTTCCGTTTGTGCTAATCCAGCCTTCAACCACGGCCAATCATTGGCCGTTAAGGCGGGACGATACCGTACGACAAAGGTTTCAAAATCAGCCCACGCGAGTTAGGTTCTGGAAAACAATAGGATAAACCGTCGCGTGGCTAAAGTAAAACGTATTCGGGTGTAATTACACCACATTCCTGATTGAGTTCTACGCGTTTGAGCCGTGTTGTACGAGGCGTACGGTGTTTAGCTCCACTCTCCGCGCCGCAGTCGCGTTTTATTTTCATCTTTCAACAGAGCCAAGCAAGTGATCTTGAGCGGCGCGATGTCACCGTATGTTCAATGAACGGTACAAGTTCGACGAGCGCGACAAATTAATAATAATAGTAGAGAATACTTTTTTTTTTCATGGACCTCTCTCGCGTTCAACGTACATTATTTAATCGTTTATCGGGAAACGGTGTGCGGCAATGTTCACCCCAACTGTGCATTGTGTTTTCGGCTGATTCGGCTTTCAACCAGAACAATTATTATGATGAACTGCGTGGTAAACGCACGACAAACGCGACATAGAGAGTTCCGAAACAAATCGGGAGACCTTCGCCTGGCTAAATACTAGTTGTG
Source organism: Undaria pinnatifida (assembly GCA_012845835.1). Taxonomy (NCBI): domain Eukaryota; class Phaeophyceae; order Laminariales; family Alariaceae; genus Undaria; species Undaria pinnatifida. The sequence continues at coordinate 4,657,681 of JABAKD010000005.1, forward strand.
ATTCGCATACAATTATTCGCACCTTTTTCGCGTTTACCGCATTTCAACCATTTACAGGATGGTATATATACTGCAATGTTACCCTGTCTGGGCAAATTTTGCGGTTGCTGATTCAGCCTTCAAACAAGCACATGGCCTGGAACAGGACGACACCGCATATATATACGATAAAACAAAGCTTGAGAACATGGCGAACGCGAGAAAAGCCCGGGTAATACTTCGTATGAGGGGAGACTTTCACCTGACCAACTGTGATCTGCACATAATTGCCTACGAAACTCAGTATTGCGTTTGTCGCAATTTGACCCGCTTGTCGCACAGTTCGGTTCGAAGTTAATGGCAAGTTGCGGTATAGCTAAGATTCGGCTACTAAAACAGCAACGCTCTTCCTATCAATAGAGCGGGGCGATATCGTACCATAAAAATACACACTCAAGCGCAGCGATCGAAAACTAAACATTCGTAGGGAGACGTTCGCCTCGCTAAAATTTTAGTGTTCGTATAATAGTTACGCGAACCGTTCTCGTGTTCCCTGCGTTTGGACCAATTATCGTACGATATTGTTGCGTTCTAGGCTTGTTGCGTTTTATTAGCTGATTCGGCCTGGATAAAAAAAATCCCGGAGCCGGACGGTACCGCGTAGTTCCACACGCACGGTAAAATTCGGTGAACGCGAGAAAGAGGTAGGTTCGTGTAAATAAATGCACACGAACGAAGCTTAAGCTTAATACGACGCACGGTAGGGTGGAGGTTTTTCAGGCTCTCCTCCCGTCAAGAGAGGATACCGTACCACTTACCAGGTATTCGAGAAAAAGGTTGAAATACTCTTTAAATTATGTATACCCTAACCCTAATCCTAGCCGAATGAAACGAAACCCACCATTGTACGGTGAAATCCTCTTCTCGTCTCGTACGCAGTGTGTGCGTCAACCATTCCTCGAATAAATGGTAAGCTCCACTGCGTCAAGAGTCCAATATATACCCAATACACCTCACGCAATATGACAAAAGTGCAACCATTTCCATCGCCCACGTACAAAACGATTTTACTTTTGGACCATCACTTTTTTTGTGCTTTCGAAGCGCGTGTCGAATTCCAGTTCCTTCATCGTTTTAAAGCAGAACACCGCCTCATTCATCGCTAGCGCCGCGGCCACGAGTCCTGCTTAGATAATGGATTGCGCTGTCAGTCCCTGCAACCCCACCGTGAAGCCAACCGCGGCGTTCGCAAGGATACGAGGACATCGACTTGCCGTTATCTGGGTTTTGCCCCAGTTTGCATGGCAAAATGCGGTCAACAACTTCAAGCCACCTTGCTTGTACGTGATGGCTAAATCCACCGTTCCGGCCAGGTAGCGAAGTAGATGTTTGGCTGCCGCCCATGTGGTCTTTCGACGGCTTAGACATCGCCCTTACCAGTTGATTGACGGCGTAGAAGATGCCATTGCGAGGCAGCTGTCCAAGGTACGTAACGCCTCCCGCGATGGCCTGGAAATGTAGCGTTCCCTCCTTTATTAGAAACCTCTCCTCCGGCTGGTCCAACGACAGCTCTTTTCCCACACCAGGCGTGCACGTTGAGTTGGCGCTTGCCATGCCGTACCGCTCCAGCAAGGGACTTGGTGTATTTCTCTTGGGTGATGGTCACCGTCCCCTTCTCGCGGTCACGGGTAACACCCATCCCGACCACGAGTAACACGTCGCCCGTGTCCGTCATTGAGAAACGACTCATGAGCTTCTGCTTGATCCGTGTTTTAGCATCGGGACGTGTTTTTCGAGCAAGAGAACGTCGTTGACATACAGAGTCAGGATTTAAATGGCGCCGCACTCCGAGTAGGTGTAGATTCATGGGTCCGACATGAGCCTTTTGAAGCCAGTTTCCACCCGAGATGTTTCCCGATCGTGTTCCACCAGTTGATCGGGCTCTGGTGGAGGCCGTATAGGCTTTTGAAACGCCCCATGACCAGTGGGACCCCTTCTTTGTCGAATCGCTCGTATCGGGGTGCTATCTTGACGGAAACTTCCTCTGTGACGTCGGCGTTCAGAAACGCGGTTTTGGAGTCTAGCTGCCAACACTCCAGATTGTGCTCCGCCGCTATTGCCAGCACCATACGGATGTTCTGGAGCCTGCAGACGGGAGCAAACGTGCTGGCGCAATCAATGCCCGGCAATTACCTCCATCCTAGTCCAACAACGCGTCCCTTTCGTGAGTTGTCCGCCTTGACCTTGTAAACCCATCTACTGCCGACAATCTTGTGTCCCGCGGAGACAGAGGTCGCCGGCAGGAAGGTGTACACATTGTTTTTTTTCAGGCTTTCCATTTCCTTGTCCGAGGTCGCTTTCCGCTGGGCTTTGACCGGTAGAGTCATGGCCTCCTTGAACGTTTTCGGGGTTATTTCCACATTCTCCCCGGCCGAACAGCTTTGAATGGTCGTCGCGGCCTAGGCGTATTCAACGGCAGGGTCTGCTCCGTACGTCTCATGCGCGATACCCGGCAGGGTTTCCTGGGTATAGACCCTCAGCCCTCGGAGCTCCGACAGCGCGGGCCCAGTGGCGATCGCCTCTAGGTGAGCGAAACCTGAACGGGTGTGAGCGTTACGCCTCACAAACGATTTTTCTACAATGCCGGCACGCGTAACCGCAAAAGTCGCTTCTAGATGCGAATATCCGCGCTGTTGAAGCAGCTGTGATCCAGCCAGTGGTGTTTCCATGGACGCCCCCGCGGGTGACACCGCCTGCTCCTGCGGTTCGAAAACAACCTCCTGCGAAACTCCGTCGGTAGGCTCTCTCCCGGGAATTGCCCCTTCTTGAAGTGGCCCTGCAGCTCCTCCGTCTAGTGTGTCCCTCCTAGTAATCTCGCTGATCCGCTCCGAGAGTTCGGCCACGGGTGGATTGTCTGAGAGCCCGCCCACGGTGATGTGGTCAGCAGAAGCGCCGGGATCGGTTCCAACACGAAAGTGTAATCCCGCAGAACGTCGTCGTCTGTGATGCAGTTATGGTGGTCCATGCCGCGGCTCGGCAGATTAACCTGCTGCGAAGTTGCTTCCAACGGTGGCGGGAACAGGCGCGATGGTATCTCAATGAAGTTGACGTTCCGACTGTCCATAATTCGCCGGGTGGCCGGGTTGTGCACTCGATAGCTCTGGATATTGTTACTGAAACGCCGCCGTGAACAATAATTCTCCCCACCGAACCTTTGGCAGTCCGCTGTCGGCAAGCATCCAATAGCTGCAAGAGCTCTTCCAACGCGTTCGGACATGCCGATTTGCTGCGGCGTGATGGTGCTGGCAGACTGGAGCGACACCCCCGTCTGAAGGCGAACTCCTCGCTGATGAATTCACTTCCTTTGTCCACCCTCAACCGTTCGACGCGGAAACCATTTGGAATCACCACAGATTGTACGAACACCTGAAATAAGCTGAGAGCGTCATGCTTGGACTTTCGCAAGTAACAGGTAAGGCTTCGTCCACTTGGTTTACTCGCCGGAAATGTTTGATGCACTTGTAGCCCCTCGATGGCCCCTGGGGATAGAGGCCCCATCAGGTAAGCGAAAACGATTCCGAAAGGGAGCTTAACCTTGAGATTGCCTGTCACTCTTGCCCAAGGCGCACACACCGCAGTCTGGCACAGGCCCATCGAAACTCAACCCGTGGTTATCAAGGTTGTTAGGAAGGCTTAAGCTCTTGCGGGTGAGGTGTCCTTGTTGCCGATGCCACAGGCTGGCGTTTGCCGAAGCATGCATTGCCAGCTCCGTCCCGTTGCCACCACCGGCGAGGTCCAGCAAGAAAGAATAAAGATCGTGCCCCAGATCTTGAAGCGGAACGTGTGGTTGTATGTTTCCCGTCTTGGATTGGTCATGTTAAAGATAGACACCACACCGTTACGCGCAGCATGCTTGACAGAGAACAGGTTACGCCCTAGGCCAGGCACAATCAGACACGAAAATTGCATTAACCGTCGCATTCCTTTATCGTCAACGACGTGGTCCCGGAGCAGTGCCACTCAAATCCCCCCCTCCCGGCGGTTGAGAGTTTTCGCGGCACGTTCAAGACCTTGTACTCCTCCAGTCTGTTCCAAAATTCGGAGATGATAGCGTCATCGAAATAATGTTCCGACGCACCACTGTCCACCAGCACATTTACGGAGTCGCTGCTGCAGCCTGTCCGCGGCCTCGCGGTGGAACCGATCGTGAGAGCCGACTAGTCTTCCGTACTGGTGATGCCTCCAAAGACTTCGGGCTGTCCATAGGTGTTCTTGACCGTTCGGGCATAAAGGGAGTTGCCAAACGAGAGCCGCAGATAGTGGAGAATAGTCACCATCACTACAGCACAAGTCATAGCCGTCAATCCCCCGATGATGTGCTCTCGGAATCCCAGTTGCTGGGCCGGCTCTCCCTCGACCATGAAGATCGAGCCATCAGCCTCTTCTCCGCTGACGCCACCGAACGATCCGAACAGTCGGCTGGTGTCGACTGGTTCATCCGTGGGGCTTAATGGCCAAAATGCTTCCTCATCCGTCGGCGCTTCCACTGCGGTGAACGAGATCGGGTGGTTGATGTATTCAACCGCATAGTTGGCGTTCCCGACATTTGCACTGCCGACACCATGCAGGGTGCAGCAGTACGCATCGCTATACGTGGTGCTCTTATGGAAAGAACACCACTGATTTATATCTCCCCCTCTCCTCGCGCCTTCTGGTCCTGCTTTTCCGTGGCGAGGCAAGTGTTTTCGCTGACGTCGCTGACCCCCCGGATTGGGACCACGCCGGTGCTCCTTCTTAGGGCTCAGGGATGGCGCAGTTCCTGTGTGACGTGTCCGAATCCTTTGCAGTAGTTGCACTGCACATCACTGCTGGTGTGCCCCACCGCCTGCATTGCAATGCAGAGGCCTACGACCGGCATAGCGTTGACAGAGCGCGAGAAATTGTCGACGTACATAGTGTGTACCATGTGCCGAATATCGTCCAGCCGAAACTCCCGCCTCACGTAGCTGGCTGTTCGTACCCTCTCGTACTCGAGCGGAAGGGGTTGGAGAAGTATATCCTCGCACCTCTCGTCTTGTGCTGTCTGTCTCATTTCCTCGAGGAGGTCACGGCATTCGTCCAGAACGAAAGATAAGTCGTCCGGATCCTTGCCAGGCTCCATCTTCGTGTTGACGAGTTTCTCGTCGCACGCCCTTCTGGCCTCCTTAGTGTGGCCGTTGTAACTCTCAGTCAGAGCCTTCTACGGCAGCTGTCCATTCCGCTCCATCTTCTGGCTGGTTCCCCTCGAACTTCTTGACGGTGTTGTTGGCGGAGCCAGGTGTGGTGAGCAGTAGAACGACAGCAAAGAGCGTCGAGGTGTCGGTGCTGCCCAGAGTAGATGATGATGGCTGGGCCTTGCCTTGAAACACGTCGAATACGGCCTTGCTGTAGAGAGACAGGCAGACCCGCAGCTTGCCATTATATTATTGAAACGACTCCTTGTTCCTGCCGGCAAAGACGGGGCAATTCTTGATGACCGCCTGGGTGTTGCTGGACGCCACGCTCTCCATGGCGGCCACTCGTCGTTAAAGCGGATCTGTTCCCAAAGCGATTAGTAGATAAACATATTTTAAAAAAAATAGTAGATAAAAGAACCCGTCGCTGTACTGTAAAACAAACAAAAAAAACAAGAAAAAAACAGACCTGAACAGACAACTAACTGGCAAACTAACTAACTAACTAGACTAACTAACAAACTTACTAACTTACTAACTTACTAACTTACTAACTAACTAACTGACTAAAAAAATAAATAAATAAAATAATTTAAAAAAATTAAAAAAAAAAAAATTAAAAAAAAAAAATGAATAAAAAAAAAATAAATAAATATAAAAAAAAATAAAAAAAAATTACACAAAAAAACAAAAAAACAAAAAAACAACAAAAAAAAAGATAATAATAATATATGAATAAAAAAACAAATAAACAACAAAAAAAAAATATTTAAATAAAAAAAAAATAAAAAAAAAAAACAAGAAAAAAAAATATCAAATAAATAAATAAACGAATAAATGAATAAAAAACAAATAAACAAAAAAAAATGAAAATAAAAATAACATAACATAACATAACAAAACATAAAAAATTAAAAATTAAAAACTGAATAAAGAAATAAATATATATATATATAAAAAAAAGAGAAGTAAATAAAAGAGTAATAAATGGGTAAATACAAAAAAAAAAAAAAAAAAAAATAAATAAGTAAAAAAAATATTAAATAAATAAAAAAATACACAAATAATGAAAAACACAAAAAAAAAAAAAAAAAAAAAATTAAAAAAAATAAATAAATAAATAAATAAATAAATAAATAAATAAATAAACAAATGAAAACAAAATAACATAACATAAAAAATTCAAAATTAAAAACTGAATAAAGAAATAAATATATATATATATATAAAAAAAAGTAAATAAAAAAGTAAATAAATAAGTAAATAAATAAGTAAATAAATAAGTAAATAAATAAGTAAATAAAAAAAAATAATAATAATTAAATAAATAAATAAACAAATAAAAAAAACACTTAACATAACATAAAAAATTAAAAATTATAAACTGAATAAAGAAATAAAAAATATATATATTTTCAAAAATAAATAAATAAGTATATATAGAAGTAAAAAAATAAGTAAATAAATAAAAAAATAAATAAAAAATATAAAAAGTAAATAAATTAAAACATAAATAAAAAAATAAATACAAAAACAAATAAATAAATAAATAAATAAATAAATAAATAAATAAATAAATAAACAAACAAATAAATGAATGAAAAAATAAGTAAATAAATAAAAAAAAACAATAAACAAATAAACAAATAAACAAATAAACAAATAAACAAAAAAATAAATAAGTAAATAAATAAAAAAATAATTAAAAAAATAAATACAAAAATAAATACAAAAATAAATACAAAAATAAATAAATAAATAAATAAATAAATAAATAAATAAACAAACAAACAAATGAATAAAAAAATAAGTATATAATAAAAAAACAAATAAACAAATAAACAAATAAACAAATAAATGATTAAATGGGTAAATTAATAAATAAAAAAATAAAAAATAAAAAAAATGATTAAATAAAAAAATAAAAAAAATAAAAAATAAAAAAAAATGATTAAATAAATGATTAAATAAAAAAATAAATAAAAAAATAAATAAAAAAATAAATAAAAAAATATAAAATATAAAAATAAATAAATGAATGTATAAATAAGTAAATAAATAAATAAATATACAAATATATAAATGAATATACTCCGTATAAATAAATAAACAAATAAATAAATAACTCAATAAATAAATAAACAAATAAATAAATAACTCAATAAATAAATAAACAAATAAATAAATAACTCAATAAATAAATAAACAAATAAATAAATAACTCAATAAATAAATAAATGAATAAATGAATAAATAAATATACAAATAAATAAATAAAGAAATGAATAAATAAATAAAGAAATAAATAAACATATAAATATATAAATAGATAAACAAATAAGTACATAAATAAGTAACCAGCCAAATAATAAATAACAAGCAACCAACCGACAAACTCGCCCGAGTCTGTTGGAATCTATAGTAGATAAAAGACGAACCTGAGTCTCGGTCGGGGTGCTGAAAAACAAAGCATACCCGTCCGAGTCTATGTTGGGCCCCTGAATCGCGGAATCGAGCTGTGTCGTCACATACATCGCTGAAGAAAGCAAAATAGAGCTGAGGAGCTTTGTGTTAAGGAATTAGAAGGGTATTAGTCCGTTTGACCACTTGCAACTGGTTAACCAATAGCTTACCCAAACTAAGCCTTATAACACTCTCCCCCCCTTAAACGGCGGGATAGCAGGTCGGCCGGGTACACGGGCGGACCTGTCATTTACCCAAGCCGTTTCATATCCTGGGGATACCAGGGAGAGTACTTTTCAAGTTCGACATGGGGAAAGTCTGAAAAGTTTATTATTGTGCATGGTGGGGATCGAACCCACGACCCAAAAACCCATGGTCTGTCGACGACGCCATTTGTTAAGGTATTAGAAGGGTATTAGTCCGTTTGACCACTTGCAACTGGTTAACCAATAGCTTACCCAAACTAAGCCTTATAACATTTGTGCAACATCAAACCAAAGCTGAGAAGCTTTGTGTAAAAATCCCCAGCTGCTGCTGATGCTCCTGCTCCAGGTCCACGAAGGTTCCGGATGCGCGCGCCGCGCTGAGGAACAAATACATCAAAACACTGTCGAGAGTATTCGATGATTCTCCTGCAGTGGGTTGCAAAGATTGGCGCTGTCAGTGGTTAAGCTGACTGAGCAGACACGCTGTGTGTCGAGGATGTGAAGAATGAATGACTCGCGGAAACTGCTGCTTTAGGGCAACAAGGAAGGGCTTAGGATGCGGTTCTTCGAGTGAATGTGGGGTGTGTGTGTGCAAACACTCCAGTTCCTCAATTGTTTGATGGCCTCTTACAGCGACGCCTGTCGACGGCTTGCCGCTGCAACTCATCGGCTTGTCGCCGCAACTCGTCGGCTACAAGCACTGCCTCAAAAAAGTCTCCAAAATATTCCGTTACTCATAATAATGCGGTGTAATTAGTTGAACCGCAACAATCGAAGCACTGCCCCAATAGACGATGTACATAGATAGTGCTTATTTCTTGACAGCACCAACCAGATCGCCTGATACATTTTTTGCAGTGTGGTATAGAGTCATTCTGGCGAGTGGCTCAAATCTGGGAACAAAAACGAGAGCGCCCTACCTGCCGTAGCCTTAGTGGTTCCAGCTCAATCAACTCGTAAAAGGTGTTTACACCCTCGGCGAGCTTCTGAACAAGCCGTGGTCACAGATATCTTCCCTTCTCCCCTCGATTACGTGCCTTCATTTTTCATCGCGCATATATAGACTAGGTACTTACTTAGGGCTCTCAGCATTTCCACTTTCAGTTTTTGGGGTGATCGTCGATTTGCACGGAATTTCGCCAACTCGTGCTCTTCTAGAGCTTTCTTCGGCATGTCAATGTTAAGATACGGCCTCGAAAGGCCTGTAATTATCCGAATTTGAGATCATTTGGATGGGTTTCGTATGATAAGGTTGGCGTTTTATATTCGGGAAAGTTAGGAAATAGATCGGAGGCACGTGCCTCGGATCTCAGAAGCTATTCGGGGCTCTGGTGGAATCGAATAAAGCAACGTATCTACGAAGGCAAAGAAAGTGAGTACTCTCCGAGGACCTGCTTAATTGGCAGACCTGCAGGGGACACTATGCGCCACCCCTATAACCTCACATCATATTGTAAGAAGGAATCCCTTGCGGGGTTCGAACCCACGACATCTCCACTCCGAGCGGGCTCAATAAATAGCTACGCCGCTTAATGTGTTGAACCACTGCTGCTGTGTCGGCGGTTTTATCGAAACAAATAATGTGTCGCAAAACTCAAGCGAGCAACTAACGGTGTTGTTCCATTCCTGAATTTAGTTGAGAATAAGCCACGACGGCAGCCATAACAAGTATTTATTTGTCGTGTCCAAACGGTTCCGTGCTACTCTTACCTTCGCATCGCAGGATGCGTCGGCTGCCACCCAAACAAAGCTTTAACCTCCTATTAATACGAGGAGGAAATAGTCCTATCATCACAGCTGATCGACTAGACTATAGTCTATACTATTGTATCGAACTGTTGCAGCATAGACTACATGAGCCATCCCAAGGTAGGGGTTGGTTGCGCTTTTTGGACCAAAATGTTGACGTTAACGGTAATGTTAATGTTAACAATGTTAATGTTAATGCTAATATTGCTAATGCTAATGCTAATAATGCTAATAATGCTAATAATGCTAATGTTTATGTTAATGCTAATGCTAATGCTAATAATGTTGATGTTAATGTTGAATGCTAATGTTAATGATAATGTTGATGATAATGTTAGTGTTAGTGTTAATGCTAATGCTAATGTTAATGTCAACGTTATTGTTGACATTAGTGTTAACATTAATGTGAATGTTAATGTTAATGTTAATGCTAATAATGCCAATGCTACAATGTTACGGATGACCTACTCAACTGAAGAACTATTCATAATGGCTTGTCTAATGATTTTACGAGTATGCTTTGTTTTAGGATTACATACCAGGTAGATAGATTGGTAATGTTAATGCTAATAATGTTAATGTTACGGATGACCTACTCAACTGAGGAACTATTCATAATGGCTTGTCTAATAATTTTACGAATATGCATTGTTTTAGGACTACATAGATAGATAGGGCATAGAAGCTTGGCCGGGCTGCTTGCGTGAACGAATGCCATCGAACTCATGCTTCGGGTTAGATTTTGAGCTCCTCATGTTCAGAACTCAGTAACTTTCTGTTGCATCCCTAGCATGGGATGGCTCGACAACCCTATAGTCTAAGCAGTTTCTTTTGTTTTCGTCGTGATTTTGGAACCCGTTTTCGGAATGTGTATGCAGTGAGTAGGATGTTCGGTTTAAGAGCGCGTCCATATTATTACGAGAATACCGGTTTAAGTGCAGTCAAACTCGCTTGCCACGCCTTTTGACGCCCCCGTACTGAAAAACATTATATGTATGTATTAATATTGCGACTTAAACTTACCAGATCTGTGTAGTCAATCTATCGAAATAATGTATAGTTTCCGGGCACATATCGAGCTGCCCCCCCCCCCCCCCCCCCCCCCCGCCCCCAATAATATACTGGTGCCAAAACCGTCAGATTTATCCCCTCGAAAGGATTTATAGCTTACATGCACAAATTGCCCTTCCCCCCCCCCCCCCCCCCCCCCCCCGCCCCCCTCCAAACCCGCTCGCTTTTGATCAAAACCAGGCCCCCCCTTTGCCTTCACAGCTGTCAGATTTTGTCCCCCTCAGAAACGGGTTTCATAGTTTCCGCGCACAGACTGACTAAAATCATCCTGTTGACCCTGATAGCTACACTGTAGCTGTAAGGGGAGTCGCCGACCTATATCCTTAATGAGGACACACAACTCGTAATGCGCGCGATCGGAGTATCACACACAGCTTGCAAAGATGAGTTTCGACGAAATCTTCGATCTCACAGCTGGAGTGTATTTTAATTTTTATAATATATCAAGCGCTCAGAGACGGCCCCACGTGGTAGCCTGAGTGACCCGAGAAATTTGGGTGGTTGACGGCAACTTACGCGAGTAGGCTTGTCTGAACACGTCGGCTCTCAGGAGATTTCGACCCACCCGGGTATGCTTTATTATGCCCCCCTTGAAATTTGTTCGAGTCCCTTACGGACACTATCGCGACGTATGAAGAGTGGTTTTATATATTATACAAATTGAAATTCTACAAAGGCTGACAAAGTCTTGAAATTGTGAGACGCCCCCCCCCCCCTCCCCCCCCGCCACCCGCTTTTTTCTTCATATATACCCCTCGTTTTCTTTGTGGTTTTTCCCCTATCACCGATTAAATAGAAAAGTACCACATGCCTCCACACACATAAGATGTATAGTATAACACTGTGGCCGTGTATACCCCCGCCACAACCTTTCCCCCCAAGCCCCCCCCCCCCCCCGGTAGATATACAAGAGACAACGCACCGGATCCCCCCCCCCCCCCCTCGCGCTCCTTCTTCCCTCCATGTCTAGCCGATTAAACATAATTATACATGAAATTGGAACCCCCCCCCCCCCCCCCTCGCTGCCTGATCGATTATAACATGATTTGCCACAGGTTTACACAAATGTCCACGTGCTGGAGATCCCCCTGCTGCAATTCACCCCCTTCCCCCGGCCCCCGCCCTCCCCCCCCCCCACCCTTCCCTCACCAGATAATGGACTTACAGACTTCATTTGATAAACTGATGCATTACCTTCCACGAATTTCATAGTTTCCGTCCACAGACTGACTAACGTCACCCTGTTGACCCGGATAGCTACACTGTAGTTGCAAGTGGAGTCGCCGAAACATCCCCAAACCTCCCACAACTCATCACATGCCACCCACCCACATGGCGGGATACTCAATAAGCAGACTACCTACACATACCAACGCTTTCCTGTGAAATTCCCCCCCCCCCCCCCCCCCCCTCCCTTTCCCCCCCCCCCCCCCCCCTTTTTCTTAAACCCTAACCTCACTCCGTATTTCGATTCAACCCACACTGTGTAGCGAAATCAATAATACACACATAGCCGAACTATGAAGAGTAACGGTATCATAAGTGCATTATGATACCGCTACAACCCATAGTTGTCAAGGCTGGTTACTGCATGTCTATCTTCAGGGATAAATATGCATTTAACCATACTTGACAAAAGCCGCGAGGGGGAACGTTGAAATTCCCAAACGTCCCTCGCAACTTCGTTTTAGGCCCCCCGAATCTATGTTCGAAAACACGATTCTGATACAATACGATAGTGAGCTCTAGAACATCAAACAAAAAGTACGTGTAGAAAAAACCACGTGGTTGCAAAACAAACAAGACAAAATAATATGTATTCGAAAACACCACCCTGATACAATACGATAACGAAACCTAGAACATCAACCAAAACGTACACGTGTAGCAAAAACTACGTGGTTACAAAATAACATGTATTCGAAAATACCGCTCCGAAACAACACGATAACAAAGTCTAGAACATAAACCAAAACATATACGTGTAACATCAAAAACGCGGAAAGCACCACTTTGAAACAATACGATAACCAAGTCTAGAATATCAACCAAAACATACGTGAAACAAAAACCACGCGGACATACGACACACTAGAACCATATATACGTCGGCATACAAACACCAGTCAAAAGGTGGAACCCATATACCATGGGTTCCAAATTGAGGTCCCTACGAGTCTGAAACATCACATAGTCCACATAAAGTCTTCGCACAAACCTAAAAATGCGTCACAACTGCTCGTTGCCAAATGGCAGGTTCATCAAGAACGCAAGAACAAACAGAACGAGAGGCAGGGTAATCGAAGCAGCGCAAATCATTATAGCATTCGCCCACCACATCACCTCCTTTGAAATTGGTTTTGGGCATCAGCGAACTGGGTCCAACGCATGCCCGTAGTGTCTTAGGTGGAGTGAGGAGCGGTAGTAAAAATCAAGTGCGCTGCTCGATAACCTGTTCCTGACCGTCGGTATACTGAACAATCTTCGGGCCGCGTCTTCTCTGTGTCAGGTGTGTGAGGAATTTCTTTGTCATTTTTCAAGCAAGCGGTTGCGTTGGCATATACTACCTGGCTTGATGTAAAGGAAAGGAACACCACTGAGCGATCATCTACTACATGTTAGGGCATGTTTTCATGAACACCACTAACAAGAGCACCAGACATGGACGCGACATCTACAGGACTGCAACATCTTCGACGACAGTGGGGAGAAAACAGGACGTATAAGTGTACACTATATATAGTCTATAATAATGTGGAAAGTAAGTACAGACAGGGATGTTAACACTGCGGTAAACCACACGACCAACCTATTACGCAAGGGTATTTCGTGCCTCCATCCGCTTACATGATTGCCTGACAACCCCTACTATTCCAAACGCAGTGGAATGTGCCTAACGAAGTAAAGTCACCCTCGCGTTCAATAGTGGTGACATCGCATGTCCACGTGAGACAACCTTTACGAAACGCAGTAGCATATGCCTGACGAAGTGAAGTCACCCTCGCCTTCAATAGTAGTGACATCGCATATATATGACGTTGCATGCCCACCTCAACTGCTGTATTTGTAAGATGTATCTCTGTCTTAGAATTGGCGACCTCAGAGCCCCACAGCGGCACGGTAAAAATCATGGACGTGAAATCGCACATTTGAGACAATAATAAGTTGAAAAGGAAGCACAAACAGACGTGATACACTGCCGACCCATCGCATACCCTCCTGAGACGACCTCTACGAAACACAGTACCATTTACCTCACGAAGTAAAATCACCCTCGCGATCAATAGTGATGACATCGCATATATATGACATCACATACCCACCTCGCCTGATGTATTTGTAGGACGTATCTCTGACTTAAAATTGACGACTGCAGAGCCCCACATCGACAAGGTAAAATCATAGGCGTGAAATCGTACATTTATTTGAGACAAAAATAATTTGGAAAAGGAAGCACAGGCAGATGTGTTAAAACTGCGGTAAACAACCTTACCAACCCATTACGTAGGGTATTTCGTACATACCGTCTGCATGATCGCCTCCCCACCTATGCCAAGCGAAGTATTACTAACGAGGTAACGTGATTGAGCGCGTGTATACCAAGTACCTGGTATGACTAATGAGGTAACGTAATTGAGCACATGTATACCAAGCGTCGATTCGCATCCCTCCCTCTAATGCTCAAAGACGGAGACAGCATATGGCCACATACATCACCTCGCATGCTGTATTTGGCAATACGTATCTCTTGCGTATAATTAGCGATGTCGATAATAATGGTGACTGTATGATGATGGTGACAAACACAGTGCATGACCACATCACCTCGCCTGTTGCATTTGACAATACGTATCTCTTTCTTATAATTAGCGATGTCAGAAAATAATGGTACCTACAAATATTCTATAAAATATTCTAGCTTTCGATCGATGTATCATACAACAACAAACTATGAAGATTTAACACGTTATTTACTACACTTAAACACTGGGTTGCATGCTGCATCTAACATCAAACCTTCTAGAATAGTAAACATTACAAGCCAGATGATATAAAGGGATGTCTTATTGCTTCAATCGTCAGGTTTGTCCCCTTTGAGAATTTATAGTTTCCGCGCACATATTGAAATGTCCCGCCCCCCGCCCCTCCCCCCCCCCCCCCCTCCCCTCCCCCTCCACTGACCTCTTTTTCATAACAAACCCCAACCCTTTCCCCCCCCCCGCCCCTCCGTCCCCCGATCCCCCCCCCCCCTTCCGCCTAGTCTGTCCAAACGCCCCACTCACAATCAAAATCGGCCTGAGTAATAAACACCTATACGCAGTTGATACCACGTCATTATCTTTCTGACCATCCATGACGAAGGTTTCAATTATATTCCCCCCCCCCCCCCCCCCCTCCAACGCCCCCTCTTTTCCGACCACCTACACGATCGCCTAGACCTAGCACCACGCGTATAACAAGCTGCTACATATCTTTGATCTCACAGCCGAAGTGTATTTGAATATTATTTGTGACCTAAACCTCCTAAAAATCCCCCCCCCCCCTCTTGCTCTCCCTTACTCAAACGCCCCACCAAATATCGAAATCCGCCACATTAACAAACACTTCACGCACAGGATATCACCTCATTATCTTTCGAGAGCCATCCATGCCGCTGTGTCCCCCCCCCCCCCCCCCCCCCTCCAACGCCCCCTCTTTCCCGACCACCTGCACGATCGCCTAGACCTAGCACCACGCGTATAACAAGCTGATACATATCTTTGATCTCACAGCCGAAGTGTATTTGAATATTATTTGTGACCTAAACCTCCTAAAAAATCTCCCCCCCCCCCCCCCCCCTCTTGCTCTCCCTTACTCAAACGCCCCACCAAATATCGAAATCCGCCACATTAATAAACACTTCACGCACAGGATATCACCTCATTATCTTTCGAGAGCCATCCATGCCGCTGTGTTCCCCCCCCCCCCCCCCCGCCTCGAACGCCCCTTTCTTCCCCATCACCCGCACCTTCGCCTAGACCTAGCACCACACGTATAACAAACCCCTCACCTAAAGCCCTTCCCCCCCCCCCCCCCGCCCCCCGCCCCCACCCCCCACCCTCCCCCCCCAACCCATCCCAACCCCACCCCCTCGAACACTCCACCCTCTCTTTACTCACTGATTGTACGACTTACCCCAGAATATACACGATAAACTGATGTATTATTTCCAAAAATGTCACATTTATCCCCTCGAAATAATGTATAGTTTCCGGGCACATATCGAGCTGCCCCCCCCCCCCCCCCCCCCCCCCCCCGCCCCCAATAATATACTGGTGCCAAAACCGTCAGATTTATCCCCTCGAAAGGATTTATAGCTTACATGCACAAATTGCCCTTCCCCCCCCCCCCCCCCCCCCCCGCCCCCCTCCAAACCCGCTCGCTTTTGATCAAAACCAGGCCCCCCCTTTGCCTTCACAGCTGTCAGATTTTGTCCCCCTCAGAAACGGGTTTCATAGTTTCCGCGCACAGACTGACTAAAATCATCCTGTTGACCCTGATAGCTACACTGTAGCTGTAAGGGGAGTCGCCGACCTATATCCTTAATGAGGACACACAACTCGTAATGCGCGCGATCGGAGTATCACACACAGCTTGCAAAGATGAGTTTCGACGAAATCTTCGATCTCACAGCTGGAGTGTATTTTAATTTTTATAATATATATATATGATATGAAAAGCGGCAGCACTGGCCTGTTCCACGGGGCTCTTAAATTGGGTAGCCTACTACTTACGAAAAACTATAATACTTGGTACCCGGCATACGCCAATTTCTTGCTGAATGATAGACTGTATATTATAAAAATAATATAATACGCTCTTAGATCTAGCTGTGAGATCGAAGATTTCGTCGAAACTCGTCACATTGCAAGCTGTTGTGCGTGTTGCTTGCGTTGCTCCGATCGCGCGTGTGTACTGGGCGGTGTGTATCCTCATCAAGGTAATAGGTCGGCGACTCCCCTTAGAACTAGCTCGTACCAGGGTCAACAGGGTGATGTTAGTCAGTCTGTGCACGGAAACTATAAAACCCGTTTTTGATACGGACAATATCTGACGGCTGTGGAGTGCATCACTCTATCATGCGTATCTTGTTGTTGTAAGCCGTAAACCGGTGAGATAGAGCTGGGTTTAAGCAGGGGGTGGGGGGAGGATTCCAACAACTTAGGTCGCGTAAATGAATAGGAGCTTACTGTACGCGTGATGCTAGGTCTAGAGGCGATGTTGAGGGTGGCAGGGAAGGAGACGGCGGGGGGGGTGAGGTTCGTTCGAACTTGAAGACAATATGGGGTTACGGCATGGATGGCTCGGACGGTAAAGCGGTGATGTCACCTATCGTGAAGTGTTCGTTTTTTTGGTGCATTTTCATTTTAGTTGGGGCGGCGGGGGAGTGAAATGGAGGGGGGGGGGGGGGAGGGGGGCGGATTTGTAGTGGGGCGGCGGGCAGGGGAGGCCGGGGCGGGGGTGGCGAAGGTGGATGCGAGCAAATGTTCTACCTGCATGCTAAATGCAGATGCCCGGTATAAAAGATGAGTTTCGACCAAATCTTTGATCTCACAGCTGGAGTGTATTTTCATATTCTATGTGACCTAAACCTTTTCAAACCCCTTTCCCCCACCCCCCGCCCCCCCTTTTTTTCCCCGCTCTCTCTTGCTCAAACGCCCCACCTAATATGGAAATCCGCCAGAGTAATAAACACTTCCGCGCACTGGATATCACCTCATTATATTTCTAGAGCCATCCATGCCGCCGCTGCAATTCCCACACACACCCCGCCCCCAACGCTCCCTCCTTCCCCACCACCCGCACCATCGCCTAGACCTAGCACCACGCGTATAGCAAACCCCTACATATATGCGACCTATAGCCCTTTCGCCCCTTCCCCCCACCCACCTCCCCCCCCTACCCCCCACCCCCTACCCCCCACCCCCACCCCCACCCCACCCCCACCCCCTCAAACACTCCACCCTCTACTCACTGGTTGTACGACTTACCCCAGGATATACATGATAAACTGGTGCATTCTTTCCAAAACCATCACATTTATCCCCTTAAAAGATGTATAGTTTCCACGCACAGATTGAGCTGCCCCACCCGTCCCGCCCCCCGCCCCCCCCATGATAAACTGGTGCATTATTTCCAAAACCGTCAGATTTATTCCTTGAAGGATTTATAGTTTCCACAACAAATTGAGCTGCCCCACCCGTGCCCCCCGCCACCCCCGCTCCCAATTGATCAAAACCAGGCCCCCATGTCCTTCAAAACTCCGCCCTCCCCTTACCGGTTATTCCACTTACGGGATTCACTTGATGAACTGATGCATTTCTTTCCACAGCTGTCAGATTTTGTCCCCCTCAGAAACGGGTTTTATAGTTTCCGCGCACGGACTGCCTAACATCACCCTGTTGACCCTGACAGCTACACTGTAGTAGTTGCATAGGGAGTCACCGACCTATATCCATAATGAGGACACACAACTCGTAATACGCGCGATCGGAGTATCACACACATCTTGCAAAGACGAGTTTCGACAAAATCTTCGATCTCACAGCTGGGTTTGGAGGGTTTTTCATTTGTTATAATATGTGCCTGGCTATCTATCTGTTAATCAATAGTTCTCTTTTCTTTGTTTCTTTTCTTCAATTTTCTTGCGTCTGCCGTGCGTATGCGTAGTGATAGATACTACGTACGTGTAATATATACGTGGTAGTCTTTCTTACGTGGCGAGCGGTATAATAGTCGGTTTTTCCAGGCGCGAGTAATGAGACGTATGCACCGGTATGGACCTGGCACATCGTAGACTGACTCCCGATTTCACTTTTATATGTTTCTGGTGGAGGCATGAATTGCGTCAGCTGTGATATATGCGTGTACCACCTTGGGTTGTTTGTGTTTTTCTCTGGGGTATTCCTCAGCTCCAGAGTGACTGGAGCCTGTCCTGTGACCAAGAGAAAGAGGTTCTATCGTATTTATGCATATCTTCGTGTGAGTTGTTGCAAGCGAAACAAGAACATGTACGATATAGCTCAACCAACCTGTCTGTTTGTGCTGTGGAGCATTGCGGACGAGAAACGAAAGTAAGCAAGCCTGCAGTAACCCTTTCCCGCTACTACTACTACTGCCTGGTGGTACTGTAAAGGCTCTTCTACAGAAATTCCCAGTATCATAATAGTTTGTCCTCCAAGTATTCGGCGGGTGCAGTGTGTTAGAGCGGGGTAACGATATCTCTCTAGGGATAGTAGTTAGTGCTCGTAATCCAAGGATATGCATAGATAGGGGGGGGGCGGTTATACCCCGTTTCAACTGCCACCGGTGTGCGCCACTCGCACGACGACGAGTTACTCTGCAATTACTGGGAAAAAGGTTTGTTTTAGGCGAATTGTTTCGCGCAACGTGGCTACGATATTACTTCGTATAACCTTTTCCCATCATTGCGGATTCATGTCGCAAATTTACAATAAAGCACAGCACGTGGTAAGCCCATAATAAATCTATAAGACCGCGAAGGACCAGGAGGGTCACTCGCGCCAGAGACCCCGAGCCTCTCTCTTCAAGAAACGGCCCCATCCAGCCGTGGTCTCCTTTCTTTGTGGTCGGTACAACAACAACAACAACAACAACGGTTTTTTAATGGAGGAGGAGTGGAACCGAAGAAAAAAGAAAAAATGAACCCCGGCGATAAAACATTGCAACTTTTTTTTTACAAGGCAGCACACTATAGTCTATATATAGTCTTTTACTCCTCTTCCTCAACCCTTCCTTACCGATGATGGATACAAGGCAGCCCGGTCGGACTGGGTTTGTCGGAGCTGGCCGATCATCGCCGTTGCTGGTTTGGTGTGGTGCGGTTGCTGTTGCTGCATGTAGCTTTGGGCGGGAGCTTCACTTAGTAGGGAACTTCGCTCGGGGAGGTGTTTCGGTGAGGGAGGGGCTTCGAGAGATGCACAACTTGTTGTTCGCGAACTATTATAACGATGGCTCGTGACGCGAAAAAAGGAGAAAAGGCTAACTATTATTATTATTGTATCATGTGGTAGGTTCGTTGGTGGGAGAGAGGGCTGCAATAAATATGTCGTACTCGTAATAGTGAAGGTATTACTGTTAATTTTGCACTCCAACAATATAGCATAGATGTGGGCGTTCCGATGTTGTAGTACATCGAATATCCTCCCATAAACGCAGTGTATGTAGTAAAATAAGTAGCAGCATCTCTCTCCTATGACCCTCTTGCCAACGATTCCCCAACTTCCCTTCCCCAACATATGTATGTAGCAGAGTAGTATTAAAAGTAGTAGTAGCTACTACCTGTATACCTAGACTATATAGTATGTCCTAATCCTCGTCATGAACATATATATGAGATACATACCTGCTATCCGGTTTGACGAAACTGCTAGAAAATCCTTTGAAAACTTTGATTGTTCCGTATGTTTCGAAATTTCGTGGAAGTCACCGACCGAAGCAGACAAGCAAGCCCTGTTTTTCCAGTATATGTCTAGAAACGACATTATTAATTCAACGTAAGCAGGGAAACTTTCGAGGAAGGTTCGATATTTCCAGCAGCAGCAGGAGGAGGAGGAGGAGGAGGAGGAGGAGGAAGAGGAGGAGGGGTTTTTTACTTAGACTAATGGTTTTTATTTTTTCTCACACTTTTACTTTCCAGCTTCTGGACAAGCCGTGGTCACAGGTGTCGTCCCTTCTTCCCCCCGGTTCTTGCCTTCAATTTTTATCGCGCATAGTGTTCAGCAATCCTACTGCTCGTCGATTTTCCATCGACTGTTGCTAACTCACGCTCTCGCGCTTTCCGTAAGTCTATACCAGGCTCGAGGACAACCTGATACGCCACCGGGGCGACCGGCCTAGTATAGCGTTAAGAGCCAAAATCGTGGTCCGCAGCTCGTAATTCGTGGTCCACAGATCGGAACCATACAAAAAAATCGGTTCTGGGGTGTCTGACCGTGATTTTCAAAGCCATGGAACCAACCCTAATCCAAACCCTCTTACCCCAAAACCCGGACCCAAAACGGGCCAGACCCGGGCGAGAAACGCGGCTGGGCCGGGTTTGGAATTTACTTTTATTATTTTTCCGGCCTGCGGACCACCACCACATACATAGCCCTCGGCTAATTAGACAGCGAAAAAAACTACCTTCCAAAGATCTGAGTGGCCACATTGTTAGGACTTCCGACTCTAACCCTAACCCATAGATAGGAAATACCGGTCGAAGCGCCTAATAATGACATCACTAGTCCGTATCATAAAATGGTTGGAAATGTCAAATGGTAATAATTAGTTTGTATCACTGCGTTTCTAGCCCGTTTCGAAACAATTAAACAAGAAAAAAAACGAAACCGGGGCAGCCAACCGAACTGTTTCTCGCCGGTTCCTTGCCGACGAGCTTGCACCCGAGACCGGTCCTGGGGTACTCGTTGCCTTCTTCTACCGTCGCCTGCGACACAGACTCCCGACCCAGACACGCATTATGCTTCATATCATCCCCTTCAAATAACACAATAATTAGACTGTATTAAACATCACGTTGTCTGTTACGTTGTTTCTTGCGTTCGTTGTTGGCAGACAAAGCCATCCTTTAGGGTACTGATTGGGGTCAGCGTTCTATAGGCCGTTCGCCCCAGTGGCGCAGTATCAGACTACAATAGGACATCCTCGAGCCTGGTATTGTCAAAGTTCCGCCGAGAGCATACTCAACTCGTAGAAATTCGTGGGAATTTTTTTCTCGTGCACAAATTGACCTGCCGAAAGCGCGAGGAGAGAGCGTGAGTCAGCAACACTCGATGAAAAATCGACGAGCAGTGAGTGGTGGGATTGCCGAACCCTATGCGCGATGAAAAGTTGGAGGCAAGAAAGAACCGCGGGGAAGAAGGGACAAGACCTACCACCTGTGACCACGGCTTGTCTAGAAGCCGGAAACTAGAAGTGTGTGAAAGAAAAGGCTACTATATACAGACTATAATTATTGGATTAGGGTTATTATGGGGTTAGGGGCTGGGTTGGGTCTACGCCCGTTCCTTGATTCCATCATGGGGCGTGATCCCAACTACTAGATAGAGTGGCAGCACTAACAATGTTTTGGTAATCAGTACCAACCCGGCCCCAGAGATATTTATCCCACGACCTAACTTCTATTATCATGGGAGTCCTCCATGTTGGACCGGTTGTTGTGCGATAGCCCCCCCCCCCCAAAAAAAAAAAAAAACAAACAGAGATATTATTTAACGAACATTTTTCATGCCTAGACTCGACACGAGGAAGGATGGCCTGAACAAAATATCTTCATCTGCTGTTTTCTTGTTTGCAAAGGATTGTCGAACGATGACGTCGTGGTGCCAAGGGGAACCGTATTTCAGGAGACACGGCCCGGAGTTGGTTTCGAAACCGGAGATGTCGTTAACGAAAAGTTGCGGGTCCTACAGTAGAACGACACGCTTGCGTTGATTAGTATACACCATAAACAATCGTGTAGTAGTATATATTATATGATATAAACCATACACCTGAACCAATAATGCAAGGCTATTGGGCGGGGACATAGAGGGGCCCCTGCAGGTCTGCCAATTGATCATGTCCTCAGAGAGTATTCACATTCTTAACCTTCGTAGTCGTAGCTTTATTCGATTCTACCAGAGCCCCGGATGGCTTCTGAGATCGGAGGCACGTGCCTCCGATCTATTTCCTAACTTTCTCGAATATAAAACGCCAACCTTATCATACGAAACCCATCCAAAGGATCTCAAATGCGGATAAATACAGGGCTTTCGAGGCCGTATCTCAACACTAGACCACCCTGATGAGTAGCATATATATGCAGAAATATGGGAGATTCGGGGAAACTCCGGTTCAACGAACTAGACCATGAGTCGAAGATGCGGCTTCT
The DNA here is from genome assembly GCA_012845835.1 of Undaria pinnatifida. Lineage (NCBI taxonomy): Eukaryota > Phaeophyceae > Laminariales > Alariaceae > Undaria > Undaria pinnatifida. The sequence goes on from JABAKD010000005.1 coordinate 4,680,294, forward strand.
CAAGACCCACTCCCACGCCTCTAACGGTCTGCCTAATGAAGCCGGGAACACGCGAAGAAAGGCAGTTGAAAGAAACGCAGACCCTACACCAAGGCAAAATTCACCCATCAAAAACCTGCCGCGTGCCGCCGGTGTGGCGGGGGGGGGCAAAAAAGGCTCTAGAACCTGCCGCATACCGCCGGTGTGGCGGGGGGGGGCAGGAAAGGCTCTACGGCAAACCAACTACAGAAAAGGTACTATGGCGAGCGAGCCCTCGTCGATATGGAGGGGAGCACAAGCGCTAACATATGGTAGAAGTCATGCGAAGAACCTCTCGCGGGCCATCGGCATGGTAGGGGATTAGACGAGGAAACGACAAATACCCGGGGAGCCATTCCACGATAGGGTTGCAGCAGAACGTCCCTGAGCTCCTCACATGAGGAACTCAATACCTTACCCCCAAAATGACTTCGAATGCATTTGTTTGCAATACCCGATAAAGCTTCTATGCCTTAGTCCAAAATAAAACGTACTCGTGAAAAAACTTCATTGACCGGCAGTTCCTCACATGAGGAACTCAATCGCGCCTAGGGACTTTTTAGCGCAAAACGTGCAACCCCTAGCGTGGGAGGACTCCGGGATAGAAGGTGGCAACACCTACAGCCCCGCGAGGGGGGGAAATGTTCAGTCGAAAAAACAAAGTAGAAAAAATACAACACACAGAAGATAAAAGATGACACACAGACCGGTACATAGCCCGGTACTACGTTACGCGCGAACAGCAACAGCCCTGCACCTCAGATAGCGGCGTTTTACCCAAACCCTGGCCCGGCACTGAGCAGGGGGCTCGGCAGGACAAAATGAAAAAATAGAAAGAATCGCCCCAAAACCCGGCGAAGACTCTCAGGACACTACGAACAACCCACTCAATCCTCATAACCCCTAAAAATGAAAAACTATCGAGGGGCGGTGGCGGCTTCAAAGTCAACTGGTCACGGCCGCGCCTCTAGATTCGTCTACGTTACACTGGATTCCCCGAGGAAACGCACTGGCGATGCGAACTTGTAATCACCAAGAGCCTCTAACGGCTCCCGTCGAAAACGTGTAGCGCGCTGGGGGGAGAGGAAGTCTCATCGGTCCCGGGTCGTCCAGAAATCGGACCAGGTATACCTTGTCCTCGTTAGTGCTCGCGCTAATTTTTCCAACCCACCATAACCCATCGTCTCCCTTGTACCAAAAGTGGGCTCCCTTAGAATTTACTGTGTCGTGGTAGCAACGGAGCCAATTGGCGCGGGGAACACAGGCGTAGCCCGGCGCTAGGAAACGTTCCCCGTTGTTGCGGAAGAGCTCGCGCTGTGCCGCCCTGATCCGCATTCTGCGGTAAATGCGGTTGGTTTGGCGGTGCTGGTCCAGGCTTCCGGCCCAATAACGCAAGATGTGGGAGCGGGAGAGGTGGAGGTCCATTTCCCGCTCCCAGGAAGGTTCGGAGAGTCCCGCCCAATGCGTCTTGTATAGCACCGTGATGACGCCACCTCGCCCCCGTACCGACTGATGACCGGTGATCTACTCTACCTCCAGCCGTTGGAGGGGAGTCGAAACGTCGTATTGAGTGACGTGGTACGGCGGGGACCTCTTGGGAAAACTGTTGAGCACGTACTGCGTCAGCCCCGCCGGTTGGTATTTGGGCATATCCCCGCTGTCGTGGGGGTTGGCGCAGGATTTTCAGTGCTCGATGGCCACACGCCGACGAGCGTCCGAACCGGGCAGGTCGGAAGGGATATCCAAATACAGGACGTTGCTCCCGAGCGGCGAACCGTCCGGGGTCTCGGCGGCGGAGCAGGGACCGCCTGCCAGGACCTTGTACAGGCCTGTCCAGTTAAGCGCGAGTTTGGCCTTGAGTACTTCGGCGTCGGTGTTCGTCTTCACACCCTGGCGGATGGTGGAGGCAGAATTCTACACCCATGCCCAACCACCCACAGCGAAGTTAGGTGCTGGACGCAGCGCGTCGGCGAGGGCGGAGTTTTTGCGGTTAAAACTTGAAACGGTGAGGGCGTGGTGTGCGCGGACAATGTCATTCGCGCGCTTTTACCGGTCGGTGGCTAAGTCGCAATAATCCAGGTGGTCGCGGGCTAGATTCTGGTGTCTCACGACGCCAGTGCGGTCGAAACCCATCAGGGGGAGCCGTGGGAGTCTGTCCATGTGGACCTCGTTGGGCGCCAGACCCGTCGCCGCGCTGACTGAATTGTTGTAAGCGAATTCTACGTGGGACAGATGCAAGTCCCAATCGTCTTGTCGCTCGTTGACGACCATAGCCAGCATTTGGGGCATAGTGTGGTTTACCCGCTCAACGCCCTCGTTACAGTTGGGATGATAGGAGCTTGTAGCAAGCTTGTGCACACCCAACAGCTGATATACAGCTTGTGAAATCTTGGAGCAGAACTGCAGTCCGTTGTCCGAGAGTATGGTGCGCGGGCACCCTCACAAGGGGATGTATTGGTCCAGCAGGATATTGGCTGTACTCTCGGCGGTGAACTCAGCGGCAGTGATGGGAAACAGGTCGGCCCGAGGACTGAATCGATCGGTGAACAGCTGGATGTAGGTGTTGCCTCGTGGTGTGACCGGAAGGGGCCGAAGTAGTCAACACTGACGGCGATACCTGGACCTTCCGGTAGAGGCATTGAGATGATGCGCCAGCGGACAGTCGGCCGTGGGGTTTTCCGCGCTGGGCAATTCAAGCAGTGGCGAAGCCACCACCGGGTGCACACATTCATGCCAATCCACCAATAAAACCATTCCAGCATGCGCAGCGTGCGCGTGGTGCCGAGGTGACTAGAGGCCGTCGAGTGACAAGCTTGCATGATCCAAGGGCGCATGAGCAGGGGAACATAGATGCGAGCTGGCTCGTCGTTTAGCAAGCAAGCAGCTCGCCCCACAGAGTCGAGTTTCTCAGACCTTGTTGGCGGCAGTGTCGCGTTACGGACGAGTAGGACGATGTCGTCGTGGGTTGTATGTAGTCGACCCTTACCCACCAGCTCCTTGATGTCTGAGAGGGATGGACGCTTGTACGAGGGTTAGCACGCCAAAACGTAGGGCGGCAGGACCGACGGCCGACCGGTAAAGACGTAACGCATCATGGTGTGGCACGTCGGCTCAGCGTGCTGCTCTCGCTTCCAATCGGCATGTGAATAACGCACGACGGAATCAGCGAACCGCAATTCAACAGCGTCGTCGAGGGCGTCCGACCTTGTATGTGCAGTCGGCGTGTCACTAGGAGAAGGCGCGAGCCGTAAGAGAGGAGTTCCCATATAGAGGCTCTGCGTGGTCACGGTCGGACGGTAGTAGCACCATGCAAACCGGCGAGTAGGCAAGAGCAGGGGTCGCGGCGGCGGCCGGAGCCGGTCGTGGCCGTGGGACTCGCGGCGGGGTTGCACCTGGAAGATGGCCCAGAGACCCCGCCGGGCCCGAATCCATAACCTACAGCGGGGGTGCATTACCCGTTGCTGTCGCTGTTCGTCGGCGCGTCGTCGGCGATGGAGGGGCTGGAGTGCCAAGCAAGGCGTAGACGGACACAGTCGAACCGGTGTCGCGGCTGGGACTGTCTCCTGTGTAGAACTCCGGGATAGATAAGTCGGTTGTGCGATGGGCGTCGCTGCAGCCAGGGCTTTTGCGGAGCCCGTGCCGCCCTCGATGGGTATGGAAAAAACCGAGGCGAAAACGGTGTAAGCGGCAGGCGAACCGACCCGCGGCCGGTACAGCCTTCGGTAGTGGCGATGGAGGCAGAAACATGAGCGACGAATCTTCCCGGGGAAGCAGAAAGGCCGTCATTCATTATACGTAGCTCATGTGTGCGAAAGTCGTGAAATGCGGAAGAGGTGAGAGGGAGCCCACCCAAGGCAGCGTGTTCAGTGCGGGGCGCGAGCCCACTCAAGACAGTGCTTTCGGCGAGGGGATCGAGTCCACCCTAAGCAGTGCTTTCGGTGTGAGGCACGAGCCCACCCAAGACAGTTATTTCGGCGAGGGACGCGAGTCCACCCAAACCGACCCCTGGGATCGGCGAGGAGAGAGCGCGCAGCCCGCGGGTCCGTAGGAGGGAGATACCGCTATCTCCAACGGGGTTGAAGTTTGTCAAGCCAATGCGGTCGTACTCCGTAGCAGGCTCTTGAAAACGGGCCGGAAAAATCGGCGATACCGTTGGCGCTGCCTTTGCGGTACTCGAGTGTGCAATCGAACGCGGTGACGAACTCAAGCTACCGCAGGACTCGTGCATTAAGGGTCCTTACTTTGCCAATGCTCTCCTGTGTCTTGTGGCCGGAGGATATGCGGAACTATGTTCCCCACAGTACCCTCGGAGGCGTTCGGGAGCCTGAACAATGCTGCCGGTCCCCAAAGCTAGAGGAGTCCGATGCCTCACCGAGTCGAGCGTTGCTCGACTGATATACGCGATTTTCATAGTGAACGAAGCGTCGTCCAGCATCCAGTACCCTCGTCGAGACAGGGGCCGTGTTCTGACAGCGCAAGGTCAGGTCCAACGCCAGAAGCTATCTCCAAAACTCCAGTGCTTTTAAGTGGCCAACGCGCCCGAGAAACAGGTCGGAAACGCCGAAGGAGGAACTTTGCGAGCGCTGGTAGCTGTTAACGGCCAGGCCGCGGCGCGGACGAGATTTATTTGTTCTTGCATTCGCAGTGCAGGTGCGGAACCGACTAGAGGAGGCCGGGTGCGCCGGCCCGGTCTCATTGTCGCGAATAGCTTCGCGAACGGCAGAAAGTGCCTCACCGAGCATTTTTTTCCTCTCCCCTGGCATGGGTTGTTGGCCCTGGGACCATCCGCCCGAAGACCAATGCCCCACACTGGGTCCAGATGGCTGGGTTCAGCCAGTAGCTTGTTGTCAGAGCTCAAACGGTGATTTTTTATGGCTGGACTCTGCGTGAATTTGGCGTAGGTTCCAGATAATACGGCATCTTGCTTCTCCCTGTCCCCAACACCGGAGTCAAAGTTGCGCAAGCCTCGACCGATGCGTTTGCGTGTGCTTGGACTAAGCTTTCACATGATGAGCCCCACTGCTCGATGGTCTTCGAAAAGCCTGGTCTTTTCGGGCATCATGTACTGCTCCTCGCAAGAATATGGCACGTCGCCCTCGGCAAACGATGAAGAGAGCCACGGTGGAAAATAGGAGGGGGGCTGCCTGAATAACACCACTTTGTCTATGAAGTATTCGAGACAAGGGTCAAAATCCGTGTTGGAATTTGGGGCTGCAATGTCCCCGTCTGGGAACACCAGGCCTCTGGAGCACGACGCGAATCCGAACCCGTGGTTTCTCGCCTCGGGTCTTTCTTCGCTCGTTGGCGAAAAAGCGCGATAATCCGCTCTAACTGCGCCCGAAAAATGCATAAACCGACGGTGCCAACCCCTCGGTAGCCTCGCTGGACATTTGTGGGTCTGCAATGTCCCCTTCTGGGAACACCAGTCCTCGGCTCTTTGGGCTTGTAGTGTCCCCTTGCGGCAGCACCAGGCCTCGGGAGCAAGATGCGAGTCCGAACCCGGGGTTTCTCGCCTCTGGTCCTCCTCACTCGCTGGCGGAAACACGTAAGAAGCCGCCCTCGCTGCACCCGGAAAAGAGTCCAACACCGACGGTGCCAACTCGTCGGTAGCCTCGTTGGACATTGGGTCTGCAATGTCCCCCTCTGGGAACACCAGTCCTCGGCTCTTTGGGTCTGCAGTGTCCCCCTCAGGAACACCAGGCCTCTGGAGCACGACGCGAATCCGAACGCACGATTTCTCGCGTCGTGGCCTCTTTGCTATTTGGCGTATAATCGCAAGAAAACTGCTCTAACTGCGCCCGAAGGACCCGTGAGTATTTCCGCCTGGGTTATGGGTGGCTCCAAAGAACATTCGAGGAGCAGGAGCGGGCGCAGAAGAAGCGGGCGAGCGCGGGATACCACCATGGTGATCCCACGTGTATGTGGTATCGTTGTGGCAGTTTATCTGGCCCTGATCCTGGTGGTACTCTCGCGATTGACCTGAAAGATTGCGGTGTTTTTTCTTGTGGTTGTTCGGACGAGAAGATTTGTCGTCTCGGCGGTCGCAGGCCATGCGTGTTTGTCATCGTCGGTGTGCGTTATCGTCGCCAAGTTGGCCAACTTCAGGATTCAAGCAGCCACTCGCAGCAATAAAAGAGTGCCTACAATACTTGAAGGAATGGTTGTCTTCGTGGCAGTTGAGGCAAAGCCCCCGGTTTTCTCGGAAGGCATCAGCGCGAGGTGAAAGGAGGCCGCCCCATAGGGGAGGGTCGTCTGTCATAAACGAGGCATTAACGGCGAAACCTTCTGCGTAATGATGCTCTTTTAGTGGCCAGCAGTTTGATGAGTGGTCAAGCCAAGGGTCAGATGAATCATCGATGGGCATGACAGTTGATTGATGGCTCGATCCCGTCTGCCACGAAAGCGACTGGGACGGCACTCGGTCCTGGCCGCGCCCATGATCGGCGGGCCGAGGCTCCGACGGGGCGGATGACCGCGCTCCCGCCGAAGAAACAGGGAGATAAAAAAAATGTTTCCCCGTTGACGGCACGTGTCTTGTTATGCGCTTAGTCACTAAAAGCCCGCCACATAGCACCCAACGAGGCGTATGGCCGCGGGCCCGTTGCCTTCGAACCAGGGTACAACGCAGGAAGGAGAGCCGCAAGTTGCTCATTCGTCGCCACCCAAACCACCTCCAACACCACATCCGTCCCTGGAGACAAAACACGCTCACTTCTCGTAGCGGTCGACACAAGTACGCAAACTCCCGATTGAAATCAGAATCAGGCGTGCCGTTACATATTCTAAAGTATGCAACTTAGTGTAGCCCTCCTCCGTGTCAACCCCGTCGAAGTGCGTCATCAGCAGACGCAACAGAAGGGTGAAAGCCTCAGGCCCAGGTGCTCCTCCTGCCATGGCTCTTGACACCTCTTGCCTGCTACCACGGCCACCTCGCTGTGGTCGTCCGTGCTCGAGAACGAAGACGATCGGGAGGAGGTTGAAGAGCCATCCCACGCTGGACATCCTCTCGCGCCGTTCCTACGCCCTCCGTTACCTCCGCCAGAGCTGCGGCCAACTGCCTCAGTTGTTGGACCAAATTTTCCCCTTCGGCGGCGCCCTCAGCCACACCGCCGTTCCTCCGCCCCTCGTTGCCTTCGCCAGAGCTGCGGCCAACTGCCCCGGTTGTTGGACCAATGTTGCTCCCTCAACGGCGCCCTCAGGCAAACCAGCACCCGATGTGCCTCCCCCGCCTGCACCACTGCTGTCACCCCCGCGGTGGTGGTGGTGGTCGCCACCCCCACCATTTTCGCTGCCACCCCCCCACGGTTGCGATCCCCGCGGTCGCAACTGTCGCTCCGTTTCTGTGTCCCCCGGTTACGTTCCGCCAACTCTTCCTCCGGGGTTCGGCCAGAAGATGGGGTCGGGGGGCTCGCCGTGGGCCATCAGCAGGGCCTTGACGAGGGCGAGAGTCGGGGCGGCTCTCGTCTGTCCGGCATAGAGCGTATAATACATGCAAGTCGAGGCCGCTTCAACTGAAAGGGCGTCCACTGGCCACGACGCCGGCCTCTCTGACGTGAGGAAGGCGGAGGCCGTTTCCACCACCGCGGTCGCCAACGCTGGGGAGAACTCTACCCTCGGTGCAGACGCCAACCACGCGACGCTGGCCTTTAAAAAGGCGGCTTTCCCTGATCGTGGTAGCTGGAGTGCGACACCCTGCGGGCGCGTCGACGACGAGAGGGCCGCGGCAGTTCCTGCCGCAGCCGACGCAACTGATTGGGACAGGGCTTGTTGCGCCCTCTCCACTACCAGAGACGCCTCCTGCGCAGCGGTCTTCGCCTGCCCGATATCTCTGTCAAACCGACGTCGGCGGGCTTCACGCCGGAGAATCACCTGGTTGGCGCCGCCGAGCACCCGCTGGGCCCGCGCCGCCGCATATCCCAAGTCCAAGGGGTCGGCATGGGCGCCCAGGTCCCGGGAGCCCTGGGGGTGGCGCTGCCGAGCGCGGGGCGACCAGGTGGCGTCGGTGGTGCCCTGTCGAGAGCGGGGGGGGCAGCAGGTGGCGCTCCCCCGGGGCTGGCGAGAGCTGGCGTCGAGACGCCCCCGAGTCCGGTGGAGGTTAGTCCGTCTTGTTTTCTGCGCGAACCGGCGACTCGACCCTCCGGGTTGGTGGGTATGGGTGGTGGTATGGTGGTTCGTCTTCTGTCTCGTCACCGGAACCCGCCTCCGGTGATTCCCCCCGTCTCGAGTCGCGGGATCTCGAGCGAGCTCTCCCTGTTTCGAGGTCATCCAGGTTGGGGCGCGTGGAAGACCTCAGCCTGCTCCGAGTAGCTCGCTTCCTCACTAGTAGACATGTTGTTGCTTGGTGTCTGTAGGGAGGGCAACGGAAGGAGGGGGTATGGGGGGAGGTGTCGGGATGGGAACGACGCGAAAAGAAGCTATGGAGGCAGATATATTGTTGTGGTGTCCCTGCTGCAAGTAGCGGTATATCTGTGTTTCAGCAAACAGCAAGATATGGGCCTCGACTCCGTCCAGCATCAGTGATGGTAGCAGCCACGTCAACGGGCCGCATAAAAGGAGGACAGCGGTAAGAAGGGTATCATCCACCAAACCCGCAACATAAGAGCAGCGCCCAGTCTGACCGTAGGGTATACGGGTAACACCCGCACGAACCGCAGTAAAAGCGGCCGAAAATGGGCAGCACTGACCCTAACCGCAGTGCAAGGGGTAAAACACAATAAAGGTACGTCGGCACCCATCGCACTTAAACAGGCAGCATTTAACCTGGGCGGGGGGCAGCACAGGAAAGCGTCGCCCAAATCGCCCACGCCCATCGCACCAAAACAGGCAGCATCTAACCTAGGTGCAGTGTAGTTGGGGGTAGCACGGCAAAGGGTTGCACAAGAAGCCCGCGCCCATTGCACCAAAACAGGCAGCATTTATCCCATGCACAGTGTGGGGAGGCAGCACAGTGAAGGGTCGCCTAACACGTCCACGACCATCGCACCAAAACAGGCAGCATTTAACCTAGATGCAGTGTAGTGGGCAGCACAGTAAAGGTTCGCCCAACACGCCGACACTCATCGCACCAAAACGGGCAGCATTATTTGCCGACGATGCCATTGGTAAGGTTATTGGGCGGGGACACAGGGTGCCCCCTGCAGGTCTGCCAACTGAGCAGGTCCTCAGAGAGTACTCACTTTCTTAGCCTTCGTAGTCGTAGCTTTATTCGGTCCCACCAGAGCCCCGGATGGCTTCTGCGATCGGAGGCACGTGCCTCCGATCTATTTCCTAACTTTCCCGAATATAAAACGCCAACCTTACCATACGAAACCATCCAAATGATCTCAAATTCGGATAATTACAGGCCTTTCGAGGCCGTATGTTAACAATAACATACTACTACTGACCAGGTACTGTATACGACAGTTTCAAACGGTTGTCTTCCATTCATAATTTTTATCACATAGACAGGCATATGTTGGGCATCTATCTGCATTTAGCACGCAGGTAGAGTATTTTGCTTGCATCTAACTCCGTTTCCTCCCCCCTCCTCGCCCCCTCCCCCCCGCTGTCCCACCCAAAGTCACCCAACACACACAAATACCCTGCCCCTCCCCTGCCGGCCCCACCTAAAATCGAAATTCGCCAGACAGAGTAGTAACGAAAACCACTACCCGACAGGTGACACCACTTATTTACCGTTCAAGCCACCCACCCATGCAGTACTACTGTAGTAGCTCCAACTCGTTTATTATATGGTCTTCAAGTTGAAATTCACCTCTTCCCCCGCCATGCGTTCTCCTTCCGCCCCACCCCCACCATCGCCTACTATTAATAGAATCACGCGTGCGTACAGTCAGCAAACTCATATTACTATAATATGCGACCTATAATGTTGGAAGTCCCCCCCCCCCCGCCCTCCGTAAGCACTAAGGAATAAAATGAAAGAGGAGAAGCACTTACTTAGAGATATACGGGGGGTTGAGGGAAGATATTGAAATGAAAGCATTTCTGCACGGCCCAATGGATCACGCGAAAAAGCTGAAGCTGCTATTTCGAGTGTACGGGACCTGTACCTACCAGAAAGGAGGAAGATATATATTATACCAGTAGTCGGGAGGAGGAGGACGTGTCTACACGTATGTGCCCGTGTGGCACAACAATAGAGTAGGACTCGCAAACGTAGTAGGAGAATGTGCAATATACAAGGAGGAACAGGGTGCGTTAGAGGAGGAGATGAGGAAATTAGACGTATATATGTATGTAACATGAAAGAGTTTGGTAGATTAGAGAGAGAGTAGCGAGAAACGATCGCTATCCTAAGAGATAGATAGATGGTGGCCACAGACAGACGGCGAAACAGGACAGGGATAGGATAAGCAAACAGTTTATATGTATTGTATGGAAGAAGCGTAATGAGCGCCCTAATGTTGGGAGGTGTCTCTATTAGGAGTAGGAACGGTGCTCCGTCTCGACAGGGATGCGTAATCAATGGTCAAATGACTAAGGCAAGCAACAACAAAAAAATGAGTACCCCCCCCCCCCCCCCCCCCCGCCCTCCCCGTCGCCGCCGCCCCCTCTTAAAAACCCAGGTCTGCCCCCGCCGGTTATACGACTTACAGGATATACATGATAGAGTCAGATTTCGTCCCCCTCAAAAACGGGTTTTATAATTTATAGTGTTTCCGTGCAAAGATTGACTAACATCATCCTGGTGACCATGGTACAAGCTAGTTCTAAGGGGAGTCGCCGACATATATCCTTAAAGAAACACATCCAGCAATACGCGTCATCGGAGTAACACACACAGCTTGCAAAGATGAATTTCGGTGAAATCTTCGATCTCGCAGCTGGATGAAGAGTGTGCAATATTGAAAATTTGTGAAATATATTTCGTAATACTACTGCTGTGTACGTAGTAGTAAGTTCCTACCAATGCGATCTAAAGCGGTTGGAACTCCCCCTCCTTTCGAAAGCTCCGCCCTCCCCTCACCGGTTGTACGACTTACAATACATGATAAACTGATGCATTCCTTCCACAACCACCGTCAGACTTGTCCCCTTTGAAAAGGGGTGTGACAGTTTCGGCGCACAGATTGAGTTGCCCCCGCGCCCCTCCCTCGTTTTTAAACCCCCCGCCCCCCCCCGCCCCCACCCCCCACTCCCTTTTAAAAAAGACGCCCTCCCCTCACCAGGTGTACGACTTACGGGATATACTTGATAAACTGGTGACGGTGATGCATTTCCTCTCCACAGCCGTCAGATAGATGATGTTCCCCTCGAAAACGGGTTTTATAGTTTCCGCGCACCTATTGATTAACATCGCCCTGTTGACCCTGGTACACGCAATAATACACTGTTGTTGTAGTAGTTCTAAGGGGAGTCCCCGACCTATGTCTTTGTTGAGGACACACACCCAGTAATACGCGCGATCGGAGTATTACTGCACACACAGCTTGCAAAAATGAGTTTCTCGACGAAATCTTCCCTTTCATAGCTCGGGCGCATTCTTGTTTTCATAATAATTCCTGGTACACATGTCATAGACTAGATACCTGAGTGTGGTAAAACTGCAACCATAGTCTAGTCTCTGTGCATAAATTAAATATACACCCGTGGGGTACACTCTTCCTTCTTGATGAGCGGGGAGATCGAGGATTTCATCGTGACTGAAGTCACGAATCATGTTTTTTTGCAAGTTCAAGCTGTGTGTGATCTTTCGATCGCTCGTTCGTGTCACGGGGCGTGTGCATGTATGTCCACACCATTTCCTCGTCGTGTATTATGCATGCAGGGAGTTTGTTATCGAATAATCCATGAATACTATTGCCTGTCCACAGAATTTGAAAATAGCTGTGCTGTGTGTGATAAACAAGTGAATCGTGTACATATGCGCGTGGTTGATGAGTATGAAATCGCGTGCCCGTCTGTCTGCTGATAGATCAGATGAGTCATCCCACGGTGTAGGGGTTGCAGTTTTTGGGCCAAAAAGTCCCTGGGTGGTTGAGCTCCTCATGTAAGGAACTGCCCGTCAATGAAGCAATTTCACGAGTACATTTTTTGGGGGACTAAGGCATAGAAGCTTGGTCGGGTGGTGCGAGCGAATGCCTTACAAATCTTTTTTCTGGTAAGGTATTGAGCTCCTCATGTGAAAAACTCAGGGACTTTCTGATGCAACCCCTACCGTGGGATGGCTCAGATATTGCAGGCAGATAGATGTACTATCGGGCATCATAATCAGGGAAACGTGCATGCGTGAAGGGCGTCCCAACGGTGCCAAAGTACAGTAAACCGTGTCTTGTTCTCCCCATTTGCCTCGCCCAGATAGGTCGTAGATGTACCAACCATTCATTCATTGGTGGCGTGCGATCACGACCGAAGCATCGGTCCAAAGGGGTGGCCGAGAGGTAGATCGACCACAAGTATTAGACGACCCTATATCACCAGGTAATGATGATACACAATTCTAACTCGAGTCGCCGACCTGTATCCTTATTTATGAGGACACACACACCCAGTCAGTAATGCGCGCGATCGGAGTATGATATCACACACAGCTTGCAAAGATGAGTTTCGACGAAAAATCATCTCTTCGATCTCACAGCTGGTTGGTGGAGGAGTGTGCCTTTAATTTGCATTATACATACAATAATAAATAGAGCGATTTGCCGGTTCCCTTTTGTTTCGATAAATAAAGCAGATGGGATTGACAGATTTTCTGTATGTTTTATAAAAACATATTTTAAGGACGTCAGCCGTGAGTTCGACGAATTTCGGGTCAATACTCATCTTTGCAAGCTGCACACCATAGCTTACTCCGCACAAACAGTGCGCGAATGCGGTCACCGCTGGGCACACGCATGCCGCATGCCTCGCGAATGGTCTTCGAGCGGCCGCAGCTCCACGAAGGTATTTAACTACCGTGTTTATACATAGAGTCTATATATACTTTTTTCCGTCGCACTTCTACTTTCCAGCTTCTGGACAAGCCGTGGTCCCAGGTGTCGACTCTTCTCCCCCCCGGTTCTTACCTTCAATTTTTATCGCGCATGGGGTTCAGCAGTCCCACTGCTCGTCGATTTTTCATCGAGTGTTGTATTTGTGTAAAACACAACCCGCGTGATGAATGTCAGAACCAGTTTCCCCCAAAACCAATTGGGCTCAAAACAACCGAAATGGCGGATTTCGGAAGATCGCAGGCGCGTCGCGCGGCGTTAGCACGCTACCATTCGTCGAAAAATCGGCATCGATATTCGCCGAAGGGGGTGTTTTGTACACTGCCATATACATATAATAGAAACACTATTAATAGCTTGTTGGGAACTCAAGAGTCTCAAGAGGCGAAAAGGCAGGAAAAAAGCATAAAAACAGCTACGTGGGAAACTACCGTGACTACAACAGCTTCGTACCTGGGAACCTACTGCAGTTAAAACAGCTACCTGGGAAACTATTATACAGCTGCATATGTAGGCTGACTGGCTCATGTAGCGCCTGCGACGGGCAAACGAGCTGGAACGCACCAGACACACAGCCTCCATTTTTTCCTCCGCGCGGATCAAGGAACGGGATCGTCCTCATTGTGAAACAAACAAAAAATGAAGAAAAAAAGGCAGAACATCATGGCATAATTAGCAAGTGCTTCGCCTTCTTCGCGCGGGCAGGTCCTTCGCGGCGACCAATCAGAAGCGATCGAGCACCATCGTCATTGTTCTCGTCGGAAGCGCGTGCCACCAAAACCTTCTGTTTGCATTATCCTCATTAAAAAAACGGCAACGGCAACATCACAGCCTGACTCAGTACCTAATCAGAACACCCGCCTTCCTCTCCCCTCCTCGTTCTCTCTCCCCCCATAAATCGCTCTCTCGCCCCCGTCTTCCATCTCCCCCGTCCCGTCCCTTCTCTCTCCCCACTCACCCAATCTCAGTTTGTCTACCTCTCCCTCCCTCTGCGCCCCAGCCTTCCCCCCCTCGCGTTACCTCTAATGATCAACGCTCGAGGCGACAGTAGTCCTGTCCGTTTAAGCCAAGCCTGCCACTTGCAGGTAAAAGTATCATCAACCCATCAATACAAAAATGTCTACCGACTTTTTTAAAGCATGGCGCGGCGTGGACGACTCTATAAAACCCAGGCGAGAGCACCACGCCCGACACCCGCTATAAAATACAAAAACATACTGGTATCGTTATTACTTCACCAAGAGATCATGAAGCGCGAAAAACCAGGACAGTCCACAACAACCAAAGAAATAATGACAACCTCGCAAAAGCCTGCCAAAGCCACTGGCGACATCCATAGTATACAACTCCCCACTTCATCGAGAACACTTAAATCACCGTCGTCGAAAGCAGTAATTACCGCTATCGAATAACTACCTTCATCGAAGTCAGTAGGTGCTGTCATCCGAACCAACAAGTGCCGTCATCGAACATCATCAATGAACGTTCTGGAAATCAGCAACTACCGTCATGAACACTGAAAAAAAACGCCATCGCAGTTACTAACCATACCAGCCGAAAGGTGGCGAATCAAGCGGCGCAATTACGCACCCACCCCCCAGCCCCCCCTCCGCCACCAACCCTCCCATATGCTGCTCAGCGCGGACAGGGAGGGGGGGGAGGGGTAAAAGAAACATCCACCCGAAGTAAGCGTAGAAGCGTAACGTCGCTTACAGCAAAGCTGCCGTACCGAAAAACAAATCCAAACCACTTCACTATTCACACGGCGGGCACGGAGCTTGATGAGGTCCACTTACACGGTTGACCCCTGCAACAGCGGGAGCGCCCTTGACTTCCTTCGAGGGGGCGGAGAAGGAGGGGGGGGGCTTGCTACCTTCCGCTGTGTTCCAGGGTAGGTAGAGAGATTCCACTTGTGAGACCAGGTCCTTGACCCTGCGCTTGCGGAGGACCTTCGAGGCTGCGCCCCCTTCCCCACACTGCAGCAGGGATACCATCTGGTACATCGGGTAGCTGCGCCACCGCTCCTAGTAGCAGCAGTAGCAGTAGCAGCAGTAGCAGCAGTAGCAGTAGCAGCAGTAGCAGCAGTAGTGGCAGTGGTAGCAGTAGTAGCAGTAGTAGCAGTAGAAGCAGCAGCAGTAGGAGCAACGGCAGTGGTAGTAGTAGCAGCAGCAGTGGTAGTGGTGACAGCAGTAATAGCAGTAGTAGCAGCAGCCGTAGCAGCAGCAGTGGTGGTAGTAGCAGCAGTAGTGGTAGTGGTAGCAGTAATAGCAGTAGTGGCAGCAGCAGTAGCAGCAGCAGTAGTGGTAGTAGTAGCGGCAGTAGTAGCAGGTGACAGCAGTAATAGCAGTAGTAGCAGCAGCCGTAGCAGCAGCAGTGGTGGTAGTAGCAGCAGTAGTGGTAGTGGTAGCAGTAATAGCAGTAGTGGCAGCAGCAGTAGCAGCAGCAGTAGTGGTAGTAGTAGCGGCAGTAGTAGCAGTAGTGGCAGTAGTAGCAGTAGTAGCAGTAATTGCACCAACAGTAGCAGCAGTAGTTGCACCAACAGTAGCGGCAGCAGCAGAAGTCGTGTCAGCAGTAGCCGCAGCAAAGGTATAAGTGGTAACAGCAACAGTAGCCAGAGCAGTACCATCAGTAGCAGGGGCAACCGCAACAGCAGTAGGAGCAGCAGCAGAACCAGGTGGAGCAACATCAGCAAAAGCGGGCGTAGCAAGAGCAGCACCGGCAGAAGCAGTGCACCACAGAAGCAGTATAGAAGCAGCAACAGCAGCAAAAGCAGGAAGTTGCGGTGAGATAGCGTATCGATGGGTTAAGGGGGGCACTATCGCCTCACTTGACGCTCCAAATCACGATCTAAATCGCAATCACAGTCTAAACCACGATCTACATCGACCACATGAAACAAGTCACGTCCCAAACCCCCGCGCGTGAAACAAGGACTGCGTCGAACTCTTAGAGAACAGCCCAATATTAAAAAAAAACGGTACTATACACCGCGCGCCTACCTTGATCCAGTTGTGCAAGTCGTCCTCCCCAAAGTAGAAGGCGTTCACGTAGGCGTGCACGTGGGCCTTCGATGCCTGCGCCGCTGCCGGGTCTTCCAAACCTAGGGTGAGAGCCTGCCAGCAACGGCAACGTAGACGTCGCGCGCGCACGACGTGAGAAGGCATGAAAAACAAAAAAAACGAAGAGACGGTATGGCATGAGATAATATGGTATGGTATGGTACGGTACGGCACGGTGGTAAGGAATGGTATGGAATGGTATGGTATGGTATGGTATGGTATGGTATGGTATGGTATGGTATGGTATGGTATGGTATGGTATGGTATGGTATGGTATGGTATGGTATGGTATGGTATGGCGTGAGTGCTCAACCGGGAACTTTACCCAATATCGTTGTAATATCAATTTTCGTTCCACGCACAGGGTATTCTTTCGATGAATATACCTAGCCCTCGGGAGGAATCATCGACCAAGCTATGAAACTTCATTCGTTCTCGGTATCATTCATTTTCTGTGGGGTAACAAGCTCCTCAGGTCAGTAAGCAGCCTCACAAAAAGAAAGGGTACACTCCCTATCGCAGCACAAGTCCGGTACCCCACCTGAAGGTCCATGCTCATGAGTGCTCGGCCCTCCGTACTGCACCGCTTCACGCGGCTGAATCCCCGCAGCAGCGACATCAAGGCCGCATCCACCACGCCGCGCCAGGCCATCTCCCGCGCCCTCATCGGAACCAACGCCGGGATCCCACCCCCACCCCCACCACCTCCACCGCTACCACCACCACTAGTACCAAAAGAGGAAGAAGACGAATGTCGCGTCGCAACCCCATTGCCCCCCGCCGCGCCCGCCCCGCCGCTTTCGGCGGCCTCAAGCGCCAGAGGAGGGGATGCGGCCCGCTCTTTCCGCCCCCCCGCCGCAACCCCAGCGCGTTCGGCGGACGACGCGGCAGCAGCGGCCAGGGCGGCCGAGGGGGCCGAGGAGGTGCCTGGGTAGGGGCGAGGGGCTGCGGAAGCCTCGACCCGAGGGCCCGAGGGGGGCGGAGGTGAAGTAGGCGGGAAGATGGCTCGGTGCACCGAGAGGCACCGGCTGGCGCACTTTTCTACGTACGGGCTGGCGTCGTTCTGAAGAACGGTGGTTGCAAAAGGGGGGGGGGGGGGGGGGGGGAATTAAAATTGTCACGCCTTCCGTAGAGGATGGGGGCTAACCTGTCACGCTTTGCTCAAGTTTAGGGTTTAGGGGGGGGGGGGGGAGGTACGCTTGATACACCTCCTTCGGGGTTTGGAGGGAAAGAATGAGGGGGGCGGGGGGCGAAAAAAGGGGGAAGGGGGGAAGGGGTAAACCTGTCACACCCCCCTCAAGGTTTAGAAAGGGGAAGAGAAACTTTTGCCACGCGTTCCGTAGGCAAGGAGAGTGTTAATTTGATTAATAGTCACACCTTCCTCAGCCGCATAAACAATCTCACACGACGATCCTCGTGCTATGTCCTCAAAGTGCAGGGGCCACTACAACAAGGGATTAAGTTTAGTACAAGCTTGTCGCACCTTCCTTACGGCGGAGAGGGGGCGAGGGAGGGCGGGAAGGGAAGGCAGGGAAGGAACGGGCGGGAAAGCAATAGAGGGAACCAAAGGAATGGGAACGAAGCCTTACCCTGAAGGTCTTCAGCGTCCACGACTGGCTCTCAATGGCCGAGGCAATTCCGCCGCTTCCTGTAAGCCCCATCGCCTGCGCCTTGTACGCGAAGATTCGGAGCTGCGCCGCCGCCTGCTCCACCTCTAGGACGTACGCGTCGACCGCTGCTCGCTGGGAGGCGGGTAGGAGACCCAGACCTGTGAGCGAGGGTAGGAACCAGTGGCTGGCTTTAGAATTATCCATGCCTCCGGGGACAAAAAAGAGTACCTGGTACTATCTAATGTGGGGCTTTGCTTCCCCTATGGGTGGCGATTGGACCTTGCAAGTGTGGCAAGACTCAACGACTACCAGGGCGGAGAGTTGGGGGGGAGTTCAACGTTGGGCAATCGTCACGCGGTCGGGAGGCGGCCATGTAAACAGGACTGCACAGCCCCATACGACAGTACTGCGACAAAAAACAGAATTTCAAAATAATCATCTTCCAAAAAACAAATGACATAAAAAAAAATAATAATAATGATCACCTATCGTCCGCCGCCTGGCCGCCTTGAGCACCTGGAGCACGAACAAGCACGACTCCACCGCCACCACCCTTTGCCCCATCGATCTCCACTCCATCGTCTCTTCCGCCGCGTCCCCACCACACCCACCCCCACCCCCACCCCCCCCGCCGCCCCCATCCCCCCCACTCCCGCCCCACAACGCCTCGCTGCCCTGAAGCAGCAACCCGTCCAGGCCTTTCCCGTCTCCCCCCGGCTTTTGAGGCGGTGCCATACAGGCCGGGAGGGGGAGGGGTGCCCGGGGCGTTGGATGTCGCGTCGGACGCCTGTGCATGGTTGGTTGGAAGGATGGTTGGTTGGTTGATTGGTTGGGCTCTTGGTCGATTGGGTCCTGGTTGGCTGTTGGTTGGTTAGCTGGTGGTTGGTTGATCGGTTTGTTGGTTGGGTAGTGGATAGTTGACTGGGTTCCTGGCTGGTTGTTGGTTGGGTAGCTGTTGGGTGGTTAGTTCGTTTGTTGGTTGGATAGCGGGGTGTTGATGGGTTCGTGGTTGGCTAGGCTGTTCGTCGGGTGGTTGGTGGATTGGTCGGTGGGACTGTTGGTTGGTTGGTTGGTTGGTTGGTTGGTTTGTTAGTTGGTTGGTTGGTTGAATAGCTGATTGGCGGGTTGGGTGGCCGATATATCGATAGGTTATGACGGGGTAAGGGCGCGGTCGAGTGGGACGGGGGTCGGCACGCGTACGCGGGCCGGAAGCGCGCCAAACAACCACAACACTAACCCCTCACCTCGAGAACAGCCCTTGTCCTCCCGTAGCTGAGCCCGCCCTCGACCTCGGCGGAGAGTCTCCCACGCCCCTGAAAGGCCACCGGCTAACCTCCCCGCCCGCCTCGCTCCCCTTCCCCCCACCTCCTCCCCCCCCCCCCCCCGCCTCCGCCACTTCCAGCAGCCGCAGTTGCCGGAGAAACGTCTAAGCTAGCCCTTCCAACCCTCTCCCTCAAGTGGGCCATCGCTCCGGCTAGCGTAACCTCTCCAGAAGTGTCATCAGAGTTACCGTTACTCCCCCCCGCCCCCGCAGCCGCCCCCGCCCCGCCCCCTGAAAACGCCTTGTTAGACCTTGTCGGTGTCGCCGTAGACCGCGAGCGTGAACGATGCAAAGATTTGGGTGCGTTGCCTCCGCCGGTAACCCGATCGTCCTCCCCTCCCCGCCCATTGGAGTTGTTGTTGGCGGAGGTGGGCGTTTTTCTCTCGCGGGGGATGGGGGATCTCTCCGGGCTGTGGTGGGTCGACGGCGCGCGGGAGGCAGCGCCAGGCTCATCGGAAGAGGAGGCGTTTAGCTCGTGGCTCACCCGGGACATGAAGGATTTTAGCTCGGAAAAGCTCTGGGGGGGAGGGAGGGAGGGAGGGAGGGAGGGAGGGAGGGGGCGAGGCGGTCGTGCGGAAGACGGGGGGATGAACTTGTTTGGCCGCTGGTGCGAGCAAAATAGGAGACAAACTCAATACCTCTCCAAACGCCAACCAAACGCAAAAACGGACATGTGAGCCAAGGAGTGACCATAAATATTACCCAGCACAATTTCGATCTAATCAACCATTTACACGCGGTGGCGTGAGCGCGCCGCGGTACGAATAGGATCAAGCGGGGCCGTTGTCGTCCACTTCTTTGCATTGCTGTTCGGGCACAAAATATACCATACCTCAACCAAGCATGTATCGTTGCTCCCTCTTCAAGCCCAAGTCGACTGGTATTTGTCTAGTTGCTAGGCGTGTCTTATCATGGTATGCCACAAGTCAAGCAAAACCAAGTCAAGCAAAACCACGTCAAGCAAAACCACGTCAAGCAAAACCACGTCAAGCCAGGGGCAGCTACCCAACCCAACCCAACCCAACCCAACCCAACCCAATCCAAATCAACAATTCGATGTGAGTCGACGAGGGGAGAAATAGCTGGAATCTTCCCGCCGGAAAAAAAATGAAGGCACGTACCGTAACATGGGGGGGGGACGGGCAGAGCCTGCTTCGTGACCTCGGATCTAAGATACGTATAGGGAGGGAGAAGGAGAAAGGAAGAGTGTGCAAAAAATAGAAGGGATAGGGCAGAACAACAACAACAACAACAACAACAACAACAACAACAACAACAACAACAACAACAGCAACAACATCCTACCTCCTGTTCAAGGGGGGACGCCACCAGCTCCTCATCGCCAAAGCCATAAAGCGCTAAAAGCGTCAACACGCAACGACAGAGGCAAGGTTACGCCAGATACAACGCAGAACGCGCGACCGTTATACGGGCGGGTCACGAAGCACACGCAGAACAGGGTCGGGAGCGGAAGCACGGAGCGGAAGCGGGGGGAGGGGGAGGGGGGGAGGCAGAAGGGCATGACATTAGGAGAAAACAAATAGAAATGTGAGCGGGGTGCGGGGGGGGGGGCAGGTGCAGCAAGAGACAGATAAATACGCAAAGGAGAAGGTACGAACGACCACAACGGGTGAAGTTATGCTGGGCGGTTTCATCGCATACAACCCCGCAGACTGGCTACCACATCTTTAAGCTGAAGAGTCAATGGCCCGTATAACACATCTGTCTCGCAGAGGAAGCGGTGACGAGCATTCTCTCAAACCAATACGCGAAGAACGAGAGAACATTGCCGTAGAGCAGGGAGAGCGTCACAATCCGTCTAAAAGGAAAGGCCCGGGCAGCTCCCCGTGGAGCCACTCCCAGCCCCAATCCCGCAACGCCACCAAATCAACACCAACACCAAAACCCCCAGCCCAACCCCAACCCCAATGCCCCAAAGGCAAACTCACCTTAAAACCCAAAACCCCCACCGCACAACGTCAACCCCTAAACCTCAAAACCTCAACCCCAAAGCTCCACCATTAAACCTTAACCGCAATGTCAGCATGCCAACCCGACAAAGTGAAGCCCACCCTCACACCCCGACGCCACAATCCCCCTCGAACCCAAAGCTTACCGTCTATGGCCCACTGAGGGCAGAAAAGGGTGAAAGCGCAGTACATGTAGAGGTCCACCAACTGCCGCAGTCCCTCGAAAGCCGAGGGCGCCGCCGGTCGGACGAGAGCCATGATTTGGAGGGCGTGTCCGGCGTAACGGGCCACCCCATTGAGAGCCGCCTGGGTCACCACCCACCCTGACCCATACCTGTATAGTATGGGGTTGGATGGGATGGAATAGGATGGGATGGGATGGAGTGGGGTGGGATGGGGTAGGATGGGATGGGATGGGATGGGATGGGATGGCGTATGGTATGGTTGGCCTCGGGGCCATGTGCGCCGCCACCCCATCCCAGCCCGTACCTGCGGTACGGCATGAGCACAACACGATCAACTCATACACTTTGTAAAAAGCATATCGACGCAAGTACCTGAATGTTTCTTGCGTGCGTGTCCATTGCGATTGGTATTGCATGGCCAAATCACCTTGCTGTGTTCGCAATGTGTATCTCTGTCCCGTAGTTTGTGACCACAGCAGTGGCAGAGCTCGTCCCTTTAGGAGACATCGGCACGGACACTGCTTCTGCTGCATGTACATGGGTGGAAATATCAGTTCAACGTGAACAACAAACACATATAAACACACCCAAACACGAAAAAAAAAGCACGACTACTGCTGTATACCACTCTGGACGGAAGTGCAAGGATCGTTTGGTATTCACACCAATATCCCAACGGTCCCTATATTTCAGTCCAGAGTGGTAATCACCATGGACATTACACAAACCCAACGGGTCACCTCCTGTCTTCAACCTCGAGCTCCTCACGGGAACGCCCTCCGTCGCGCCCACCACCGGCCCTTCCACCTTCCGCCTCCCCCGCCTCTACGCCCACGGCCGCCACCACACCCCAGTCAGGATCGTCGTCATGGTCCGTTCCTATCGGGAGCCTTCCCAGGCCGACGCCAGCTACTGTTTCTTTTTCTCCCCCCTCCCCTCCTCCTCCCCCTCCTCCTGCTGCTCCTCCCCCTTCTCTACCCGCCTGCCCTTCTACCCCTGCTTCGTCCGATGCTGACGTCGGGGCACCGGCTGGCCCCAGGGTCCGGAAAGGGTTTCCGCGTCTGTGCCACGCTCTTAGCAAAGGCTGCTCCTGCTGCTGCTGCTGCTGCTGTCCAAGCTTGCCTGCGGATAACGCCGTCGCCCCCTCCCCCACCGCTGCCGCTACTGCTGCTGTTGGTTCCGCTGCCGCCGCCACTACTGCCGCTGCTGATTCTGTTGATGTTGCTGCTGCGGTTGCCGTTGTTGTTGTTGCTGCTGCTGGCTCTGCTGCCGCTGCTGCCGCTGCTGGATCTGTCGACGCCTCTGTTAATAGTGCAGCTGCTGCCGCTGATGCTGCTGCTGCTGCAGCTGCTGAGGGGGAAGGCGCCTCTCCGTCCTCCAAGGACATGACGTTGTGCATCAGGTGGAGGTACGGCTTTCGGATGCCTCGGTAAACCTGACGATTCGGGCGTTCCTATTCGTTAGCCCCTTTCGAACAGCAACCCCAACCGCAACCCTACACGAAACTAGTTTAGGATGCTGTTGGTAGTGCTATACAGGTACGCGAGCAAGCGAGAAACAACAAATACATAGGTGTTGATGCCACATATTCGAGCGTTCGAAATATTTGAGCGAGTATGAGAGACAAGCTGCAAAAAAACGGCACGATGGTCCCCACCATAGTCAACCCAGGGGATAGGGGTTAGGGTAACGGATAGCGTTAGGATACAACAATGCGGGACCCAAACATTAATATATATATATCGATAAACAAAAAACGAAACGCCCCAAAGAAGCAGAGCTTGTAACACAAAAACCAAAACCAAACAAAGCGAAGCCATTAAAGTGAAGCCTTACCCTGTGGGCGCTGCAGAACCTCTGGGCGTTCGTGTCGACCAGACCCCCGATTCCTCCCTCCGACGGCTAAGCCGGGCGATCAATGTTTCCGACACAAAAGGGAAAGCATACCATACAACAGCAAAGAAATACAGGGGGGGGAGAGGAACCACACGTTAAGGCGGGTGTGTATACACTGGGAGGGCAGCGGCGGGGGGGGGGGGGGGGGGGGGGCTCGAAATAAAAGAGGCGACAGGACTATGTCCTCTGTCATACCTTGGAAGAGGTAGGGATAGCTAAAAATATATACCAGTACAGTAGTGGTCCCGTTATAGTGCCCGTATGTGCCAGCCGGAAACACCGGCCCTATATCGGCAACCGGAACTATTTCCCATCTGTGCCAAGCGCTTTTACAGACACTATAGCGGGTAACCGGCACTACTCAACCGGCATTATAGAGGGGCCTCTACTGTTAGAGTCGCGCGTAAGGTGCTGAACGACCACAAAAACGTGGCACGATGAAATTCAAGACGTGCACAACAACATAGTCAACCAAGGGACCAAGTCTCGAGCAAGGTGACCGACCATCCATTTAGGCTCAAAACATCTTGAGTTTAGAGTACACTGCAAATAGTCACCAGATCCCAAAATGCCCACCATACGGTACGAATCTAGCCTCCAAACTTCGAGAAACGGTTTTAAGTCGTGTTTCCTGTTAATAGCTAGATTGCCGTTTCCGGGGCCTGTGTCGGCCATATTTCAACTGGTAATGTAATAAGTGATATTGTTTCTGTCAATTTGCAGGTAAGGTCTATGACGTGGATGGCAATGTAACAAGTAAACGGCACAGACATTAGCTGTTGTACCGACTCTCGCGACCGCGGGCACGGTAGTATCAGCTCCGAGGACTTCCCCTCGTAGGCTGGGAGTGCGTTTGTCCACAATGCAATAGTTCCTTCGTTATCACACGGGGAAGTGACATGCCATCGGCCATGGACCTTCCCGTTCGTATCTCACGATCTCAAGAGCTCACAAGAAACGCCAATAATGACAATTGAACTCCCTGCCAAAATGTATCCAACCATTCTATGTAAGTTAAAATGCCCAAATGACACGACCACAGCGGTACAGCACACCCCGAAGGGCCATCTCGGGCTACCAACCACAAGTTGGCTCAGACCGAGTAGCTTTGATAAACATAGTTGTCCGTGCGTTGGGCAATGGCCAAGTCCAACACATCCCTGTCACTTTCACCACGACCTAAGATCTACCACATTTACTGACCGTGAACAATGGTTGTTCAGCAGCCGCGTGATCACCAATGCATCTTCAAGCAAACCACGCACCGCCCGTCACACCTCCAATTGCGCATGCAACTTGCCGGAAACCCAGACAACATAAGGAATGTGTACTCCAGCACAATAGCCACCCTGTAAAACGGAATAATCAACCCCCGACATGCTCTGTCCACACAGCCTCGGCGATGAACCGCCAGCTGTGGCTGCTTGAGGTGCTATCGGCGCCCGGCGCAGAAATTCCAAATCAGAAAAAAGTCGAAATTCAACATTGCGATCAAACCGAAAATCAGCAGTTCAAAATTCGGGATCCTCCCCAAACCACAATACGATCAAAACGCAGCTCATACCGCTGCACGAGTCCCCGCTTCTGATCCGTCTTCAGTCGCAGCGCCTTGAGCTTTTTTCGCAGCACGGCCGTCGCGCCATCAAACACGCGCGACACCGGCTCCCAGGTGCTCTCCGCCTCCCTTCCCAGGCCACCTTGACGACATACTTGTAGTTACCACTGAGCGGCAGTCGCGGCAAGACTCTGCCGCACTCCACGGTAGGCGAATACGTTCAGGTGGGGGCTTCGCCCGCACCACGCTTGCCCCTGAATGAAACCGGACCGCCCCAGGCTTCTTGCGTGCATATGGCTTACCCGACAACGCCCGACATAACACGTCAAGGTGCGTGCGAAAAACGATACCTGGTATATCGCAGCATCTTGGCACATTCCGGCGGGGAGCTACGGTCAACAGCGTTATCGACAGCAGTCTCCAACACGCCCGCACGATCCCGCATTTCCACCTCGGAATCCTGGAATATCATGGGTCGTTGAGACGGCAGCGTCAGCGCAACCTCATCGTCCACGTCGCCTGGCGCGTCACCGCCCAGCACGAACGCCGTGACAGCCATCGCCGCTCGCAGCACAGCACCATCGCTGGGCTCGCCCACAGAAAAGGCTGTAAGCTCCATCCCAGCACCATCTTGACGCTCTTGTGCCTTCAGTGCAGAGGCCTCCAGCTGCGCCATGACGTCGATGCCGAGTGTCTCCCTCAGCGTCTTCTGCCCGATGATGACCACATCGTCTCCCCCAGGGAGCACGATAAACAGCATGGTAAATCGGACTGGTTCCCATGGTGTTTCGATCGTTAAGTGGGGCGAACACGATTGCGTCTCAATATCACACTCCTGGCCCAACGACGTCACCACACGCGCATGCCCAACAAACGCCTGCGTTAACGCGGCTTGCGTCATCCCCGGCTGTCCCTGCAGGGCCTCTACCAGCTCCTCCGATATAGCTGTAATGCCTGAACCCGAATCCATCAGCACCTTAGCCTCAGCAGCCGCCGCAGCACCGGGAACCGCAAGACGCCCCGCGAGATGCTGCGTCATGACCTCCACATGCGGTTCGTTCTCTACCGAATGCACGATCGTCTCATCACATCTGCCAGAATGCACGACCGCGGCACGCGCGGAATAAATGGTGCTGGGATCTCCACGCCACTGCTATGACGCGGCTGCCGCCGGCTGCACCGGAACGGTGTGAAGAACTGGTGCTGCATTCTGTGGCCCAGCGCTATGGGAAACCTGGTGCTGCACCGTCACGGTGAGCCCGTTATCCACTGGCGCCATCTTCTCCCTCGGCACACGAATGTACACGTAGTTTTCGTCATTCTGTGTAGACGCTTCAGGCGCAGCAGATTCGGTCTTCGTAACCACCGCTTTTAAGGCGGTCTGGTACCCACTAGCTCGAGGGGTGGCAGACGCAGGGGCCATCCCAGTTGTCTTGCTCCTGGTATGCCGAGCGGGACCATTTGTAGACTGCTGCTGCAGTGTGCGGGTCTGGCCGTGGCTTGGGTCATGGACGCTTTTCCCCGCCTTACCCTGCTGGCTTTGGGGCAGTCCCATTGCTTGTGTCCCTGCTCGCCACATACGAAACACTCGTTGTTATCGTACCGACGACTCCGCTCTGCTTTCACACCAGCGGCCTTGGCATTCTCGCGTGAGTCGTGCTCGTCAACGGCACGTCCCTGCGGTTTGGTCCCCGCAGCAGCCATCGACCTGGAGTCACGCCGTTTTGCTGTTTGCCGACGTTCAGCATCATTGGCCTCAATTGAAGCTTGGTCCCGTTGCTCCTTGGTAATAATGTTGAACAACGCGTCAGGGTCATGCGTTACGAGATCGAAACGCATCTTTTTTTCCACCTTGCGGCGGAGCTCGAGTGGCTCGATTCCCGCCGCTATTGCCTTAACCCGCACCTTGCCATGCTTCAGCGTGGACTGCCGACCGTCGGGCCTCACCACCTCCGTGAGCCCGCTATCAGCAAGGTAATTCCGCGAGGGACGTTTTTGAATAAACACCCTGCTATCTACCGGCACGCTCGCATCCATCTTCAGCACACGGAATATCTGGCGGCAAAAATCTTCGTCACTCGTCTGCTGTATATCAACGCCAGCAAACGTTTTTTGAGCCCTTGCTTTAGCTCCTCCTCGGAGAGGTCGACCCAGGGCTTGCCATCGTAGAACTCGTCAGTCACCATCATTTGGGTCGCCGAATCTATCAGCTCTCGCCTCCTCGCGAGTACCCAGTCTCCTCCATCTTGGTTTGTGATATGCGCCTGCTGCTTATACGCCGAGTAGGCAACAAGGAATTCACGCATATCTTCGAAGGTAACAACATCACCACCCAACCTAGGCTGTCTATCTCCCCCGATCGTCACCTTGATTTCCGGCTTCAGCCGGCCCGGCCGCCGGCTCGGCCTTCACCTCTCGGGTTGCCCCAGCTTGAAGAATGGACTCCGTCAGCGCCCTGCGCTCGTGCTCCCCTTGCTGCTGTAGGGTCTTCCATTGCGTTCGGCTGGTGTCCCACACCAGCACGCAAAACAGTGTTTTTCCGGCCTCCGAAAAGCAAATCCGTCACGTTTTGGGCAGTAAGCAGAACTTACCCAATTCAATTGAATTGTACCGACTCGCGCGACCGCGGGCACGGTGGTATCAGCTCCGGAGACTTTCCCTCGAAGGCTCGGAGTGCGTTTGTCCACAATGCAATAGTTCGTTCGTTATCACACGGGGAAGTGACATGTCATCGGCCATGGACCTTCTCGTTCGTATCTCACGATCTCAAGAGCTCACAAGAAACGCCAATAATGACAACTGAACTCCCTGACAAAATGTATCGAACCATTCTACGTGCGGTAAAATGCTCAATGATACGACCACAGCGGTAGACTGTTGTTTAGCTACGTCACAAAACAAACCGCACCCTAATTCGACCGGTACAGCCGAAGTAATAGAAGATCCAGTACAGGGTAATGAGATAAAATGGCCAAAATAATGACCGAGGTTCGAAGAAGCCGAGATCGACAAAAACAAAAAACCAATACTCTTAGAAATACTAGCGATGAGCTCGTCCGTCGGACGGCAAGGTCGCTCGCCGAGATGGGTGTGATGAGGCGCGCTGCGATCTCCCGCGCAGCGTGGTGACTATCAAGAGTTTGCAGCGACTGAACAACGACGCGAGGCGAGCCCGTGTTGCGGCCGTTGTTCGATGCGCTGAGGAAGTCGAACAGAACAGTCATCGGAGAAATTGGAGCTATTGACGAATGATGTGGGAGCCGAATTGCCGGAGAGGAGGAAGCGCGCTCAAGCAGACACGCGCGAAGCTCAAGCGGCACTGGAAGTCGAGGTGAAGGGGAGGAGGGCGGACCAGGCACGAGCGGCTGGCCTGGAGAAACAGGTAAGTATCAGCGGCAGCAGCAGCACTCGTGCTCTTTTCGCGTCGTCCTCTTGGCTCAGTGACCTCGGCCGATCATTTTTTTTATCATTCGAAATCCAAGTAAAATATGGCATACCGTGACAAGTAGTTGGTACACGTTTTATACGGGTGGTATATACCTCAGTGGCAATATGGATATCGTCATATTTCGAATAATACATACCGAGTGTATTCGGCATTTATACTTTAACTTAGAAATGGGTATAGGCCAGCTCCAGTTGCTGATATATTTTTTTGATATGCCTGCTGTTGCTGTTTGTTGCTCGACAACCCGCCGTGTTCTCGGCGATTACAGGCAAGGCGCCAACGAATAAAACTCGACATATATCCACTGCACTAGCTACAGGCGACAGATCGACCAGGTGGTCCGGGTGCTCAAGCAGGAGGCACTCGTCTGTCCCTGCCAAGATCGCATTCCCGTCTGAATTCGATTTGGACGAGAGTGTTATCAAAATTAGAATACTTATGGCCGTTTGTCGTTATCGAGGATGTGAGCGAGGGTGAGAGCAAAATTGAGACAGAGGGCGGGGGCAATAAAAGCAAGACACAGGCAGAAGGCGTTTCTCCAAGCCCGTGTTCACGGAAAGATGGAGGACATGCAACAGGCAGCCGATGCGGAATGCATATATGATGCAAGAGGGAGGCACCAGGTTGTCTGCGAAATCTTCCATCCTTCGCTGTGCTACTGCTACTGCTGATGATGCTGATGCTGCTGGTTGCCAAGCAGTTTCGTCGAGCGTTCTTTTTTTTATATTAAAAACCAGATATACTCGTTTCCTTCTGCCCATCATCAGTGAATCTACTGACTGATAGAATAATTACGGTGACTGTTCGCTACGGGCTGCTAAAATTTTCATTTTCGATGACATCAGATCTGCTGTCTTTCCACCTGCTTGTGATTGGTTCAAGTTTTGAATTTCATTTGTACTCATAACGACCGAGGGACACTTCTATTGCTGGTACCGGCTACAAAACACACCTTACGCGCACATTTAACTGTAGAAAGATACAAGCAGCCCAAAGCGGCAACTGCAAAAGACGGCACTCCTTGTCAAGCGGGTTTGGGTGAATAGGGAGGTCCGAGGTTGATGGCATGTGTACGACTTGTCATACACGGCCTCCTCGTCACCGGCAAACCCGTGCAAAGTGAAGCGTAAGGGGTGTTAGGAGGCTGGAGGGGGGGAGCGAAGTCGTACCGAACCGCAGTGCTTGGCATTCTCAGACCATCACTCTCCCTCCGCGTAAACAAGACAAAAAGGCGAAAGACTAGGAGTCGTGCACCAAACACGACAAAAAACAACGACAGCGGCAACAAAACCACCACCACCGACACCAACGACACCGACACCAACGACACCGACACCGACAACAACACCAGCGCCAACACCAACACCAACACCTATAACATCACCAACGTCAACGCCAACGTCAACGCCAACGCCAACGCAACGTCAACACTCAAAACATCACCAACGCCAACGCCAACGCCAACGCCAACGCCAACACCAACGCCAACGCCGACACCAACGCCATCATCGTCAAGCAACATCAACACCAACACCGACACCGACATCAATAACATCAACACCAGCACCGACACCGATACCGGCATCGAAACAGACACCAACAGCGACACCGACGCCAAAACCAACACTGACACCGACACCGACACCGACACCGACACCGACACCGACACCGACACCGACACCGACACCGACACCGACACCGACACCGACACCGACACCGACACCGACACCGATACCGACACCGGTACCGGCACCGACACCCACACCAACTCCGTCACCGACACCGACACAAACACGATCCCCGACACCAACAGCGACATCTACATGAACTTAACGCAGATCAACACCAACACCACCGCCAACACCGACACCGGCACCAACACCCATACCAACACCGGCATAAACACTACCGACACCGGCAGGCATAGGCATACCGACACCAACCCCAACATCAACCCCAACACCGACACCGACACCGACACGATACCGACACCGACACCGATACCGATACCGACACCGACACCGATACCGATACCGACACCGATACCGACAGCGATACCGACGGCGACACCGATACCGACACCGACACCGATACCGACACCGATACCGACACCGACACCGACACCGACACCGACACCGACACCGACACCGATACCGACACCGTCACCGACACCGCTGCCAACACCGATACCGGCACCGACACCGACACCGACACCGACATCGACACCGACACCCACTCCGTCACCGACACCGACACTGACACCGACACCGACACTGACACCGACACCGACACCGACACCGACACCGACACCGACACCAACACCGACACCGACACCAACACCGACACCGACACCGACACCGACACCGACACCGACACCGACACCGACACCGACACCGACACCGACACCGACACCGACACCGACACCGATACGAAAACCAACACCAACACCGACACCGACACAGATACGAAAACCAACACCAGCACCGACACCGACACCGACACTGATACGAAAACCAACACCAACACCGACACCCACATCAACAAACACTAGCATCAACACCAGCACCCACACACCAATATCAATACCGACACCACCAACAACGATTAACCGCAACGCATAGCGCCGCGCCAACAACACCTAACACCACACCAACACCAATACCAACGTCCACACCGACATGAATACCAACTCCAACTCCAACACCACGACGACAACCACCCCGGCACCGACACCCACACCAACGCCAACATCGACAAAACACAACACTAACACCACGCCAACATTGATAAAACACCAACACCGATATCAACAGCAACACCAACACTTGCTAACAACACGAATACTAGCGGCAACACCAACACCGGAACCAACGACAACACCAAACCCAAAGCCAACGCTAACACCATCGATGACACCAACACCAACAACAGCTTCAAAACCAATTACCAGGTTTCGGTTTGGTTGGGTTTGGTTTGTTTGGTTTCGATTCCTTTGGTTTTGATTCCTTCGGTTTGGTTTGGTTTCGTTTCGTTTCGTAACCAGCTCACCTTCAAAGGTATCGGCACTCGCTGCCAAGCTTCCATCTCCAGCATCTGTTTCAACACCGTCACGCCCTCCTGGAACACCACGCGTCCGTCGGTCCAGATATTCGAACCAGACGCCGATTCGAACAATTCAGAGGGCAACAAAAAAAAATAGAAGGGGCATTCAAACACACATACTCCTGAAGCGCGAATGATCATGTCAACATACTTTTTGTGCAGGGCATTCAGAGGTCATCTCACTAGCCGCAGACTCAAGCACGTCAGACAGCACTAAAAAAAAAACTACTAAAAAGAGGGCATCAGGAGCATCATTAACATGTCATTACCTGGTCGAACGCAATTTTTACACTAATTTCAGAGGCCGACCCGACAGCCGCCGGTTCAAGCACTTCAGAGGGCATTCAAAGATTATTAAGGGCATTCAAAAAAGCTCATTCAGTGATCACCAACGGGAAGAAAACCGCGCGCTTTTAGTTTTTACAGGGATCTCGAAAATATAAAGGACAAACGCATATTGCCAGCAGGGGATTCATAGGTCGTCCACTTAACAGAACTCAGGCGTACATGATCATTGAGAATTAAAGTACCGTTGATACGTCAGACCTGTATAGTCTAAGCTCGGAGAAATATTGTCAGTGGCCATGAAGAGATCGACGAGAGAGGTCGCCCAAAGGCCATCCTACTTTCACGCTGAACCCTAACAATGCACTTTACCGGCAAAGCCTTCTCAAAGCGCACAACCACTCCCCTCCTCACCCGCACCCCTACCTCCTCCCTAAAAACACACAAGACTACCCCCCTCTCCCCCTCTCAACAAGCACCTGAGTACACAGAGGTACATTTATACACTTTGTAGGTAACGTAGAAAAAACATACTGAGTATATAATATTCTGTAAACAAAATAGCAGAGAAATGCATCCCTGTCCCATCGCACCTTATTGGCGCCTTGAAAAAACTCCTTCGCCATGCCGGATAAACACTCGCGCAGGGCGCTCCCGGGGCTCCCACGCCCACCTCCGACCCGAACCCCTTCTCCACCCTCGCCCTCACCCTCACCCTCACCCTCATCCTCGCCATCACCCCCACCTCCATCTTCATCGGATGTAACCAAGGCCGAATCCCACCGCTGCGTTGACCCGGAACCCCCGAGTATTCCTGATGGCGTTGTTGCTTCCGCGCCGACAAACTCGTCAGCCAGGGTGGCCAGGAGGCCGACCGCACCGACGACGCCTGCAAGGTCTTCCAACTCCAACGCCCCGCCGCTCACGGAAGCTCCCGAAAGGAGGTTTAACTTCGGACAGTCCAGGAGGGAGGGGAGGAGGGAGGGATGGAGGGAGGGGGGGAGGGAGGGAGGGAGGGAGGGAGGGAGGGGGGGGGGGGGGGGGAGGGAGGGAGGGGGGGGAGAGAGAGAGGGACGGAGGGGGGGGGGCACAGTCATGTTGAACTGTGGGGACAGATGATAAAAACAGAAAAAAAAGTCTAGGAAAACACCCATCAACAAAAAAAAGAGGACACATTCTTACTGAGGTGATGAATTTTGCAATGGCAAAAACAAACTTCGCCCACGTTTTGGGGAACAAACTACTTGGAATTAATGTGCGACATTTTTTTTACGCCTAACTCACCAGTTTGCTCTCGATCTCCTCCCAAAGGGCACCACGCTGCCCGATGAGCCGTCTATGAAGCATTTTCACGCGGTTGTCGTCCGCGCCACCACCCCTACCCTCTTCCTCCCCTCCCTCCCCCCCAGCCGCCGCCGCTGCCGCCGCCGCTGCCGCCGCTGGCCACACCCCATCCCCGTTAATACCCGGGGGTAATTTTTCGGTATTATCTATACCCTTGGTGCTAGTGTTAGCGATGGGGCTGGCGCTGGTGTCGGGGCTGGTGTTGGTGTTGGTGTTGGTGTTGGCGCTGGTGGGGGTGGCGGCGGTGTGCAGGAAAGCGTCGTCTTCGAGGCGCTCATCGAAGGCGTTGGCGTGCCACTGTGTGCAGCAGAAGTGCGTGTGAAGGAGCTCGGCGGCTCCGTGACAAATCTGAGGTTGTCCAGCACACAAGCGGGAGCAACAGACGCGAAAAAAAAAGAACAACAGAGAATATGGGATGAAGGGTGGTGGGGGGGGGGGGGGGAACGCAATATCACAACGTCTTGCTTTCTACCATCGAAGATGATGTTTGGGATAGAACGCGTGGTGGTAGAGCGGGGGGGGCATCAACAACAAACACAGCAGCAATTGCAACCATCAGCAGCAGCAACAACACCACCTTAACCACCACCTTAACCACCACCACCCCAACCACCACCACCCCCACGCCCCCCTCCCCCATCGCCACTTCCAATCACCTGTACGATGCCCTCCAACAGCTGCGGCGCCGGTAGGAACAGCGGGGGTGGCGGCTCGAACGCTCGGCGAGAGCCCCGTCGCCGTCGCTCGGCCGCGCTGGTGCCCTGGTCCGCCATCAATGCCTCCAGTATCACGTCCGCTAAACGACGGTTGAACTCGTCTACGAAGCAGGATAGCATCTACGGGAGGTGGCAACGGGGCCGGGGGCACGCAGGGGGTGGCAATTAGACAAAGCGCAATCGCCAACCACCAATCATCGCCGGGGAGGGGGGGGTGGATGCACGCACCGAGGGCTGCATGAAACTCCCAATACTTCCTGGTCATCTCGCCCTCCCTCCACGCAAAATCCACAAAGCACGAACAACCACCACCACAAACAACAGCGCCAACACAAATACAAGCTAACACGCACATCTCGTTTTTGCTTCTGGGCGAGTTCGCGTCCGGGCGAGGAAGTATTTCGCTTCTTAGATGAACAAAAACTGTCGAAACGCAAAACACACAACGCTGCGTTTACTTCTGCACACGCACGTGGCACTACAACAAAACAAACCACAACGTCGCCATCAAATTAACGAGGCGCACCTACACATATGCACACAAAATCATGAAAGTACAAAAATCATACGAAAAACAAGCACAGCTCCTAGACAAATAAAAAATGGCTGGACAAATGCACACAAATCTTGGACACACACATACAGAATCATGGAAAAAATGCTCACAAAACCACAAACACACGTGCATTATCGACACACACTCACGTGATCAGCGAGCACCTCCACCCCGGTCCTGGTGTCCTCAGCGGTCACCTCGTCTGCTCGCTCCTGTTCCCCTTTCCCCTCCCCCTCCTTGTCTCCAGCAAATTTCTCACCGCTCCGTTGAACCTCTCCCCCCAGAGACCCCGCAGAAACCGCTTCCCCATTTCCCCCGTCGGTACCATCGGTACGGTCGGTACCATCGGTACCATCGGTGCCGTCGGTACCGTCTGTAACGTCGGCGCCGTCGGTAATGTCGGCACCGTCGGAAATTTTGGCACCGTCCGTACCGTCGGTAATGACGTCACCGTCGGTACGCTCGATATCAGTGACGGTACCGTTGGCCCCGTCGGTAACATCGACACCGTCGGTACCATCGGTACCATCCGCACCGTCGGTACAAGCAGCACTGTCAGCACTGTCGACTCCGTCGGTAATATCAGCTCCCTCGGCTCCGTCGGTAACGTTGACTCCGTCGGTAATGTCGACACCGCTGGTACCGCCGCTAACGTCGGTGCTATCGACACAGACGGTAAAGTCGGCGCGTTGTGCGAGCAGGGAGCTCGGCAGCGGTAGAGCACAGTCCGCCAGACCCTGCGTTTGTTCCGTCATTCCATGGTGAGTTCGTTCATTTGTCGAATCGGTTTTCGTGCGTTCACGCAGGTTCAACATCGGCAGGGGGTGTGGGGAATGGGGTAAATCGGGCGGGGGGGGGGGGGGGGGGGGGTACTCATGAGTTACTTGCCTCGGTGATTTGACCATTGACCACGCATCCCTTTCGAGACGGAGCACCGTTCCTACTCCTAATAAAGACATCTCCAACAATTGGGCGCTCATTACGCTTCTTCTATCTACTACATAGAAACTGTTTGCTTATCCTATCCCTTTCTTGTTTCGCCGTCTGTGGCCACCATCAACCTCCTAGGATAGCGATCGTTTTTTCGCTACTCTCTAGCCTACAAGACTCTTCCATGCCACATACGTCTAATTTCCTCATCCCCTCCTATAACGCATCCCGTTTCTCTTTTGTATATTTCACATTCTCCTACTATTTGAGTCCTGCTCTCTATTGTTGTGCCACGCGGGCACATATTTGTAGCCACGTCCTGCTCCTCCCGACTACTGGTACATCTATTTTTTTCTGGCAGGTCTGGGTCCCCCACACGAAATCGCAGTTTCAGCTTGAGGGGGGGAGGGGGGGGGGCGGGCGCAAGCATTAGCAGGAGCCCAAACGCGGGAGGGGGGGGTCGGGGGCGAGGCGGGGGGGGGGGGGGTAGACCTAGATGCATTATAAGCAAAGTCATTGCTGTACCACGCCTGCCTGTTTTTTCCCTTCCTCAGCGTGTGAATTGCGTCCAGAATATGACAAAAAATACCAGCTCATTCGTGCAGAAATACACCAATCCGCTATGTTTCCCCACCCCTCCATGGCCTCCTCGCTCGCCGCTGGTTTCCTTACTGCCCTCTACGTGCGCCGTCATCATGCGTTGCCCCGCCACCTTCTCCTCAAGCCCCCACGTTAGGTTGGAATTTCAAAACCAATAAAATCGACCAAGCACACAACAAACCAACAACACAGCATGGAAAAACGAACGAAAAAGGTGTGAAAACAAAGGCTTGAAACCAGAGATGATACTCCGGACGGAAAACAAAAAAACAACGAAAGCAACAAACTAGAACGCCTCCGAGACGCGTTGAAACGCCAAGGCTCCTCCTGCCCACCTCCGATATCCACCGCTGCCGTTTCTCCGGACCTTCCCCGTCCCCCTCCAGACCACCCCCTCCCGCTCTCAACGAAACCCCATCCCTCTCCCCCTCCTCCCCTTCCACCACCACCTCCAGGGTGGCAGGAGTCGGATGAGGAGGGGCAGGAGGAATAGGAGGAGGCGGCGGCGGTGGCGGCTTGAGGGCTCCCCGATCGTCGAGTAAGAGAAAGGCAGAGATGATGCCCCCGTATCTGTCCACAGAAGGAGTCAAGCAAGCAAGGAAGGAGGCAAAGTAGGGAAGCAAAGCAAGGAAGTACAGCAAGGGAACCAAGCAAGGGGGCAAGACAAGGAAAACAAGGAATAACGCAAAGCAGCAAGGAAGGAAATTTAATAAGAAAGGAGCAAAGAACACACGCAAAGCGAGCAAGGCAAGCAAGCAGACAAGCAAGCAGGCAAACAAGCCACGCAGCAACCAAGCAAGCGAAGCAAAGAAAACCACGCAAAATCAACCAAACCACGCAAAAGCAAGCAAAGCACCCAAATCAAGCAAAAGCAAAACCAAGCATGCAAGGCAAGCATCACCCCCTGCTAAAAACCATCCGAGGGGGTATGTTATCTTGCGTGTTACCTGGCACACGGTACAGGTCGGCCTTACCGTTCTGGAGAAAACGTTTGGCAGAGTCCGATAACGGCCAGCTCCGCCCTTGCCCTGACGGTGTGTATGATGCCCGCGGCGTTATTCCTAACTCCGTTGAGCAGTGCCAGGGCTGACAGCTGCTTATCGGCGCGGAGAGTCTCGGACAGCAATTCTGAAAAAAAAACGAGCGATAGGCCGAAAACACACACACCAAAATGAAATAAAAAATATTATCAGAAGTATCCGTGCATACCCGGTACACAAACAAGGGAAAATGCACGTGAAAAAAAACTTGCAAGAGCGGAAAGTCTCAGACTGGAGCTTTGACAACAACAAAAAAAACATGAGGGGCGAATTAAAAAAACACACACCGGCACCTACAACACACACAGAATAATAAACAATACACACAGAAACATACAAAAACACAAACACAAACACAGACATACACAGATATACAGCAGATACCGACTAGCTAATACCGCCACAAACAAAGATACGCACACGAATAAAAAATATAGAACATAAGACGGGGTTTCGAGTGAATGGGGAGATGGGGGGAGGGGGAGGGGGTCGGAAGAGGTTATGCGCATAGTCGACCGTATTACCGCGAGAGGCCGGTGAACGCACGACGCTAAAAGGAGGACCAGCCTGTTTTCGGGGCAATAGGGCAGAAGGACGACGTGGGGGGGCCTTGGCATCGAAGAGGGGCAGCCGCGATTTTTTGGCTTGCACGAAAGACCATCATAGCCCAACCACGAAGGCGTCGGCAATGGCAACCCCATCATTAACACGGACATCAATACGACAAAAATAACACCATCTTCACCGCCGCCACAACCACCACCACAATTAACACCACCAACGCCAACAACTTCTCCCCTCCCCCCCCCCCCGCCTCAACTGCCACCATCGCCCTCCCGCTCCCCCCCCTCCCACCAATACTACCAACACCAACAGCCAATACCACCAACAACACCGCTATCTCCCCTCCATCCTCTACTACCCTCCCCCCTATCCCCCCGAGCCAAGAATTACCCCTCTGGCCTAAATATAGGTTGGCTGGGCGTCGGTTAGCAACGACACTGTAAAACATTCCGCTCACTAAACGAGCTAGGCCATCAGGGTACCGTTTTTTCTGGCGATCGATCACAGCTGGCGGCCAAGTTAGATCATTTGTGCGGGGTGGAGAACTTTTACTCCGCACAAGGGCACTGATCGTACCATATACCGTGGTGTTTACGGTAAGGCACCCACGAGGCAGGTACATAATACTTCCATTCATTGCTCTCCCTGGAAGTAGCCACGCCGGCAATTAAATTAACCCATTGAAGCTGCCATCCATATGTAAGTCCGCCTGAAAGGCGGCTCTTAGTAGGATGCAGCTCACCCTTCACGCGACTCGCCGAACACCTCACGGCGCTTCGCGCTTGGTGCAAGCAATGTCTGCCTGGTCGGTGAAAGCCCGACATGCTCCGTCCCGGCTTTGTAGGAATGCGAGGGTCTGTACCACTATATCATAGGGCATACCACTATGCCCATGCATGAACATGGAGTACACCCCCCCCCCCAAGAACCACCTGCCGTGCCGACCGCCGCGGTACCTTCCCCGCGTTAAAAGGTCCCACTCCGCCCTCCCTTCCGCGGAACACGCCTCCACACACAACGAAAGTAAGCATCATCACTCCAACACGCCCCCCCCCCCGCCCCCCGCCCCCCGCCTCCCCACCCCACCCCAACCCAACCCGATCCACCCGTGCCTGGTCTGTGACAACTCGACGTACTCCGGCCTATGGTCTTAATAAGACTTCGTGCATGCATGATAACGAGTGCACCCCCCCTTCCCTAATTACCTGCCGTGGCGACCGCCCTGGTAAACCTCCCTGCGTCGAGGTCCCCCTCGACTCTCCCCTCGGCAGACAACGCCTCCAAACACGAGGAAAGCAAAACCTGAGTCGATTTGAGGCGGTTCCTCCTTTGGTCTGTCCTGGCGAGTTGCAGTACTGGCCCTGTTGCGCGGGCGAGGCTTCTCTGCAACCCCCGCCGCCCGTTAGATATCTGACGAGGAGTTTGTCGATTGAGTGAGGGGGGGACGGGAGGAGGAGGTGGGAGGGGGGGGTTGGAGGGAGTGGAGGGAGGCGTACTCATTTGTTGCCTGCCTTGGTCATTTGACCGTTGACCACGAATCCCTTGCGAGACGGAGCACCGTTCCTGCTCCAACTAGAGACGATTCCAACATCTGGGCACTCATTGCGTATTTTCCATATATTACGTAGTGGGGGGGGGGGGTAGTTGATAGTAACAAAAAACAGTTAAGTCGATCTCACAGCTGGCGTATAGCATGATGTCTGCCAAAAAATAAACCTGGTATTAAACAAAGACAAGAAGTATACCAAAAAGGATGAAAAGGATACAAATGATAAGAGCAGATAGTCCCAACTAAGGTCCCCACTTAAGCCTTGCTGTACGCGATCCGCTCGTTTGTTGGATACAAGACGCTGGTCGTCCCACCGTAGGTGTGACACATTTTGAGCCAAAAAAAAGGACGAACCTTGCTGGTTGAGCTCCTCAAGTGAAGAGCTGCCGGTAAGACAAACATGTATACGAGTACAATTTGTTTTAGGACTCGGGCATAGAAGCCTAGTCGGGTTTTTGCGCCAACGAACGCCTTCGAAGTCATTTTTCGGGTGATGGCGAGATACTGAGCTCCTCATGTTGGGAGCTCAGAAAATGATTGGAATCTGCTGCACGGGTACCTTACCGTGGGATGGCTCCGGGCATCTAAAGACACTGACAATATTCGATGACGGATAAAACCTCATATCAACAATCGCGTTTGCTTGAAAAATCCTGGTGCAACAAACCAGTGCTGCGCTATACTACGACGCGACGATGCACTTTGACACTGCTCACAGAACAGAAACGACAGAAAAAAACGGTGCGTTCGTTCCGAGGTTGCACAGGCTGTGGGGAAGCCCTGTTATTTTCCTTTGGCGCACATGATAATGGGAAGGCTTCCGTCCTCCAGAAAACAAAAGAAGAGAGAACGGAGCTCAACCGGAGAAAAAAAACGCCGTATCCCCGCTTTTTGAGCGCAATAATTCAGAATTGGTTTCCTCTTCCTGGGTCGGAATGGTGGCAGGAGCAACTGATGCACCCATGCCGACATTGCTGTTCAGGCGACTCCTGATCGAGCTCTTGCTGATGCCATAGGCGAAGCCACCCATGCGGTACTTGTAGCTCATGCCGTCTCCAACTTCTTTTTACAGCCGCTTGTGCCTTTGCGGGATCCAGCTTCGCATGACGCGTGCTTGGCAGCAGGGGCGACAAAAATCTGGGCCAGGCTGGAACAAGCTGGCAACTGGGTAGCATGTTAGCCGTGGCGCTAAGTAGCTAACACGACGAGCGTATATATTGGGCCCATATAACAAAAACACATTCAGGGCGTTCCGTGTACTTAGCGCTAAGATATCCGGGATAAAAAGCGGATCTAAAAAAGTGGTACTGTACATTAATAGGGACATCTACTTTGACAAGATAACAATATGTGTATATTACTATTATTTTATCAACAAAAAAAAAACAAAGATAACAAAGGCCAAAGGCAACCAAGACCCATGCGGGTCACCAATGAAACCCTTGGAGCGGGCGTTCTGCCAGGGCAAGAGCACATAAGCCCACGAGAAGAAAACAGAAAAACAAGAACAAAAATCAAGCCAAAACAAGCGTGGGGACCTTCATTTCACGGGACGAAACCTATCCTTCGCCTCCAATCTCACCTGCACGCCGGCTCTAGCCAGGTCTAGGTCCACGGCCTGGACCTGACGCATCCCTCCCACCAGGGCAGCGTAGTTTTCCTGCACCATGGAGGCGATTTGCCTCGTAACGGCCAACCGCGCCACATCCTGATAGATTACACACAATTTAGAAAATAAAACAGCGACGACAATCGACGAGAGAGAGAAGAGGCAGGGGGCGGGTTGCGGGAGGGTGGGAAGGGGTGTGCGGGGGGGGGGAAGAAGTTGCAAGAGCGAGAGGGGGGCGGCAATGCAACAGAAAAGGAGGGGGGAGGGGGGGGGGACGCAGACGGAGAAATTTTCCGCATCGGAACAATTACATCACAGCCGCCGCGATTTTAGTCAGGACGATTTCAGTCGGAACAAGTGGAGTCGACATAACGTCCGCCGGAACCATTCTCGCCGAAAGACGAAGGCCGGAACAAATCACTGGCATCGGCACTTGGGGAAGAAAAAAAAACAACAACAAAAAGTGCGTACTCCACACCAGGGAATTGATTAGGACCCCAGCGCCTGTAGCTCAAAAACGGCCAATTACGACCAAGGAATTACCCTCGCACAAAAACGCACAACAGCAAACTAATGCCCTGCTCCATACCCACTACGCACAACACAGGCGATCAATCCCCTCCTATCCCGAAACACAAGCACGCCCACGCCACACACAGACAACACAAAGGCGACCCCCCCCCCCCCCCTCCCCCCCTTGCCCCACCGCCAAAAAAACGCCTACCATGTCTCTCAGCTGCAGCTCCAAGTACTCGTCGCAGTTCCCGCCACTTTCCACCCCACCCCCCCAGCCCCCCAGCCCACTCCCTCCTCCCACTGATCTGTCGGAACCCGCGCTGCCCCTTCGTCTCAGCAACCCTCCCGCGGGAGGAGAGGAAGAGGAAGAGGGGGAGCGCGCGGCATCTGGCAGCTCTTCGAGGATTCTGATCACCGGGTCGTACTCTTCAACAAAAAAACGAAAACCGGATACCGAGGGCAACAAAATAGCCGGGGTTGAGGTTGAAAAGGGTGGTTGGGTAGTTGGGTGGGTGGGTGGGTGGGTGGGTGGGTAGGTGGGTGGGTGGGTAGGTGGGTGGGTGGGTAGGTGGGTGGGTGGGTAGGGGTGTGTGCTCGTCTCATGAATGGGTGTAGTAGTATGACGTAGTCGAATGGCCATAGACCCTCGCATTCCTACAAGTGCCGTAGTGCCGGGATGGAGCACGTCGGGTTGCCACCGATCAGGCAGACATTGCGTGCACCAAGCGCGGGGGGGGGGGCAATGGCGGCGATACCAGCATTGGCGGTGATGGCGGCATTGGCTGAAATAGCGGCAGTGGCGATATCACCAGCAATAGACGCACCAGCAGCGCTAGCAGCAGTGCTACCAACAATACAAGCAATACCAGCACGTCGGGTTGCCACCGATCAGGCAGACATTGCGTGCACCAAGCGCGGGGGGGGGGGCAATGGCGGCGATACCAGCATTGGCGGTGATGGCGGCATTGGCTAAAATAGCGGCAGTGGCGATATCACCAGCAATAGACGCACCAGCAGCGCTAGCAGCAGTGCTACCAACAATACCAGCAATACCAGCGGCAGCAGCAGAAAAATTACCATCAACACGAGCAACACAAGCAATACCACCATACGAGTAAGCAGCAACAGTATTAGCAGCTAACGTAGAAGTGCCAGTAGCATCAGCAGCACTAGCACAAGCAGCAGACGAGGCGAAACCAGCAGCACCAGCCGCTCCCGCCAAAACTGGCAGCATCAATAGCCT
Source organism: Undaria pinnatifida (assembly GCA_012845835.1). NCBI lineage: Eukaryota > Phaeophyceae > Laminariales > Alariaceae > Undaria > Undaria pinnatifida. Next base: position 4,722,345 of record JABAKD010000005.1, read on the forward strand.
CATCCCCCACGAAATAATAAACAGCAGCAGCAGGGGCAGCAACAGCACTTCCCGCAACGCCACGTCAGCGCGGGCAGCATCAGCAGCATTAGCAGCAGCGAGGAAGAGACGCGTCGTGCTACAGCAGTCATGGCCCCTCTATTGCACCAGTATGGGCACTATAGCGGCAACCGGCACTACTCCACATGCTGTAACTACCGGTTGTTCCCATGTGTACCAAGCGATTTCACAGGCACTATGGCGGGCAATTGGCACTACTCAGCCCGCAATATGGAGGAACCTCTACCGTACCGTATAGTTTCCGTACGCGTCTAGGCTAAATATTCTAGTACTGAACGGTGGTGATGGGTGCAAGCACATACACACCTTCGTCGAAGTATCGAGGGTCCAAGGACTTGATGATGTCCGTCTCCGAGCGAACCTTGATAACAGACCACGGGGCCTTCGTGACAGCAGGACGAAAAACACACAAAACACATCAAAACAAACAGATAGTCAAGCAAACAGGCAAAAAAAAAAAGAGAACAAATACTACAAGCAACACAAGAAAACAGTACAAACAGAAAAACAAACACAATGAAACAGCCAACGAAACAACAAACCAATCAATCCAAAGAATAAACAAAGGAGCAAAAAGAAGCGGAATTAACAAATTAGACAGGAGGATGGGGGCGAGAGGAGGGGAGGAGGGGGGGGGGGGGGGGGCAAGGAAGGGGGGGGGGCAGGATCGTAATACGACAGACAACCTCTATCCGTTGTCCAAGTCCCGTTAGAAGTTCACAAGCTACCGGGGGTGTTGCACGGAACCACAACCCCCCCCACCTCCCTTCCGCCCGTCCCCCCGCCCGTCCGCCCCGTCCCCACAACGGCACGTCCCAACGAACCAACCCGTTCACTGGCTCAACCATTCCACCCCCGCCACATCTAGCCTAGCCTAGCCCCGCCTCGCGAAGGCTAACGCCTCGCAGGGTCTTACACCGATAAGATAGAATCAGTGAGGGCGAAACGGCAGCGGCGCGTCCAAATTCAAGATTTCTCCTCCTTCCCCCCCCTCACTCCCCCCGTCGCCGCCCCCTCACCCCAGCTTCCACACATGCAATCCTACCGCCCTGCCCCCCCCTCCCCCCCTTCCATTCTCCACCCCCCCCCTCTTCTCCCCCTCCACCCCCTCCCTCGTTCCCCTGTGCCCCCCCCTCTACATGGCGTCGTCTCTCACCTCGCGGTCGCTATCGCTGTCATCGTCACCGCCACCGCCACCATCGATAGACACACGAGCCAGCTGCTGCAAAGGAGCAGAGTTAGCCCCCTTCCTCTTCGACCCCTTACCATCGTGCCTCGACCCCCCCCCCACCCCAGCCCCCCCCGGCACCGCCACCGCCCCCCCCCCCACCCTACCCTTCCCTTTTCCCTTGTGCTTGGAGCCCGTAGCTTCAGCTGCCGCCGCCGCCACCGCCGCCGCAACCCCTATCCCCTCGTTAACGCTGGAGGCATGCCGGATGGCGCTCGCCACCACATCGGGTGTGGACGGCCGCCTGTCCGCCTCCAGCGCTCTCCTAGCCGCTGAAGTCTTGCCGTTATTCCTGCCTTTGCTGCCGCCGCCGCTGCCTCCCATGCCCCCCCCGCCCCCCATGCTTCCGGTGCTGGCGGTTCTACCTCGGTTCTTTCCGGCACTGCCTATCCCCACTAGTCGCCTTGGAGCAGCAGCAGGAGGAGTAGGAGCAGGAACAGCGGCCGCGGATATAGAAACGCTACAACCACCACCAGTAGCTGGGTCCGTAGCGGTAGCAGTAGCAGCAGTAGCAGCAGTAGCGGTGCCGCTAGTCATAACAACAGGTGGCTTACCGAACACGCCGCTGTTCGTTCGGGAGGCAGTCACTTTCTTTTCCGAGTCGGGCGCATAATCGGAATCGCAATCGGAACTCGAATCGGAATCAGAGTCAGAGTCGTCGTCGCTGAAGCCTCTCAGAGCCAGGTCTGCCTCCGTGTTGGAGCTGAGACCTTGGAGGCCTTCGTCGATCGCTCGAAGGTCGGTGCGGCCGAATGTGTCTAACACGGACTCCTTTGGAGGCGGAAGGGGGGGGTGAGGGCGGGGAGGGGTAAAAAGGAGATACATATCACAGGTGAACCATTTACACGTTACCGGTTACTGTTACATGGCGTCGATCGCTTGGAGATTGATGGGGCCATGCGCGTCTACAACAGACTCCTTGCGAGGCGGGTAGGAGGGGGGGTAGGGGTGAGGGTGAAGGAGGGGAGGGTGAGGGGAGATGGGTAAGGGGGTGTTACACATATATGTATAAACTTGTTTTCATTTCTGGTGTTATGTTACCGGTATCCGTTACCTGGTACCAGATATACCGTATACCGACACTTGCTTCTCTGGTATGCTATCCAAATCTGTTCCCCGACCAACAATATCCGTATCTGTTGTGTGTTACCTGGTACATCTGTACGTGGTACCTGGACTATGTCTTCTGCTACTACCAGGCATGACATGTTCGAGGGATTAGGAGAGGTTGGAGCAGTTAAAGCAACCAATCAACAGTAGCGTACATGGCTTTGAATAATATTTTTTTATACGATTACTTCAAGTACACCAGCCGCCAGCTCCATCAATTCAATGGTCGACACTCCTCTTTGCAGGCTGCGTGATACTCCGCTTTGGTGTCCGTACAGCAGTGCTCTATAAGAAATATTCGATCTCACAGTTGGAGTGTATTTTTATTTTTTATATATACTACTAGACCCGGGCTGCCATAGCGACAATACTTTTTGTGCCTCTTGTTTCTGAATGCCGGGGCCCCTCAACCCTTTTAGCACCGCACTCCCGACATGGGGACAAAACACTTGGATTTATACTACGATAATTTTTCAGGGGTTGAAAAAGGGTTAACTCAAAGTTGTCGGAATGTCATTTCGTTTTGTATTATTATTATTTTTTTTGTATACCTAGCCCACGGGTTTCTTAATCGGGTTGCACTTTCATTATGCTTAAAGTCGGTTTTTGGGTGAGACATACAGATCCTCAACGGAAGAGGAGCCTTGGACAAGAAAAGTAGGAGGTGTCATCAACAGCAGTATGGGGTTGATGGGTTCGCAGGCTCGAAGGTTTGGATTGTGGGCTTTCGACTTGTGAACCGAAGAGACCAACAGCGGGCGAACTGTTATGGAGTGCTCTCCGTAGGTGGATAGTCTGGCAATTTTTAGATGTACCGGGACAGATTTTAACGAATTAAATTACGGGGGCGAAGCCCGCGCAAATTTTATGAAACCCCCTTGATAATAATCCCGAACGATTTTTTGTGTGCTGCCGCCGTCTTCGACAGCAGCTTGCCTATGGTATTAGTTGTACTGTAATTGCCACAACTCTTCAAAATTGTCTCCAATTTGAACATTTTTTTTGCGTTGGATTCCTTAGATTATTTTCCTGTGTCTTCGACCGGGCAGTATAATATATCTGGTAATAGTAGTAGCATCTGAGGTGGTTGTTTCCACTCATATTATTACACAAGACACTCCCTGGATTTTTCGTATTTTTTTCGTTCTGGGTCTTCTTCCTCCATCTTCTCTGGCGAAAACGCGAGAACGACTTGGCGAAAACGCGAGAGCGACTTGGCTAAAGTCGATAGCGAGTTCGAAATTTTCTGGCGAAAACGCGAGAGCGACTTGGCTAAAATCGATAGAGGTCGACAAGAAGGGGGTATGCTGAAACCTATCGGCGAAAAAAAAATATGGGCAGTCCCGGCGGGGAGGGATAACCACACCTACCCGTGGAAAGGACGACGCCTAACTGTTAAGAAAACCTCACCAAGTCGAGCCAGAAAGAACACATGTATCAATGTTAGGAAAAATGTACTTCTCGCTGCTTCTTCCAGGCCGCCATCCTCCTGCTGAGTACAGCGGATGCAGCTGTTTCCCATTTTTTTTCGGAAGGTGTGCTTCTCTGCGCATCTCCTGGGACACCTTGCACACTCGAGGTTTGCACCATCCACCATCATTAACTGTGCAATATCGCGGTCTCGTAGTCTGTGACCACCGAGCTTGGAACCCTCTGGGGGTGAAGAATCGGCCCGGGCATTGGATGCTCTGGACGCCGATGGGTAAATGAATGGTACCATGTGAATGAAACACAACAATTAATAGGTACATCGCCTGCAGATCAGCAATATACATACGAAGTAGGCGTGGAGTGTTTTGCCGCCTCGGTATAGTCGCGGCCCCCTCGGCAGCCTTCCCGCGTCTTTATATACGAAAGTGGCCACAAACCATTTTGTGGACGCCCGGGCGCAATGTACATCGCACATACCGTAAGGTTATTTGGCCATGCACGTACAGGTACGAACAACGGAACCTGCACAAGCCAGAAAACCAGGCAGGTTGTAGGGAAGCACTCGTACGAAGCAGAAGAAAGAAAAACAAAAAAAACAAAGAGAAAGAAAGCAGGGCAAGAAGCATACAAGGAAGCAAATAGAAAGAAAGCAGGGCAAGGCAAAAAAAGAAGGAACGACAAGAAGGCAAGTCTTAATGCCAGTACTCGGGGTACTGGAAAATATACGCGACGTATGCCTCTTTCCTAACAACAAAAATGAAACGCACATAGGGGAAGGGAAGGTGCCCAGAACATCAAGATGTGGGAAAAAAACAAATGCCAAAACAGACAGAAGCAAAAACGTGGGCATGCCTGACGAAAGGGAACGACAAGCCCTGAATCGGTAACACAAGCCGGGATGCTGCCGCCGTCGCAGCTGGTGGCACCCGCAGCTCATCCCCTGCGGCCGTAGCGCTGCCAAGACTGCTGTCCACCATTACTCCCGTAGCACGCCCTTGTTCGCTTTCATCTACCTCGATCGGTACGACATTCACTCATACCAACACCTATGCCCCTCGGCAATACTTCGTTTCGTCCTCCATCTGCTTCTGCCCATAGTACCACCATTGCTGAACCCCCTCGAAGAATGCCAGCGCTGCAACCGGTCTCGTCGTTTCGACGAACAGGGGGAGGTTCGCAGCAGTTTGCTTCCGCGAACGGAGATTGATGCTTGTAGGCTACCACCCTCGCCAAGCGCGCGCAGTACCTGGGGATGTCGATTGCGCAAGAAGATGCTGGTTTGAGCCCACTAGCAGCGACGGCTATAAGCGATGTTGGGATTACAGTCACCTAAGGAGGCATTGTGACACATGTTTGTTTCAATGCATATCTTGTACGAGCATACGAGGATCGCGCCCCTCTCCTCCTTCTCGTAAGAGTGCCTCGATCTTCTTTCCCATTGTATGATCTGAAGCTTACCAAGCATCGCCCGCACCACGAAAGAACTCTGTCAAGCCGTTCGAGCCTGAATCTACGAGTATGCCGACTAAGTGTTCGAGTGCAGGAGTGATCAACGCGCACGTCGACAGCAATCAGCATTATTAATATTAGACTGCAGCGCCTTTGCTTCCAACGACGCTCGTCGACGAAACGGGTGCTCACCTGATCTGAAGCTCCATGTGATAATTCGTATGGTTCTCACGAATATCGTTCGCTAGTGTCGCCAGATCAATGAAGATGACCAGAGTCAGTTGAATACGGGTGATGATCCCGGCAGCTACATGGGGCGGAACGACCTGAGACAGCCGCTAGGAACAGCTCCACCAGGTCCCGCGAAAGCAGCTGCAGTGCAGCTGGATTCCAAGCAGCGAACTTGTATGACCTCAAATTTGTAGTGCTTTCCATGAACTGCACGGTTCTGTGGATGTCAGCCATCGCTCACCACCTAAAAGATTGGCGTACATAGAGGGAGAAAATCGAGCTTCAGCAATATACCAACGAAACACTAAGAAGGGGTACTGCAGAGCGAGCACACTCTTGACGACGACCGTAAGTCAATAACGCCAACGCATACATGCGGCGTGCGTACTGGAGTGATAAATAAGACCTGACCGTGGGAGCGAATGCGTGTAGTGTGTGCTGTACGAGTATGTACAAGTGCTCAAACCAAGGACGGGCGCGTCTACCAGGTGCCCTGGCTACCATAAAACTCGAATCCCACCAGGCAGCAGGTGTCTACACTACAGTAGTTCTCTCACGAAGAAAAACGAGCAGCAAAAAGAGATAAGAACTTCGGAATCGGTTGTACGGAAAATTAGTGCAGAACGCACCCTTTCCCAAATAAGAAATCCAGGTTGGGTCAGCGTTATTAATTTACGTGTTTCTCAAAATCTACCAGGTACCACGGTATCATATCCCGTACCTGGTACTGTACAGAACACCTATTATTGAATTAAAAAAACGCAAATATAGACACGGGCTCGATTTCTTATTTGGGGGAGGGTGAGCTCTGTATTACAACGCCAGTATGTAATATATCGTCAGCATATCAGCTCCCGGGGTTCTTATTTACGTGCCAACCTCAGCCTGGTTTTCTTAGCTCGTTTTCTCGGCAGGGGTTCTCCATTGTAGGTGTCCTACTGCAGCACAGTACAGGTAATAGGTAACCAACAAGAAACAGGGTAACCAGGTCGACGATTGGCAGGCTTGCATTCACAGAAATACAAGAAACCCGGCAGCCGATACACCAAGGTTGAAAGACTATTGTAGAACGCACCCCCCCCAAAATAAGAAACCCAACCTGCGGCGGTCTTCTGTTTTGTACCTGGTATAGACTACATACCAGCGTACACAACAAAAACGGCCTTCAATACTTGGAAATTGAGAGCGAGTAGCTCTCCTATTAATAGTCAACAACTCACATGCTCCGGAATCTCACAGGATAGACGCGGGGACGCCTTGATGCAGCTGTCGAAGAACTTCCAGCTGCACACATACGAAGACGTGTCCGTGTGTCCGCTATCAGTGAGCTTTGCGGTCCGGTATCTCCTTCGATGTTTTGATTGAGGGATCATCGTCGAGTAGAACCCGCAAACCACAAGCCGGCGCATGCCGACCAAGACGATGACAACGGTTTACTAACTGTAGACAAGGCGTGCGCTTGTCCTCCGGTCATGGAGCCGGGATCAAGCGCCCACGAGGCGTTCACAGAAGCCGTGGTAGCACGCGTGCCTGCGTGAGGCCGGTCCATCGTGTTGTTGCAGTCGGTCCAGTTCCCGCTACCGACCTGCAGGTCACCTGCTATCCTGCACCATGTCATTTGAAGCGGCCCTCTCTCTGCTCTCTGCTTTTTGCTCTCTGTTTATCTGCTCTCTGCCCTCTGCTCCCTGGTTTCTCTCTGCACTGCTCTTGTTCTTGGTGCACACCAGCATGCGGCGCAATGGGGACTTGGTGGTGCGCGAAGAGATGCGATTGGTCGTGCATGGTAATCTGCGTGGCTTATTCGCCAATGCAACGTAGAATTAAGATGCTACGATTGGCGGTCACAGGATGCAAGGTATAAAATGATGTTTTGAATGGCCAATGCAAGGTAGAATCTGTCCCGCTGCGTTTTTAGTTTGCCGGATAGTCTATAGATTCGACATGTTTGACGTGAAACCGTGTCATGGTTGAGGGTGAAAACAGATGATAGTCTGCGGCGCATTTTCATGCTGCTAACAGACAGGTGCAGCTGTTGTGTTTGTCTACACGAATACCAAAGGGTGCAGGTGGTCGTTCAGCCTACTTGAACAGGTAAATCATTTTTCCGTGTACCACGCTGATAGGATTGCGTAAGGCTACTGCTGTAGTATCACCTGCTACCAAATCGAGTACCCGTGAGCAACTGTCTCTAGACCTCTGTTCTGGACTAGCAGCCGAGTTGCGCAGCAGAAGACGACACACCACGTCACATCACACGTCACACAACATGGAATATAAAGGTAGGCCGCAGGGCCTACCCGTCCGGGTACCGGTATACAGCTCTGCCAGGAAGTATAAGTACCATTCTTGATTTGATACTAATACCACACGGTCTTTACACTCATGAACAGAGCGGCATGATGCTACCGCTACACGCTACTTTTAAACTCCAAGCCGCAGGGCCGAGGTGCCGTACAGGCCAGCAAAAAGTAACAAAAACTCAGTATGGCGGAGTAACAAAAATCAGTACGGAAACTCAGTACGTACGGCGGAGTTATAAAACTCGGCACGGCGGCATGTACGCTGAGCTACACTGCAGAAAGTAAGAAAACAGGGTAATAAGAAGCCAAACTGAGATTGACAGCATAACAAGAAATCCTGGGGCCGTTACTAAAGTCAGTGCAGAAAACGCATCGCCCCCCAAGTGAGAAATCCAGCCTCGGTCTCATATTATCAAAATAATTAATGTGGGTCTCCTGGAACATATTGGTCGAGAACCCCCCTGCCACTCAGAGCAGCTGAGGCACATAGGGGATAGGGGGAGCACCCGAGCTTGCAGTGCAAGGCAAATATGACGTCAGGAAACGGTCAGTCGAGGAAAAACGTCCAGCGGTCAAGGTTGCAAAACCGACCGTTCTACACTCAAATCTAGTAATTGGCGTCACTGAAGGAAATTAATGGAAAATTGTCGGATCAAAGTGCAGTCTCCTGACATCCTTGACGCAAAGATGTCTCCGACATGGGGAAAGGAAGTGTATCCGAGCTTGCAGTGCATGGAGGTCTCCGACATGGCGCGTAGCAGCACGGCACCAGTACTGCTCAGAGATGCATAGTGTATTAACCGGCGTCCCAGGTGGTCCAATAGCAAGCCGCGTAACCAATAAGGTCGAGGTCAGGTGCGAATCTCGCAAGGGACTCTTTCTTGCAAATCGACAGGCCCCAAATGCGAGAGCGCGAGTTTGTCTAAATTCCATGCAAACCGACAAGCATACCATGTACAATATCTGAAAAGTGGGAACGCTGAGCCGTTTCAGGGATAAGAAAGAAGGCAAGTACCGGGGGGGGAAGGAAGGAAAAACACCTGTGACCAGGGCTATAAGGTCGCTGAGGGTAAACATAAAATGTCTTATTGCACGAGTTGAGCTGGAGAGTAAAAGTGCTTTAAAAAAAACGCATACGGATCCTTCCTTGATGGATCTCGTACTGTATTAATGTATTAACTGTTGAAATACGTATGGACGGTCGGTACGCTGAAAAATGCCGTCGCTCGAAAACAATGGTACCGGTCTTTTTCCGGCATTTTCCGGGATTTCCATTTTGCCGGATCTGTCTCGGTACCAGACTACCTGGTACACTACTACGATTGCGGTATCCATCCCAGGGCGCCTCCACTTTCATTGTGAATATTCTGCGACGTGTGAGGATTTGCTGCCAAGTACATACAAGGGTCGTTTTGACGTGCATGTAGACTATACAAGTACAAAACACCCGATAACAAAAATAAACAAAATCCCAGGCTGAGTTTCTTATTTGGGAGAGGGTACGTTCTACACTAACTGCAGCACAACGGCTCCCGGATTTCTCGCTTTCCTGTTAATTTCAGCCTGCGTTTCTTGTATGCCCTGTTTCATACTGCTGTGAGTGCCCTGGCGTCCTGTGCTCATATTGCTGCTATTCCCGGGCAGTCATCACGCAACGTAAACGTAGCTTAGGCCAGGAGCACTGACTGCAAGGCTTAACTCACTACCGGCAATACGCCGCAATGGCGGCACGTAGCCCCTGTTAATAGAGCCTGTTGTTTCCTTTCTCTATGCACTCTCCCGCGCTTCCCCCTGCCCTTCCCCCCCCCACAATGCCCGGTTGAACATACACCATTCCATCGACCATGTTATACAAGTATGGGAAATCACATGCGAAACTCAGAACATGTTTCACTGTAAACGGAAATGTAAGGATCGTTTATATATCAATTTGAAAATAAGAACGGTCTTTACATTAAAAACATAGTGATATGATTTGATCTCCGCGTTTGTCCAATCCTTCGAGGCCCTCTGTGAGAGGGTTTTGCGGCGAGCGTGAGTTAAGGGAGGGTACCCTTTCTTTGCTTCCCTCGTCCCTTCCACGGACAGAGAGCGAAAAGAAGAACCCACCTTGAATGCGTCGTAATCCGTCTCTTTGCTCGAGAAAGGCATCGCAGCAGCAGCCGACCTCGCCAGGCTCCCACTGCGGGTATTGCTGCTCGAACCTGTGTAGCTCCTCGTTCGAAAAGAGGTGGGCATGCCTCCGGAGGAGCCGGTCTTGGCTCTGCTCCGAGACCCGATGTTGTGCGAGAACGGCATCGATTCAAGAGATTATTACAGCACAGGTTAAAGACAGCAACAAAGCCGAACCTCTCGATACTACTTTGAAGTTGCGAGTCTCGTACGGCCGAGACAGGCCAAGAGAGAACAACGCCAGCGTGAGCAGCAGAAGCAACAAGTTTCGAGGAGTTCGTCAAACTTCGAAGGCTTTTTTAAGATGTTGAGCAGGGGACAATATCGGAGATGGCCCTACCGCACGTCCTCTCTCTCGTTCTTCGTCCTTTGGACTTATCGGAAGTAGGGTCATATGGGTACCGATAGAAAGCCGTCAGGCGCTTCAAAGCTCGGAAATATGGTGAGGATGACCTTGCTACTCCTTCTCGGAGCTTCGTTGGCTGTGGCGGACCCAGAGCCTGCCGTGGTGGGCTCTATTGATCCGAAGGTGAGTACTTTGATGAGAGAGATGCCAAACCCAACAACTCCTCACAGCAAATCATCGAATCATTACTTCCCTGTACCCTTATGGGTACAGGTACGTATTGTATGTGTACCATAGCTGGAGGTGCTGCTGCTGTTGGTGTTGCTGCTCGTGCTCCTGTTCCTGCTCCTCCTCCTCCTCCTACTACTACTACTACTACTACTGCTACTACTAATTAAATGATTAAATGCCTGGTATACTGATACTCTGTGCCTGATATTTTTTTAGTCTACTGACTTTGCTGCTGCCGCTGCTGCTGCTCCTGCTGCTGCTGCCACGAGTACTAATAATACCGGGTACCTTTGGTACAGGTGCTTACCTCTATTAACATGACACCCTACGGCTAGTACTGATGGCTTTCGTTTGGTATCAAAAATGGCGTTCGCTCCTTCTCAAAAGCAAGCGACCAATGGGCAGGCAGCAATCACAGCGCCCAGCTGGTACGTCTTTGACATTTGACTAAAAATTGAGCTTTTTCTCCTATGAACTGCTACTGCTGTTTCAACAAAAGCGCCCTGCTACTTGCAGCAGTAGTAACTATCCATCGTCCGGCGTCCCAGCGGAGACCCCTTAGACTTATTTGACCGAAGAGGTCAGAGGAGACAGCACTTTGACCCCTTTGACAGAGAGCAAATTTTGCAGGGCTTCCCACTTCCCACGGGTCGGACCCCTTCTAGCAGGTCGGATCCTGTCAAGGTGATCCGGCCCGACCCGTGATATTTGAACACCTCAGACTAGCCAGACCCGACCCAATTCGATCCGTGAGATTTCCAACACCTCCTGACCCGACCCGCCCCTACTCGACCGGCGGGATTTCGACGTATCTCCTGACCCGACCCCCGGGCCGGGTCATGTCCCGTGACAGGCCTTGCAAATATCCCCTGACAGGCACCACGCTACTAGGTTTTAGTTTGGTGCACTCCGCCCTAGCATACATCCTTGACAGCGCTCTTGTTTTCCCCTTTGCCTGATGTGTTTCCTCTGACATTTGGCCTTTTTGAGGCCATTGCGGACAGACTGAGAACTGAGACTGGAACGAGACGTGGCCGGCCGGCGTTCGGTGTTCGGGTAGAAGCAAAAAAAGTATAAAAAAGTTGCGACAAGCATGTGCGGCACCCAAGGCTGTATCAGCTGCCGGCGGGATCGTTTCGCGTGTGCGAGAACAGCAGCAGCAGCAGTTAGCAGTTAACAGAGTAGTTGGTACGACCGTACGCGTATCGGCAGCAGTATACGAGTACACGTAGGCCAAAGCAGGGTCAACAAACTACAAGAAGCAAGTTCAACTTTGGCATTTACTTCACGTTTTATACAATGTAAATCAGCTGTGAGTGCAACAAACTCAGGGTCGATATGAGTGGGTTGTTGTTGTTGTTGTTCTCACATTAACTCGCATAATCAAGTCCGTGGTCACAGGACAGGCTCCAGTCACTCTGGAGCTGAGGAATACCCCAGGGAAAAACACACACAACCCAAGGTGGTACACGCGGTGGGTGGATATGGGTGGGTCGATACTCATCTTTGCAAGCTGTGCGTCCCAGCAACCAGCAACGCTTTACCGTTCGATACTACTTCGTACATACTCCGGAGTATAATTGAAATATTGATTCCACCATTCAATCAGTCGTACTCACAGCTGACGTTTTTCAATTTTTATAAAATATTAATATTAATATTAGTACAGTACATACGCGTACGTACCCCTACCGGTAGACGCTACGAAGCACTTTTCCTTTACGAGTGTCACCAACCTATATGAGGACAAAATTGTTGTTGTTGTTGTTCTCACATTAACCCGCATAATCAAGTCCGTGGTCACAAGACAGGCTCCAGTCACTCTGGAGCTGAGGAATACCCCCAGGGAAAAAACACAAACCAAAGGCGGTACACGCACATTATAAAAATAAGAATACACTCCAGCTGTGAGATCGAATAATTTGTCGAAACTCATCTTTGCGAGCTGTGTGTGATACTCCGTTCGCGCATATTATTGGTTGTGTGTCCACATTAAGGATATAGGTCGGCGACTCCTCTTGCAACTACAGTGTAGCTACCAGGGTCAACAGGGTGATGATAGTCTGTGCGCGGAAACTATAAAACCCGTTTCTGAGGGGGACAAAATCTGACAGCTGTGGAAGGAAATGCATCAGTTTATCAAGTGAATCCTGTTAGTCGAATAACCGGTGAGGGGGGGGAGGGGCGGAGTTTTGAAGGACGTGGGGGCCTGTTTTTTATCAAAAGGGAGTGGGGGCGGGGGGGGGCGGGTGGGGCAGCTCAATTTGTGCATGGAAACGATATATCCTTCAAGGGGATAAATCTGACGGTTTTGGAAATAATGCACCGGTTTATCATGGGAGGGGGGGCGGGACGGGCGGGGCAGCTCAATCTGTGCGTGGAAACTATACATCCTTTAAGGGGATACATGTGACGGTTTTGGGAATAATGCGCCAGTTTATCATGTAATCCTGTAAGTCGTACAACCAGTGAGTAGAGGGCGGAGTGTTCGAGGGGGTGGGGGTAGGGTGGGGGGGTGGGGAGGGGGGGGGGGGGGGGGGAGGGCTTCAGGTCGCATAGATGTAGGGGTTTGCTATACGCGCGTGGTGCTAGGTCTAGGCGATGGTGCGGGTGGTGGGGAAGGAGGGGGCATTGGGGGCGGGGTGGGTGGGAATTGCAGTAGCGGCAAGGTTGCATATATCACAGCTGACGCAATTCATGCCTCCACCGGAAACATATAAAAGTGAAATCGGGAGTCAGCTTACGATGTGCCAGGTCCATGCTGGTGCATACGTCTCACTACTCGCGCCTGAAAAAACCGACTATACCGCTTGCCACCCAAGAAAGACTACCACGTGTATATTGCACGTGGTACCTATCACTGCGCATACGCACGACAGACGTAAGTCATTTGGAAAAAATAGACGAAGAAAAGAAGAGAAGATAAAGGAAAGGAAAGAAAATACAAGGAAGCGAAAAAACGAAAAAGGAAAGGCAAGAAAAGACAAGAAAATCAAGAAACGACAAGACAAGAAGAGGAAGCAAGGAAAGGAAAAGAGGGAAAAAAATCATACTAGGAACTGACTAAAGACAGCAATGGGCTCATAGAGGGTATCAAGTGTATCATCAATGGCACTGGGGAGGGAACGCAACATGGCGAAGAAGTCAGGGCGGTCTTACGCTATCTTGTGACGGCCGTTGGAATGCCCACAAATTTCAAGACGATGATGGCCAGACCCAGACTTCAGTCTCTTGGGCATGGCGCTCCCCCTCCCCCCCCCCCCCCCCCGCTTCCCCCCTAAATACAGAACACGCGCGAACGACCTTCCGTAAAAAATGTGAAGCTGTGTAGTTTTACAAAAAATGAAAATACACTCCAGCTGTGAGATCGAAGATTTCGTCGAAACTCATCTGTGCAAGCTGTGTGTGATACTCCGATCGCGCGTATTACGAGTTGTGTGTCCTCATTAAGGATATAGGTCGGCGACTCCCCTTACAACTACAGTGTAGCTATCAGGGTCAACAGGGTGATTTTAGTCAGTCTGTGCGCGGAAACTATAAAACCCGTTTCTGAGGGGCACAAAATCTGACAGCTGTGGAGGGAAATGTACCCTTTTATCAAGTGAATCCTGTAAGTCGAATAACCGGTGCGGGGGGGGGGCGGAGTTTTGAAGGACGTGGGGGCCTGTTTTTGATCAAAAGCGAGCGGGGTTGGAGGGGGGGGGGGGGGGGGGGGGGAAGGGGGGGGGAAGGGGGGGGGGGCGGACGGGCGGGCAATTTGTGCGTGTAAGCTATAAATCCTTGCAAGGGGATAAATCTGACGGTTTTGGGGAAAATAAATAAATGAATACATATGCACCAGTTTATCATGGGGGGGGGGGTTGGGGCAGGGTTGGGGCGTGTGGGGCAGCTCAATCTGTGCGTGAAAACTATACATTATTTTGAGGGGATAAATGTGACGGTTTTGGAAAGAACGCATCAGTTTATCATGTATATCCTGGGGTAAGTCGTAGAATCAGTGAGTAAAGAGAGGGCGGAGTGTTCGAGGGGGTGGGGTTGGGATGGGTTGGGGGGGTTTTGGGAAGGTGGGGGGTGGGGGCGGGGGAGGGGGCGGGGGGGGGGAGGAAGGGTTTTAGGTGAGGGGTTTGTTATACGTGTGGTGCTAGGTCTAGGCGATGGTGCGGGTGGTGGGGAAGAAGGGGGCGTTCGGGGCGGGTGGGGGGGAAAGCAGCGGCATGGATTGGCTCTCGAAAGATAATGAAGTGATATCCAGTGCGTGAAATGTTTATTAATCTGGCGGATTTCGATATTAGGTGGGGCGTTTGAGCAAGGGAGAGCGAGAAGGGGGGGGGGGGGGGGATTTTAAGAGGTTTAGGTCACAAATAATATTCAAATACACTTCGGCTGTGAGATCAAAGATATGTAGGGGCTTGTTATACGCGTGGTGCTAGGTCTAGGCGATCGTGCGGGTGGTTGGAAAAGAGGGGGCGTTGGAGGGTGTTTTTTTACTCTGGCCGATTTCGATTGTGAGTGGGGCGTTTGGACATATAACAACCAGGTTTATTTTACAGACACCATACGAGCTGGGCCGGCCAAGAGGGTGGAAAGTGTGTTCAACCGAGGCTGCACAGCCCAATTTATGATCGTTCTCCACAAAGATTTGACACCCTGTTCCACAGACATATACGACCGTGATAGCTGTGGTTCTTTTTTTGTTTGTTTGTTTTTGGCCGAGTTATGCCCGATGGAGGATTTTCAAGATTTTGATTATTCGTGAAAAAATGAGGAAAAAAAAAAAGATGAAGAAAAATAACCTAAGGCATTATCTTCATGTGTGTCGTGCGGACCACTTGTCAAAATTTCATCAAAAACACATGTGATTTGCGCTGTGTAAGCGCAAATCGCTGTACGCACCAGTTTCGCTCAAATCTGCCCAAGATCTCGTCCGATATTTCCTGTTTTTGTTGAAGACAGAATACCGACCACATCCAACCAAAAGACACTCGTATAGCAATGTTAAACACAACAACGTACGCGAACGTGGTTTTCAGGGCAGTTCAGAAGGGAGCGGAGTATGTAATTGCAGTTTGTCGCGCCTTGATTCGGAGGTAGGTCTTCACTTAGGAGACGCTCGCAAATGCTGTTAGTTACAGGTTGAATCATTGCAACAGCTAGAAGATTATTTTAATACCAGTCTCTCTGACCGTTGAAAGTCTCCCAGGCGGTCCTTGGACACTCTTCTAAAAATAAAAAAAGGATCCTCCGTCGGATGGGGGGAAAAAAAATTAAGCTTAAGCTCACCACACTTCCACGTATTTTCACACGTCGTGTCAATTTAACTCTATTGCATTCGCAATCCAGCGCTATTAATAGCTGGCGTGTCCTGATACTGTATTAGTATGAAAAAAACATCAATTGTATTCGTGAGAGTGTTGGGTCTTGACTTCGTCTTATCTCATATGTAGGCGTGCGGGAGGGGGGCATACTCATGAGTTGCATGCCTTAGTCACTTGACCATTGACCAGGCATCCCTTTCGAGACGGAGCACCGTTCCTACTCCCCCAACAGAGAGGCACCCCTGACATGTGGGCGCTCAACCGTGACGCTTTTTCGATGTGTTACATCAAAACTGTTTGCTTGTCTTATCCCCTTCCTGTTTCGCCGTCTGTGGCCAACATCCATCTCCTAGCATAGCGATCGTTTTCTCGCTACTCTCTAGTCTACCAAGCTCCTCCAAGTCATATTCGTCTATTATCTATTATCCTCCTCTGTAACACGTCCCGTTCCTCCTTGCACATTTTGCATTCTCCTAATATGCGTGCCGGGGGGGGGGGGGGGGGGTGTTAAGGGGGGCGTACTCATTCTTTGCTTTCTTAGTCATTTGACCATTGACCACGCATCCCTGTCGAGACGGAACACCGTTCCTACTCCTATTAGAGACACCTCCAACATTAGGGCGCGCATTACGCTTCTTCCATACAATACATAGAAACTGTTTGGTTTTCCTATCCCCGTCCTGTTTCGCGTCTGCGGCCACCATCTATCTCCTAGGATAGCGATCGTTTTCCTGCTACTCTCTTGTCTACCACACTCTTCCGTGTCACATACGTCTAATTTTCTCGTCCACTCCTCTAAGGCATTCCGTTTCTCCTTGTATATTTTACATTCTCCAACTATGTGAATCATACTCTCTGTTGTTGTGGCACACAGGCACATATTTGTAGCCACGTCCTCCTCCTCCCGACTACTGGTATATCTCTTTCTTCTTTCTGGTAGGTCCAGGTCCTCTACACGAATTGGCAGTTTCAGCTTTTTCGCGTAGTCCATTAGGCCGTGCAGATACGTTTTCATTGGTTGGGGGGGGGCAGGAAGGGAGGAAGCAGTACCGACCTCCTACCCTCCCTTCGATCGCAGACCAACGAGTCATTATATAACAACAACAACAAATATACTAGTAATACTTCATCTGTTTCTTGGAATGTTTTTGGGGTTGAACTCTCTCCCCCCCTCCCCTACCCCCGAACGCTGCGCATTCTCCACCTCCCCCCCCCCCCCCATTGGGGTTGGCGTTGGTTGGCAACGACTCTGTAAAACACGTCAAAAGTGAGCTAGACGACCAGGGTGCTGTTTTTTGTTTTTTAGCGGTCACCATGATCGGTATCGAGTTAGGTCATATTGTGCGGGGTGGAAAACCCTAACTCCGCACAAGGGGAATGATCGCATCACGTAGTGTTAATATGGTAAGGCACCCACGAGGCAGTTACATAGTAATACCCATTGCTGTCTCTGGAGTGGCCGCACCAGAAAAAAAGGTAACTCATTGGCGCTGTCATCCATAAGCAAAAAAGGAGGCACAAGGTGCCGAAGTCCGTCTTGCGAGCGGCTCTTGGAAGGATGCAGTTCACCCTTCATGCGACTCGCCGAACACCTCGCGGCGTTTCGCGCTTAGTGCAAGCAATGTCTGCCTGGTTGGTGAAAACCCGACGTTCTCCGTCGCGGCATAGTAGGGGTGCGAGAGTCTATGGTAATATGACTACGGTCATGCACAAACTGAGTACTCCCCCCCCCCCCCCCCGTACGCCCGTTTCACTCCGCGCGCCATTGCGCAGCCGCTAGGAAGCGTGCTGGCCTTGGACTCGGACAGCCTCGATAAGGCACTGGCCGAGGGGGGTCTGTTGATGCTCGACTTCTACGCGCCTTGGTGAGCTTGTCTTCACACGACAAAGAAGATGGCAACATTAACTAAAACAACAGGAATAGCAGCGGCAAGGAGGACGAGACACCGACATCGACAACGAAAGTAGCATTAGCAATAGCAGTAGCATCACAGTACCCATATCGATGACAATGTCAACAACAACATCATTGTACCAAAGGCGAAGAGAGACAAAGAAAGAGAGGCAGAGAGGCAGACACAGGCGGACATAGTATCAGGCAGGGACACAGACAGACAGGCAGACAGATAGACGGATACAGGAGAAGAGAGAAGGAAGACACATACGACAAAGTTTCAATAGTTGCAGATTTCATCAAATATTTTAACGTACTTTAGTATTGCTGCTGCCACAAAGATGAAAGGACGGAAGCAGCGGGAGCAAGCGGGAGCATAAACATAAAGCTTGCATCAAGTTAATGGATGTATTCGTTGTTTCTGCTGCTGCTGTTTTTCCTGCCGCTGCTGCTTGCCGTTCCAGGTGCGACCACTGCAAGAAACTAGAGCCAGAATACGAGAAGGCCGCCCTAGACCTGGCTAAGGACAGCCTCGTCTTGGGAAAGGTAAGGCCGCCGCACCTGTAATACCCACCCCGCAGCACGCGCAATCGTAGAATTCCGCGCAACTTGCAAAAATCGCGACTTTCGACTATATTCTTGAGGTCACAGCTGACGTTTCACTTTTCTTCTTTTTGGTTGAAAACAAAAAAAGCCCTTCTGCCCCTCCCCTCCCCCCCCCCCAGGGCCCCGCCCCCCTTGCCACCCCTCCGGCCGAACCAAGGGATGAGAGGGGGGAGAGGGATTACCGTGTAGCGTTCATTATAACACACACCCTGTGATACGTTTCGGGACCTATTTCCTTCAAAGTGCATCGGGCACACACAAGGACAACGGTCCCTTCGGGCTGAAGCCTTCTCGGGATAGAAAATGAAAGCGCGTACCCTAATGGGGAGGGAGGAGAAGAGCCTGCTTATGGTGGCCCCGGATCTGAGTTACGACTAGGGTGGGAGAAGGAGAAGGGAGAGAGAAACAGTTCGAAGATAGTAGATGAGATGCTTGAAAAAATGAAAATAAAAATAATATGTGTGAGTATCATGTTTGCTAGATCTCGCCGAGATCTGTCCACAGACCCATCGCTCGGCGTTTGCGACACCCTGCTGCGATATAGGAGCCTCTGACCCTGTTTGGCTTATAATTTTTCAGGGCTTTTTCACGGCTCGGGTCGTTCCTCTCGAGTCGGGTCGGGTCAAGGCGACCGAAGCCGCACCAACCGAACCCGACCCGACCCGACCCGACCCGACCCAACCCAACCCAACTCGTGAGATTTCGAGCACCTCCCGACCCGACCGGTCTCAACCCACGACATTATGAAAAACACCTGACCCGACCCGCGAGTCGGATCATGAACCCGTGAAAAGCGCTGGCACTTGTTTTTGCCGATTTGACGGGTTCTATTTGGCATGAATCCCAAACTAATAGTAGTGTTAATGACACGTGCGACGGTAAAGGTGCACCATTTTGTTCGTGAGGCAGCTTCTTTCCTCGCTTGAGGATCTCTATACTTCTCACCCTAAAATTTTTTTTCCTGTGTAAAACTGGTCGCGCAAGCCAATCAACGACCAAACCCATGGCCTAGAGTATAAAACTGTGTTCATGTCACGAAACAAAAACAGCACTCCAACGATTTTCGGTCAAGGAGCCCCTGTATCGTTCAGAAAATGGTCTAACCAAACCACGTGTGCTGCCTCTATCGTAGCACGCGTCCATGCATGCGCCTTGGGGCCTTCCCCGTTGTCTAGGAAATCAGGTTGCGCCCGAGGGGATACATGTCTTCATCATTTGGGCTACCGCGTGGGGCCGACTCCTAGGGCTTCAATATATTAATATTCGTTTTTTGAGCTTGCCTCTGGTCCGTTTCGGTTAACTATTCACCCAGGCCATTCTCTGGTGTTGAAAGAAAGTATAACAGCAGGTTCGTACGTATAACTAGTCCACAACTAATGCTACGATATTCAAGCCGTGAGCACTTACCAGTCCCGCTCAGGAGGATGCTTGGTCGTCGGATGTGTCTGTAGTTACAATAAGACACCTGCACGAAGGCCGCGCTTCCGTTGACCGGCAAACGGCCCAAACAGCAGCGGCACAAACAGGCACCACAGCTACAACACGCCTTTCACGCCTACCTCTACTGCTTCTCCAACGAGTCTGGGACTAAAGCAGCGATTGTACGGCAACGGTTTCCGTGAATACCATTTATGGCCTTCGCTTGGCGCAGCCGAATAAGAAAAATAAGGCGCGCGAAGCGCGCCGATTCTTACCGCTTGTGTATGTTTGTATTTTTCGTTTCAACTTGTTTCAACTATGTTGGCTGTGAGTTCGATCAATTTAAGAGCCGATACTAATATTTGGCAGGCTGTTTGATACCCGGGTCACGCGTTTTTACTCTTTGAACATGTATGAATCCCCTAGACTTTGTCAAAGGGGCCATTTTTTTCGGTACACAATCATTCTGGGCACTGATGCTGTATAAGTCGTATAGAGAGGCACAAACGCTGAAGCTGAACACCTTTCGTAATGCCCGGTACCCCAGGAAAGTACGCAGATCGGAGTATCAAACGCCGCACTACTGAAGAAAAAGCGAAAACGACAAAGATATACTGGGGAGTTGGACTTACTTTTGCATATGTACGAATCAAGAAAATGGCATTTATTTCCATTTTTTTTTTACTTGGTGTTATTAATAGTATACCCCCCGCCCTGTCCGGGCTCTCGAAAAGCGAGGAGTGTGGCGTTCGAAAACAAGAAAATGACGCCCTTGGATACCCAGGAAACCAAACCAATGCACGAATCCGAGGAGAAAAAAAAGAAACTGGTAACAAGGAAGAAAATGAAAACGAGATAAATAATAGTATGCGGTATCCGCGACAGCTTATTTTGGAACAAACCACGTGGAATTTGAGTGAGATTTTTTATTTTTCAGGGGGGGAAAGGTTTATCAACGCGAGATATACAGGAACAGCCCGCGTTATGTCGTAGGGAATAGGAGGTGACGTTGGAAGAGGTAAGCGTGAAGTGAGCGTTTTGGGTGGGAGTGGAGGTCGGAATGGGTAAGGGTGCAAGAGGCGTTTGGATGGGGTTGGAGGTTGAAATATGTAAGGGTTTCGATGCCAGTGATGAGCGTTTTGGAGATGGGGTGCTCCTGGGGGGTGAAGGGCAGGGGGCGTGCCGCGGCGGTGCTAGGTACTCACCGCTATAAATTGTGGTGTCTGAAGTTAGCTGTCGGTTTTGGTGATTGGCGGGTAGCTGGGCTGGTTGGTTGAATGGTTGGTTTGTTGGCTGGATCGTTGTTCCCCCCCACGCCCACAAAGTGCCCGAGCCCATATTACGAGCGGATTTTGGAGGGATGCAGTTCACCCTTCATGTGACTCGCCGAACGCCTCACGGCGCTTCGCGCTTGGTTCGAGCAATGTCTGCCTGGTTGGTGACAACCCCACGTGCTCCTTCCCGGCATAGTAGGGATGCGAGGGTCTATGGTCATACGACTACGGGCATGCACAAACTGAGTACACATCCCCCCCCCCCCATCCCTTCTTCTTGTCCTCCCTCCTCCCTTATTTCCCCCCGCCCCACCCTCCCTTCTCCCCCGCCCCCCCCCCGTCTGTGGTTGCCAAGGTGGACTGCGACGCTAACGAGGTCCTTTGCCGTGAGGACCGGTGGGACATTGAAGGGTTTCCGACGGTTAAGGTGGTTCGGGGCAGCACCGTCCATGATTACCGCGGGCCGAGGTCTGCTGGGGATATCGCGGCGTTCATGCGGCAGGTGGCGGCTTTCGGGCCCGAGGACACGCTTGACGGTTTTGACGGACGCGATTATGATGATGAGGACGATGAGGATGATGACGAGGACGAGGTGAAAAATCAATTTAGTATTATATTTATTTTTGAGAACGTTGGAAGGGTGTATTTTGTATTTTGAAACAGAAGGGTATGTACACACTCCGGAGTACCCGAGTACCAAACCTGGTTGTGTTGGCGATACTCGGGTAGATACCCGGGTACACCCGAAGCATAAACAGTAGTGCCGGTTGCCGCTACAGTGCCGGTATGTACCAGCCGGAAATGCCTGGACTATAGCGGCAACCGGAACTGCTCTTTTGTGGTGCCTGTATGTGCCAGCCGGAAATGCCGGCACTATAGCGGCAACCGGCACTATTATTCTGTAGTGCCGGTATGTGCCGGCCGGAAATGCCGGTACTATTCCGGCAACCGGTACTGTTCTTCTGTCGTGGCGGTATGTGCCAGGCGGAAATGCCGGTACTGTAGCGGTAACGGGCACTATTCTTCTGCAGTGCCGGTATGTGCCAGGCGGAAATGACGGCATTATAGCGGCAACCGGCGCTGTTCTTCTGTAGTGCCGGTATGTACCACCCGGAATGCCGGCACCATAGCGGCAACCGGCACTACTCCGCACATTTGCCACAACTTGCTGTTCCCATGTGTGCCAAGCAATTTATGTCACAGGTACCATAGCGGGATATCGGCACTATAGAGGGAGTATTATTGCACCCTACCAAACACTGCATTGGGATGTTGCTGTGCTGTGAGTGGCGAGGACGTCGTTGTTGTGCTGTGAGTTGCACTTTTGCGGCTTGGAAGTTGTCTTCTTCCCTCTGTCTCTTTCTTGTCTCTCTTGCCGATGCTATCCCCCACCCACCCCCGTATCCCTCTATCTCTCTCGCATACCCCCCACGTCATCCCCCTCGTCTCTTCGCCCCCCCCCCCCCCCCTTCATTCATCTCTTTCTTCACCCCCCCACCCCCCCACCCCCCACAACTCTCCCCCCCTGAACCCTTTCCGTTGTTCTCTCGCTACCACCCAGGGTGACAATTTTTTGGAGGACGACGGCATGCTGGTCTTGGGCCTTCATGACTTCGACAGAGCGGCGGATAGGTTTGTCCTTATGCTGATCATGTTCCACGCGACTGGGTGCAAAGGCTGCAAGGAGATGGAGCCTGAGTTCACTCGTGCGTCCGACGAGCTGTACGAGTACGGCATTCCCCTTGCCAAGGCGAGTGGTATGTGTGATTTGGTTGCTTCTTCGGTGGGTACTTGTTTTTGGTTTGGTTTGGTTTGGGCGGCTGGCTGGCGAGGACGGTAGGAGACTGGTTAGTCTAGGGAATACGTCACGTTCAGCGGTAACTTGGGTGTAACACCGATCAGTTCACATTAAAACCTGGCAGTTTGGCGTCAGTCAAAAGTGATTTGTTTTTTGGAAAGTTGCGGTCAGGTCGGTCAAGGGGTGAAAGTGCCGTCTCGTTACTTATTTGGTGGTTTGGGGGATTGGTTTAGTGATTTTGGTTTGGTTTGCTGGATGGATGTGGGGGTGGTAGGTTGGTATTTGGTTGGTTGGTTTGTTGGTTGATTGGTTGGTCGGTTGGTTGGTTGGTTGGTTGGTTGGTTGGTTGGTTGATTGGTTGGTTTTTTTAGCGCAGCTGATGCGACTGGTATCATGCCGCTGACTATAAAAACCGAGTGATGCCAATGTACGACTGGTTGGCGTGAGTGCATGCATGCGCGCAACTGACCGGCTGTCCTTTCTGCCTTTCCTGCAGTTCTGCTTTTTCTTTCCTTTCCTGCTTTCCTGCCAGCCTGCATACCCGATTGCCCTGACTGCTGCCCCCCCCCCCAACCCCCCCCCCCCCCCCCCCCTCCCACTCCCCCCCCCCCCCCCCCTCGCAGGTAGACTGCTTCGCGCAGAGTGAGCTGTGCGGACAAGCTCGGTGGGGGGGGGAGGGTGGCGTCGATGGCAAGACCCCCTCCCTCTTCGCTATCAGGGATGGCAAGGTCTTTGACTACGGGGACCGTCCGCTTAAGCGCTACAACATGGTGCCCTTTATGAAGAAGTTAGCTGGCATTGACGAGAATTACGAAAAGCAGCAGTTCCGTAGCGGAGAGGAGGACGAGGATGAAGATGGCTATAGCGAAGATGATGAGGTAAGGAGGGGAAGGGGAAGGGGGGAGGGGGGAGGGGGGGGCGTTTTGTTACTTAGTTTGTAAATAACTTACGTGGGTTGTTTTCATTACTGGGTATGTTTTTTTTCTTTAACATGGGTTGTTCTGTTGTTGAGGTTGGAGATGTCTGACGTGGGTTGCTTTTGTTGTTGAGATTGAAAATGTCTGACGTAGGTTGCTTTGTTACTGAGGTTGTAGGTAACCGACTTGGAATTGGATGGAATGGAATGGGATGGGATGGGATGGGATGGGATGGGATGGGATGGGATGGGATGGGATGGGATGGGATGGAGTGGGATGGAGTGGGATGGAGTGGGATGAGATGGGGCAGGGGGTGAATTCGGGGGGCGTCTTCTGGTGGTGCTGATGTGGCCTATACGAAAAGGCTGGCTGGCAGTGACTTGAAGCTTGAAAATCACCAGCAAGGCAGTGGAGAGGAAGATGGTGTTGATTATGATGAGGACGAGGTGAGAGGTGGTGAAGGGTGGGAGCGGGGGGGGGGCGGTGGGGTGTACTCCATGTTCATACGTGGCCGTAGTGGTATAACCATATGGTATAGGCCATCGCAATCCTACGATGCCGGGACGGAGTGCCGGGACGGAGCCTGTCGGGTTTTCATCGACCAGGCAGAGATTGCTTGCATTAAGCGCGAAGCGCCGTGAGATGTTCGGCGAGTCGCGTGAAGGGTGAGCCCGCATCCTACTAAGAGCCGCGTGTGAAGCGGACTTGCATATGGATGACAGCTTCAATCGGTTAATTTAATTTCCGGTATGGCCACTTCCAGAGACATCAATGAATGGAAGTATTATGTACCTGCCTCGTGGGTGCCTTACAATGTTTAAACTACGGTACGTGGCACGATCATTCCCCTTGTGCGGAGGAAAAATTCTGCACCCCGCGCAAAGGATCTAACTCGACCGCCAGCTGTGATCGACCGCCAAATAAGAAAAAAGAACGGTACCCTGATGGCCTAGCTCATCTAGTGAGCGGAATTTTTTACAGTGTCGCTGCCAACCGACGCCAAGCCAACCCATATAATATGTGATATAGGCCAGCAGGGGGGATTGTTTTGAGTTTGCGTTTTCACTGAATTGCTACTATGTTGAGGATGAAGTGGGGTTGCGAGGAAGGTCTGATGGTAGTCTGAGGTGAACTGATGGGGTTGTAGTGTGGGGGGGATGTTTTTTACGTTGGGTTTGTACCTTATCCGAATTCGAATTGCATGGAATGTGATGAGACGGGATGGAATTTTTACCCTATCCCCCCCCCCCCCCCCCCCCCCCCGTTCAGCCCTTCCCCCCCCCCTCCCCAACCCGCACCCCCCCTCGTGATTCGCTCAAAATTAATAAGCTTCTGCTATAGGTAGACGAAAGTAACGTTTTGACTTTGGACTCATCTACCATAGGCGCGGCTCTGACTTCTAGCGATGCCCCCCCCCCCCCCGCCCCCGGCTTGGTGCACCCTATGCCTGCCTGGTGGGTGGAAACCCAGCGTGCTTCGTCCCAGTGTTGTAGGGATGTGAGGGTCTATGGTCATAAGGCTGCGGCTATGCGTGAAATGAGTACCCCCCCCCCCCCTAGTCCCCTCGCCCCCCCCTCTTCCTGGTCGCATTTTGCATAATTGCACTGCACCTGTTGTATACTTCAAACATAGATGGACGCCTGCAATGTTTTTTGTCGCCTGACTCTTGTACCGTTGACGCAGCTTTCAAGTTCCATGATGTGCCCCCGTGCCAACCCTAACTCCCCCTCCCTTCCCCCTCCAACCCAACCCTGACCCCCTCCATGACCACTACAACCCCCATAACTCTACCCCCTCCACCCCCCCCCCCCCAATCCCCCTTGACCCCCACCCCTGGTCGCTTTTTAGTTTCTGTTTTTTTTTTTTAATCCTCCGGCGGATGGGGAAAGATAAAGCCTAAGCCCACCACACTTGTCGTATTTTCATACATGTCGTGTCGTGTGTCAATTTTATTCGATTGTATTAGCAATCCAGCGCTACCTGGCGTATCCTGGCGTATCCTTCCGTTACCGTGGTAGCGACGCCACGGCGCGAGCTCTCCCCGTACCGTCGGCCATTTTTTAATGCGCTTATATATGTAGGTGGGCGGAACCTGCCTGGTTGGTGAAATCCTGATGTGCTCCGTCCCGGCATAGTAGGGATGCGAGGGTCTATGGTCATACGATGACGGTCATGCACAAACTGAGCACCCCCCCCCCCCCCCGCCCCCGCCCCCCCCCCCCCCATGCTCGATTTGTTCTTATGTTAATAGGTGGACGAAAGCAGAGTTTTGTCGCTGGACACGTCTACTATTGACGCGGCTCTGAAGGAGAATGATGTGGTCATGCTAGAGTTCTTCGCTCCCTGGTGCGGTAACTGCGTTAAGCTCGCGCCAAAGTACGCCAGGGCTGCCGAGGCGCTCGCTGGAACGGGCGTTGTTCTCGCTAAGGTGATGTGATTGGGGGGGGAGGTGTTTTGTATGTTTAGCTTGAGGACTGACTTATCGAGCACATTTTATCATGACCAGCGGTGAGAGAGAGAAGAACGAAGGAGAGGAGGGGTGGAGGAAGGGAAGCGGTTAGAGGATGGGGGAGGCGGACGGGGGTGACGGTTGGGGGGGGGGGGCGGAATCGGTCACCGGCTGCTCTTCTTGCGTCGTGCTTGGTGATATCTGTGTGTGCGTGTGCTGCTGAACAGCAGGAGGGGTGGCATTGTTTCGCGTGTGCCTCGCATGGAGCATCTTGGCGTCGATGCGCCCAACCCCATGGAAGAAGGAAGACGGGCAGGGGAAGTGGGGTGGCCGAGGGAGGGGGAGCGGGGTCGTTCACCGTCTGCTCTTCTCGCGTCGCGTTTGGTGGTTGTATACCTTTGTGTACATGTGTGCGTGTCAGTTTGTTTATGTGATCAGAGTAGTGTCGTTTTTTCCTTTTCCGTGGTCACGGGTTGCGTGGAAAAACACGCCCTGTGCGGGGGGCGGGGGGGGGGCATTGAGTTTATGTATCCCCGACGAAACCCCTATAGAGGGTTCAGTACCCAGTTTCGCAAACTCCAGGTTTGTTTCCTTTATTCGCTGACTTTATTTTTTTGTTTTTGACCTTGGCGTTTTTGGCTTGACAGTCGCGTTCATGTACATTTTTTTTTCTGTTATTTTTTTTTACTTTTTTCGTCGTGCTTCGTTTATTATTTTGCTCTTTTTTTTTACTGTTGTGTCGTATGTTTTTGCTCTTGTTTTCGTTTTCGTTTTTTTTCTTTTGTCTGCGCAGGTGGATTGCATGGAAAACCACCTGCTGTGCGGGGCAGAGCCATATAGTATCAAGGGATACCCTACCCTGTTCCTCGCCAAGAAGGGGAAGACATTCAAATACGAGGGAAAGCCAGAGACTCGAGACATAGTCGAGTTCATGCTCAAGGTTGCCCGACCGTCCCTCAAGGCAAGATAGGCAGGAAACGACGGAGGGGGGGAGCGTGAGGGGGGGTGGGGGGGGGCTGCCGTATCGGTCGGTATTGGTGCATTGTTGGTTGCACGTGATTAACCTCAAGGTTTGCAAGGCTGCCAGCGGTGCTGCTGCTGCGTCGCGCTGACGTCGCAGCACCCGCACGCCGGGACGTGACGTTTCAACAAGCGCATTTATGCCGCCTTCCTCCTCCCCCAACCAACTCGCCGCCTGCGTATCTCGTCGAGACCCCGCCCCCCCCCATTTAGGGATGCGAGGGTCAATGGTCCACGTCTATGCATGAAATGAGTGCCCCTCCATTCCCCCCCCCCTGCTTCCTTCCCTATTGCTGGCGCCTACCCCGAACGCTTCCCGCCTTCAGGTGTTGAACTCCATAGCAGATACTGAAGATTTTATTCTGGATAACGACGTTGCGGTCATCGGCCTGTTCCAAGAAGAAGACATAGCCGCTCACAAAAAATTTCTCGCGGTCGCGGAGAGCGACCTCAAGCTGCCGTACGGGGTTTCATTCAACGTCAAAGTGAGGCGTGTTTTGGCACAGGGTGGGGGCACGGAAGAGGGGGGGGGGGCAGGGGAGATGTTTTGTATGTGGGCGTTGGAGGGCTGAGCGAGCTAGGGTCGGGTTTGTCTTGCCATGATCAGCGCTGAAAGAAAGGGGGAGAAGGGCAGGAGATGGATAGGCGGTCGGGGGGGTGGGGACGGGGACGGGGGGGTGCTCAGTTTGTGCATGCCCGTAGTCGTATGACCATAGACCCTCGCATCCCTACTATGCCAGGACGGAGCACGTCGGGTTTTCACCAACCAGGCAGACATTGCTTGCACCAAGCGCGAAGCGCCGTGAGGTGTTCGGCGAGTCGCATGAAGGGTAAACTGCATCCTTCCAAGAGCCGCTCGCAAGACGGACTTCGGCACCTTGTGCCTCCTTTTTTGCTTATGGATGACAGCGCCAATGAGTTACTTTTTTTCCTGGTGCGGCCACTCCAGAGGCAGAAATGGGTATTATTATGTAACTGCCTCGTGGGTGCCTTACCATGTTCACACTACGTGATGCGATCATTCCCCTTGTGCGGAGTTAGGGTTCTCCACCCCGCACAATTGTAAGTCAATACCCATCATGGTGACCGCCAAAAAAACGAAAAACAAAAAACGGTACCCTGGTTGTCTAGCTCACGCAGTGATTGGCATGTTTTACAGCGTCGTTGCCAACCAACGTCAACCCCATTATACTTGAATGTTTTACAGCGTCGGTGCCAACCGAGGCCAACTATTATATAAATATTGCGCGCGGGGGGGGAGGGGGGGTAATGCTTTGTTTGTGGACGCTGGAGGGCTAAGCGAGCTGATCGAGCTTATATTTCGACGATGAACGCTGAGAAAAAGAAGGAGGATGCCGGGACGGCGTTAAGGAGGACGCGATTGGGCCGAGGGGGGGTAGAAGGGGGGGGGGGGGGGGGGGTGCACGTCGTGTGCTCTTCTCTCGCCGCTCCTGGTTTCTTGCTTATCCGTGTTTGCGTCTGTGCTTGTCGGTATGTATCTGTGTGTATAATACGTGCCTTTTTTCTATGTGTGGTATTTTGTCGCGCTTGTACTGTTACCTGTAGCTTGTTGACCGCTGGGAGCCCCTGTGTAAACGGGGCCCCGTGACGCGCCCCCGTCCCCGGCCCCGCCGAAAAAATCGCCTGTTTTCACCGTCAGGGGTAGGGGTGATTAAATTGCCCCCCTCGCCTTGCCTGGTTGGTGACAACCCGACGTGCTCCATCCCGGTATTGTAGAGATGCAAGGGCCCATAGTGTTAGTAGAACGGCCATGCATGTTTATGAGTAACCCCCCCCCCCCACCCCCCAGGTCCCTCCCGCCCCCGGTCCCACCACCCTCGAACCCCCCCCCCCCCTCCCCTTGAATGTTGTGATGTGCTGACGCTTGTCTCCCAATGCCCGGAGGAGGTGCATGCCAGCTTTGATATGGAAGAAGCGGACGAGATCATTGTGCTCAAGGACTTTGACGAGATGCAGTTGCGCATGTCCGTGAGGTCCTTCACCACCGAGGTGAGCTCGACGCTTTCGCGTGACCGACCCCTCCTCCCCATCCACTCCCCCCCCCCCCCCCCCCCCCCCCCTTCGTTCCGCTTTCTTCTCCGCCCTTAACCTTCCCCCGCCATACCCGCCCCCCCCCCCCTCGCCCAGGCACACACCGAACAGACCCCGCACGCGATAACGCCCTCTTCCCTTGTACCACTCCCCCCTGAAAACATTAGACAATGTGGGAGAGTAACAAAAAATAAGAATGGGGCAGAGATGTTGGAACTCCTTGAGAGCAACGAGATGAAGACGCTATTGAAAACGATAGAGTGAAGAAGGCAGGGCCAGAATGGACTAGACAGTACATACCGTACAAAAGGGAGAAATGTCCGTTCTTGACTTTTCAGTTACAGAAAGTGGACATGGTGTGGAAGCCGGAAATACATGTATGCGCAGCGGACGTAGCAAGTACTGGCCACTGTCTAATATGGACAGAGAGTCAACAGACGTGAGTCGTGAAGAATAGACGAGGTAGGAAATTGTACAGACGGAGAGTAGATAAACTCTAGAAGCCAAAGAAAAACAGCGAGAGTTGCAAGAAGAGATGGCCAAGAATGCAGAGCGTTTTCCCGAGCTGTTGGAAAGCATGCGGAGGTGTAATAGAGAATGGCACGGAACGAGATAGTGCAGGAGACAGGATTATAGAAGGATGGGAGCAATTGGTGAAGAACACAGCAAATGAAGTAATAAGGAAGAAGTTGATAATATTCAGCAGATATGTAAAATGGTGGGACGAGGGAGTAAAAAAAGCCATAGGAGTGAAGAGAGAAGCGTGCGCAAGATATACATCGAATAAAACCACGGCAGGATGGGAGGAGTATGCTACGGCTGGAATAAAGTAGTATAAATGGTAGATAAGAATAAGACGGGGTTATGGAAATACGTAATATGGGAAGGGAACACGAAGTTCGTAAAACAACTGGAAACAGTGCAGATGACCGCAGCTAAAAAGATACTAGGGTGCTCAAGTACGGCGAGTACTACAATATGAAGCGCAGAACTAGGAATGTACCCACTTGAAACAAATAGATACACGAGGAAGTTGAAATGGCAATATAAAGTAAAGAATATGCCAGAAAAGAAGTTGCCAGCCATATTTGATAGGGCTGTATCGGAGAAAATCACAAAAGGGCGAGCGGGAATAAGATGGGATAGCGTAGTCGAGAAATATGGAAGGATATAGGGACTGTCTATGGAGAGGCTTGGCGGGTACGAGACCAAAGTAAAAGAAAGAATAGCAACAGGGAAAGGTTAGCGCTAGGAAATAAGGTGAAGCAGGAGAAGCACTTAGAGGTATACGGGGGGTTGGAGGAAAGTATTGGAATGAAAACGTATCTGCACGGCCATGGACCACGCGAAAAAGCGGAAGCTTGGATTTCGTGTAGGGGACCTGCACCTACCAGAAAGAAGAAAGAGATATACCAGTAGTCGGGAGGAGGAGGACGTGACTACAAATATATGTCCGTGTGGCACAGCAATAGAGAGTAGGACGCACATTGTTGGAGAATGTGAAGTATACAAGGAGGAACGGGATGCGTTAGAGGAGGGGATGAAAAAATTAGACGTATGCGACATGGAAGAGTTTGGTACGAAGACAAGAGAGTAGAGAGAAATCAATCGCTATCCTAGGAGATAGATGGTGGCCGCAGACTGCCAAACAGGACGGGGGTAGGATAAGCAAACGATTTCTGTGTAGTATATGGAAGAAGCGTAATGAGCGCCCAAATGTTGGAGGTGTCTCTATTAGGAGTAGAAACGGCGCTCCGTCTGGAAAGGGATGCGTGGTCAATGGTCAAATGATTAAGAAAGCAACGAATGAGTACCCCCCCCCCCCCTTCCCCGCACCTCCTACTTCCCCCTGAGTGTTGTTTTTTTCCGTACAAGGTGTGTGTGTTTCCCCCTCTTTTATCCGAAACTTGGGTATTGACCCAGGCTCACATTCTTGTGGATGTGTAATACTGTACTGTGAGTAGCAACTTTTGAAGTGGTGTTCTTGGTTGCGTTGCGTGCGTACGTGGAACCGTTTGTAAGAGATACAGGGATGAGAGATTTGATTTGACATACACCAGGTATGGAAATGACATATGTGGAGATGCTACTGCTGTAGTCTGTATTCGTATGGAGAGGAAGAGCTCAGAGCCTTTTTTTTTGCCTCGTATGATTTTTTCGGCTTTTCAGCTTTTTGGCCTGTTTTTTTTTTCAGATTTTTCTGTTGATCAATTGCTTTTTTTTTTCAGACTGTACGTTTTTCTTGTGCGTCTTATTTTTCCCCTTTGTTGTTCGATGTTTTATTTTTTCCTCATGTGTTTGGTGCGACGTCCTTCTGCCTGTCAGGACAACATCAGAGCTTTCGTGAGGGCGTCGACCAAGAGGCGGGTGCTCAAGATGGGCACGCAGGAGACCAATGAAATTATGGCCAAACGCCCTGTGAGTGTTCGTGCCTGCCTGTCTGCCAGCTGTCCAAATTGCCTATGTTTCTGGTTTGTTTGCTACTGCTGTTTAGTTGCCTCTATTGTTGTTGTTGTTGTTGTTGTTGTTGTTGTTGTTGTTGTTGTTGTTGTTGTTGTTGTTGTTGTTGTTGTTGTTGTTGTTGTTGTTGTCTCTGGAGCTTGTTCCCTATCCCCTGTCTCCGCCACGCTGTCCCCTGTTCCGTGCCCCCTGTCCCCAGTCTCATCGCGCCTGTCCCCTATCCCCTGCCTCCGCAACCACACACCCCTATTCCGTGTCTCCGCAACCTCGTCCCATGTCCCCTGCCTCCTCGTTTCACCTCTCATCACGTCTGTCCCCTGCGTCTGCAGCTCTGCTTCCCTCTCTCGTCACGGTTGTCCCCTGTCCTACCTCCGCAGCTGTGCCCGCTGTCCCATCACGCTGTCCCCTATCCCCTGTCTCCGTATCCCTGCCCCCTGACGCATGTCTCGGCAACCCCGACCCCTATGCCCTGTCTCCGCGTCACTTTCCCCTACCCCCTGTTCCCTGTCTCATCACGCCTTCCCCCCTCTCTTCGCAACCCCGTTCCCTGACCTTGTGTCACCACGCAATTGCTGTGTCCATTAAATTCATCCATGTTTGTAACATGTATACACCCAAGCCTAAAATCTGTGCGAAGCATCGCTTATGACCCAAAAGCTTTACGCATCCATGTCTAAAAATTACCAGGTATGCGAAGTATGCATCCATGCCTAGTGTATGCATCCGTGCCTAAAATCGCAATTCATGAAACACCTAAATCTATTTCCAGCTAGCAATGATCGTGATGACGGAGGATGAGGAGGAGCCAAGCCCGGCCACCCTGGAACTGCTGGAGGTCGTACACACCCTGGCCAAGGTTGCCCCCAACCCCATTACTTATGTCCACGCGGTGAGTCTTGTCCCGTCTTACCTTTGTTTGGCGTGATTTGGGTCGATTTGGCTTCGGTTGGGTTGTGGCTGGTCTTGGCTTGGCTTGGCTTGGCTTGGCTTGGCTTGGCTTGGCTTGTCTTGGCTTGTCTTGTCTTGTCTTGTCTTGTGTTGTCTTGTCTTGTCTTGTCTTGTCTTGTCTTGTATTGTCTTGTCTTGGCTTGGCTTGGCTTGGCTTGGCTTGGCTTGGCTTGGCTTGGCTTGGCTTGTCTTGTCTTGTCTTGTCTTGTCTTGTCTTGTCTTGTCTTGTCTTGTCTTGTCTTGTCTTGTCTTGTCTTGTCTTGTCTTGGCTTGGCTTGGCTTGGCTTGTCTTGGCTTGGCTTGGCTTGGCTTGGCTTGGCTTGGCTTGGCTTTGCTTGGCTTTGCTTGGCTTTGCTTGGCTTGGCTTGGCTTGGCTTGGCTTGGCTTGGCTTGGCTTGGCTTGGCTTGGCTTGGCTTGGCTTGGCTTGGCTTGGCTTGGCTTGGCTTGGCTTGACGTGACTTGACTTGGCTTGGCTGGTTTTGACTAGTCTTTCCTGGTATCGGCTTGTCGTGTCCTTGCAACGTCAAGGGGCAATAAGTGCCGAAACAAGCAACAAACGAATACAGCGTCGTTATCGTGTCTTGCCGTGTGTTGGCGTTATTTTTGGGTCACCAACGCGAAAACGTGACGAGACTACGCACGATTTTTCAAGCGTTGGTAGCACCTATTGTGGCTGCCCGGGCTGCTGGCATTATATATATAGATATATATATTGCTGTTACGGTCAGGGTACCGCGTTAGTACGATACTGTTTAGTGCGGGACCCCATTTTAGTGCGGTGAAAATGTCTTGCCACAACGTCGTCATATTGCCGGGTCCCATTTTAGTGCGGTTATTTTTTTTGGAAGGCACCGCACTAATGAGGGTGTTGGTCGCACTTAGCTGCCCGGGCTGTCTGGCACAATTTTTTTTCTAATACATATTTCAATCAGGGTTCGCGCGTTAATGCGATACTTTTTAGTGCGGGACCCCATTTTAGTGCGGTGAAAAATGTCTTGCCACGACGTCGTCATAGTAGGGGGTCCCTATTTAGTGCATTTATTGGCATCTGGCAAGGAAGGCACTGCTATCAGGAGGGACTACGACTGTAACCCGCTTGGGACCCAGAGATGGCGACCGGAAAACCCGGCATGTCTGGCTTTCTCAGGCGTCTACGATTAGTGTGAGTGCGCTGCAGTACGGGAAGGGATCACAAGGGCTACGGTAATGGTCTACACATGTCATTTTTTTCTGGGGCTCTTCGCTTGGACACCTCCCCCTCAGGGGGGCGCGGACGCTAAACGTATCCCAAAGCGACACGCTTCGCTCCTACTCTGAACACGGACGTGTTAAGGTACTGCCTGGATGGTTAATTTCCTCTAGGTAGCTTGCAGTTTTTCAGTAATTCCTTCAAGATAATTATGTCAGTTTTTGTATTTGATAGTATGGCGTTCTGTATTGGGGATAACCATAAAATGAGGCGCACAGAGCCCGCCAGCCAGATGTCGTCTGGGTTCTGGTGGGTCTAAAATAGCTGCTTCTCTACTACGTCTTCAGAGTCTAACAAAGTGAGTAATCACCAAGCTCTAGCTTAATATAGAGACCTGCCAGGGGAAACTCTGTGTCTCCGCCCAATCACTTTCATACGGCCAAAAGTACCCCGGCGGAAACCGGCGCCGGCGGCCGAGGCTCCTCATTGAGGGCCCCTGTACACTGTGTTCCGCTCCGCCCAATGAAACGCTGCCATGGGTTGGCTAGGTGGACGGCGAACAGGTTGGGAAAAGCAAATGGGTTTCCACGTATGTTGGCGCAGTTTCCTCAAGGCGAGGAATCTGTCGTTCAGAAACCGAACTGCCCCAAACGTGCTGCATCATCTACCGTAGCGCACATCTAGGATAACGTTTTGCCTTGGGGGCGTTCCACGCTAGGGGTTTTGCGTTTTTTCGGGCCAAATGTTTGTGGTATTGTTCCGGTTGAGGTCCTCGAGTGAAGAACTATTGGTTGACATGATATTTTTACGAGTGTATTTATTTTGACGCTAGCGCGTACCTCGTAGAGATAATTGTTGGTCGGATTGCGCGGGCCAATGAATGCTTTTTGGTGCGCGGGCCAATGAATGCTTTCGAGTCAGTTTCTGATTGGTTAGTTTAATTTTTTTAGGGTGGAGTTTTTTGGTGATGGAAAAAGACTTTTGGCGCCCGCAGTTTCTGATGGGTCATTTTTTTAGGTTGTAGTTTTTTTTTGGTGGAAAATCCTGGTCTGCATGTGTCGTCCTCCGCGATCACGACGCCGCTTTTTCTCGGAAAATAAAAGTTGGAAAATTGGCCATAGATGATGACGTCAGTCACCTTTTTTTTACTGGATTATTTTTTGTGCATTTTTTTTAATGTAATTTCCGACAAAAGACTCTAACAGGTATGTCTTTGCCCACAGACCTCCGTCATATTTTTTGTCATCTTTTCACTCTGGAGTCCCCGACCAAAACGAAAGACATCCACATATAAGACACCAAAAACACAGACACACAAAACACAAGCACATAAACGCACACAAATACCACATGAACCTAAACACAAACACGCCCAAAGCCCAAACAAAACCAAAAACAGTATTGAAAACACACACACATACCCGCGAAATCTGCGCGCGTTCTTGCGACACGAATCCAAGACCAAAAAGAGCACTCAAGTTCACGCAAACACACGTACACATTAAACGAAATCACACCCAAGCTAACAAACAAACAAACACTTCGGGGGGAAAAAAACCCCGACACCCACGAAATACGCGCGCCGGTTCGTGCACGCCCACCCTTTCGGAGCAGGTGCTGGACGCGAAAGGCGATGGCGTATTCCAGTTTGTGATCGGGGAGAAGAACCGCAAGGGGAACGTGCCGTCGGTAGCTCTGGTCGCGCCCGGTACCAACGGGAAGGTCCTCAAGTACCTGTGAGTGTTTCGGTGAACGCTTTTACAACTTGAAACCCGTTTTTGGCGACAAATTACGCATAATTGGGTTCGGTAAGTCTGACGGGGCTTAAGGTTAGGAATATTGGCCGGTCACCGCCTTGTCTGGTGGCGCCTCGTAGGGGGATGTGAGGGCGTGGGGGTGGTAAGTGTCTTTTTTCCCTTGGTGAAGCGACTTGGTATTTTGCACGTCCGAGGTTGTGTTGAAAGGTTCCTTGCGCGGCAAGAGAAGCGAGTGGAACCCCCTCGACGGAGAGACGATGCTTCTTGGAATAGATTGTCAGTAATTGGTGAGTGGCGGACCCCCCCCCCGCCCCCCCGCCCTGGTCTGTTACGTGAGCCACCAGCGAATGCGCGCCACCACGTCTACCGTCCGTTGTCCTGCGCTCGCCCGCGATGGTTTGTGCTGCAGCTGCACTTTCACGAGCGATCGGATGGTGAGGAGGCCCGACTGACACACGACAGCCGCCATAAGCGAAACACCCCAGACCAGGAGATGCCGTTGCTGACGTTTTGTTTTTTTCATTCGCAAATGTATTTCGTGTTTTTCCAACTCGATCCCCGCCGAAGTCGGGCGGACCGCTATTTCGTCACAACTACTGCTCCTTATAGCCATTTCACAGCCCCAAGACGCCTCCTTATACAGTAGGAGTCCCACAGTAAGCCGGTGGTGTGGTGTGCCAGAGTAATATGACCATTACCGCCTTGTTGGGGGAAGCCGCTGTATTCATGCCAGGTTATGGGTACAAAACAGTCACGCCAAGTAACTTTGCCCGCCTTATATCGGGATGCCG
The DNA here is from genome assembly GCA_012845835.1 of Undaria pinnatifida. Classification (NCBI taxonomy): domain Eukaryota; class Phaeophyceae; order Laminariales; family Alariaceae; genus Undaria; species Undaria pinnatifida. The sequence continues at coordinate 4,758,793 of JABAKD010000005.1, forward strand.
CCTTATATGGGTATACCGCCTTTCTTGGGGGACTCCTTCTGTACTAATTCCAAGTCATTTGATCCCTAAACGGGTTTCCGATTGTGAAGGGGTTAACCCTTTCACTACTGAAAAAACATCCTACAATATCTCCAAGGAAGTTTTGTCCCCCAAAAAGCTACGAGTATGCATTTTTTGTACGTAAGATTTTTTGTTTTGGTTTTTGGATGTTCGCGTCTCGTCCTTGGTTTTATCCCCCCCCCAAAAAAAAAAAATGTACCTAGCTCTCAAACGGTTGGTCTTACCTGGTATGTGTTTTTTTTTCGTCTCGTATTTTTTTTATTGGCGTTGGTGTTGGTTGATGTTATTGCTGTTCGTCGTTCGCCAATATTTACGGTTTCAAAATCACCGAAGTTTTTTTGCGTGTACCTGGTAGTCGTTTTTGTTGGCCTTTGTGTTGGTGTTGGTGTTGTCATTCGCTAATGTCGCAAAATTTCAATGTTATGTGCTTGTTTGCATCTTGTCATTGTTTTTTTTTCGTGTGTGTTGATATTTGGTGTTGGTGACGTTTGTCGTTTGTCATGGCGCAAAGAGAAGATGGCGCTTGAAGGTCTTGAATGAGGTTGAGAGGAAGTACTTGTGCGGGACAGCTCGAGCATTACCTTCATGGTTTCACCCTCACGTGCTTGTTATTCGTCTCGCCGCTTTCTTTTCTGGGGTTGGTGCTGGTGCTGTGTTGTCGCTCGTCAGACACAAGGGGGAGATGACGCTCGAAGCTCTTCAAGAGTTCGAGAAGAAATATTTTGCGGGAGAGCTCGAGCAGCACTTCAAGTCGGAAGTCCTCTCGCCGGGGGACAATACTGGACCGCTCAAGGTGGTCAAGGGGCAGACGTTCAAGAGCATGGTCATCGACAGCGGTGCGTCGGCTACTGCTAGGGCTTCAATTTTTTTTGGACCTGTTTAACGTTCGCACTGCTCACGAACTACAGTCGGCTGTTTCGCCGCGTTAGCGCTTTGTGTGAGGTCGTCGGTTTACTTTGTGTGCTTGCTCGTGCTTGCTTCGTCCGCTTGCTTCACTCGCTTGTTTGATGGCTTGTTTGCTGGCCTGTCTGCTTGATTGCGTGCTTGCTGGCCTGTTTGCTTCGTTGCGTGCTTGCCGGCGTGTCTGCTTGATTGCTCGCTTGCTGGTTTGCTTGCTTGCTGGCTTGCTGGTTTGCTGCCTGTGGGCTTGCTTGCGTGCTTTCTTGCTGGTTGGTGCGTGTTTGCTTGCTGGAAGAGGAAGACGCGACAAAAACTCTACTCTAGCTGTGCGTGTGCTCTCCCCCCTCGGCAGTATAGCGAGCGTCTACTCTCCGCCCACGCCCGCCCCGGCTACGACCAACCCGACACGGTGCTGCGTGCACCTGCCGAAGGGCGCGATCAATGTATGGTACAACTTTCCCGTCACCCCGTGGTTCTTGTGATGATGGTGGTGATGAAGATGATGATGTTGATGGTGATGGTGCGGATTTTGATGTTCTAGCATTAGCGCATATCCCTGAAGACTTGTTTACCCCTGGTAACACGAATGGCTAAAAATAATATGCCGATGGAAGAGGAAGAGTGGCTTGTACCATACATCCGCTTGTCGCGCATACGACTCACACGGCTTAGACCCGCCTCCCCCCTTGCCCCCCCCCCCCGCCCCCGTGGACCACTGTTCACCCTACACGGCTTCTGACAGAGGAGAATGTGCTGCTGGAGTTCTACGCTCCGTGGTGCGGGCACTGCAACCGCTTGGAGCCGATCTACAAGGGCCTGGCTGAGAAGCTCGAGAGGCGGGACAACCTCGTGGTCGCGAAGATGGACATTTCGGCCAACGACGTCAACCACCCTGGGGTAGGTCGAAGGGCTGTGAGCGCCTGCCTGTGCTTTGGCCCGCCTTTTCTTCGCACGCTCCAGTTGGCCGAGCCCGAGCGGCATTAGTCAAGGCCTTGAGAGTCTCATTTTTTTGGGGGGGGGCGGGGCGAGGTGCGTCCCGGCTTGTGCTTAAACAGCACGATGTACTTTTGTTTTTTTGCGTCAAGATTTGTTGTCGCTTTTTTTGTCGTTTCAGGTCGAGGTGGGGTGTGCGTCCTGGTGGCCGCTCAGATAACACCGCGTATGTTTAATTAAAGAGTTAGCTGCAGCGGCGGCGGCGGTGGTGGCGTTGGTGGTTCAATCTGCTTTGCTTTTGTGTCGTCACTCTCCTGCGATTGCCGGGCCCATCTGACCACAATTCCTCACGTACCCCCCCTCGTCACGACCGCCGCCGCCGCCATCGCTCCGGTGCGCGTCTACGATGTGATGCTCCCACCAATCGACATGTGCACTCCTCGGTAGGTGGTGACCAGCCAGTTGCCGGCGATTTATTATTTCAGGTCGGGGTCCAAGGACACCCCGGAGGCCTACGAGGGGGTCAAGGACGCGGAGTCGTTGGAGGCATTCGTCGACGAAATGGTGAGAAAGGCTTTCACGCCCCTACGTTTCGATCACCGCAAAGCCTCTAAACTGCTCGTGGTATGGCGGCGTTGTCGCGTGCTACCGCCGCCGCCGCCGCCGCCCCTCCCGGACACCCACTGCGCCTCACCGTTAACGTTTCTTGTACGACACCTCACCTATTTTTGTTGTTTTGGTGCTGTTTTGTCTCAGACACGATAGTACTTGCCCGCCTTCTGTAAAACATCTTGTATGCCACCGTATTTGTTTTCTGGTAAGGTTGGTGCGGATAGACACAATGGTACTTGCGCGCAATAATTGCCCTTTGTACCATGAGCGAGTGAATTATTCTACCTTTTCCCGAATGCTACAACTAACACCTTTCCCGTTTCTTCCGCCCCCCTGCGCCCTGTTTACTACGAAACGTGACAGGCTCTCCAAGAGAAAGCTCCAGTTTCCCCGGATGGCATTCGCGCTGAGCTCTAGCGGTGGGAAGCGAGGCTAGGTACAGTTTTAATGCAACGGTAGACACGGGCCTACGACGTCGAAATTGGCTTTGTTTTGTGACCACGGAGCTTGTATCTCTCTAGGGTGCGGATTCGGCTCGGGTGCTGGGTTGGATGTAACGGGTGTCGATGAGATGGAAATAACGTTTTTTTGTGAATAGCATGCACACTGTTTCGGCGGTAACCTCCCCCACCGTTGACGCCCGGGTTCTTGCGTGTCACTCGCGGCGTGTTTCGTTTCTCCCTTCTTGCCGCGATATCCTCTTTCGGACGTTTCGTGCGTCATTCCACTCTTGTGCACGCACGCACGTCCAGTGTGTGTGTGTGAAACACCGCTGCATCGGCTTTGCGCTTCTCGTTTTTTTTTTTTCCTCAAAAAAAGTCGGTCGTTTGGGTGGGGTAGAGGCTTCCTTTCAAGCGAGCCCCGCGGTCGAAAAGCCTCGGAACAATGAGGTGATATACCCCCAAGGTATCATAGCGCGCGTCTGCGGCATCGGGAAACGCGGACGTCTCTCTTTGCTCTTTTCTCGTCCCAGTACGCTCTTGCACGTATATGAAAGGCACTGTCTGTCGTTGTTTTTTTTTAAGGAAAAGGGTCTGTCTGCGATAGCCCTGGTATCGTCGATGTTTCCTTTTTGGCGTGCTGTACTAACTGTAGAATGTTTTTGCCCGCGATAGGCGAGCATAATTTAGTAGCGAGTATATATGATACGATAGTGCTCCGTCCCTCTATAGTGCCGGTTGACCGCCATGGTGCCTATGAAATCGCTTGGCACATATGGGAACACCCAGTAGTGGTAGTTTGCGGAGTAAGTAGTGAGGGTTGCCTCTACAGTGCCGGTGTTTCCAGCTGCCCGCTATTGTGCTTGTGAAATCTCTTGGCATTTATGATAACCCTCTATAGTGCCGGCTGAGTAGTGCCGGTTGCCCGCTATTGTGCCTATGGCATCGCTTGGTATCTATGGGAACGCTCAGTAGTGGCAGTATGCGGAGTAGTGCCAGTTGCCGCTACTGTGCTGGTATTTCCGGCTGGCGCTATAATGGGACTACTACTATTCTGGTATAGGTTTCGGCATCTCCTGGCGTAAAAGTAATGCCGAGATGGTGCGTGAGCAATGCCAGAGTAAATGCCTGATCGCGAACCTCTGGCTGCGTGGGGTGTTTTTTGTTGTTTGTCCGTATGGGTGGGTGTTGTGTCCGCAACTTTATGTACTGCCAGCACTCCGGCGGCGTGCTTGGGGTTTCTTTGTTGTGGGTGGGCGTTGTACTCACAGGATTGTGTAGCTTTTGGCATTTCCCAGTGAAGGTGGTGCGTGAGCAAGGCGGTGGTAGGCGCCTGATCGCAACCCAGCCTCCGGTGGCGTGTGTGAGGTTTATTTATCATGGGCGGACGTCGTGTTCGTTTTGTGTGCTGCGATCCTCCGGGTGCGTGGATACGGTTTCTTTCTCATCGGTGGACGTCGTGTTCGCAGCTTTGTGTTGTGTGATCCTCCGAGTGCATGGATACAACGGTTTTTTTCTCATGGGTGGACGTCGTATTCGCAGCTTTGTGTGCTGCGATCCTCCGGTTTCATGGACAGGGTTTATTTCTCATGGGTGGGCGTTTATTTTTCGCGGCTTTGTGTTCGAACTCTCTACACGGGGCTGCGTCGTCCTCCCAGTTTGTACTCGAGGTGCTCCACGGTGTTGCTGATGGTGTGCGATACTTTATTGCGCACCGCGAACACCCGCGCGCTGAATGGACTGCATGCCCGTACATGTCGGTATATCAACGGCTAACGGCTACGTCCAAAGAAGTAAATTGCCGCTCCGCCAGAGCTCAGAGGCAAAGGGGAAGGAGGACGGGGTGTACTCGATATTCATGCATGGCCGTAGTGGTATGACCATATGATATAGTAGCTATTAGTAGCTGTTAGTAGGTATTGGACCCTCTCATCCCTACAATGCCGGGAGGGAGCATGTCGGGTTTTCACCGACCAGGCAGACATCGCTTGCACCCAGCGCGGAGCGCCGTGAGGCGTTCGTCGAGTCGCATGAAGGGTAATCTGCATCCTAGTAGTACCAAGAATCATTTGTGAGGTGGACGTGCACACCTTGTGACTGCTTTGTTGCATATAGATGACAGCTTCGATTGAACGTGCTTGTTTTTTGGTGCGGCCACATCCAGAGAGCCATGGCAAGAGAGGGGGGGGGGGGGTTGTACGATATGTTCGTGGTGTTGGAAATTTGCGACAGTTTCAAAACGCCCAAGGATTGGGTGTCTGACGGCTGATGGGGGCCGGGGCGGGGGGTGAATTGTTGCGATTTTGATGTAACCTTACGCTAGCTACAGTTTCGAAGCGCACGGGAGTTGAGTGGGTGACGGCTCGTTCCTTTTTTTCACGCGTATACGAGGAAATTTTGCCGTTGGATCATATCCGCCGTCTCTCCCGTGCCCTTGCCCGAGTGTTTTTCGTCGGAAAGTCTCTAGGAAAAAATTAGCGCTCGACTTGCGGTGCCCAGCTTAATGTTTTTACGTTAGGCGGCGGCCCGAGAAAGTGTTTTACGATGCCTTTACGTGTACAATAGTTGTACGAGAGGTGTTTTCAGGGTATATATGTACGCAGATTTGCGTACATGCACAAGGAGGAATATTCGTGTATTTGGCGGGATCGTGATCGGACCGCTGCGAGTGTAAAATTACTTTGTGTCGGTGGGAGCGGAGCACTGGTCCAGTCAGTTTTTTTCACCGAGGTGGGCATTAGGCAAGTTGTTGGAGCTTGGCTGGCGTGTATCGCGGCCCCGCGCTGCGGCACAGGGCGTGTGAGTGGGAGGGTAGGAAGCGGACGGATAAATGGGCGTGTCCACCCTTGACGTAAATGTGCGGTTTGCTCAAAACCGCAAGAAGAGCTGTTGTTTTTAGCCAGCCTAATTTTCGAGGCTGTTCACGGTGTAAAACCGAACCGAGGTTCGTTTGTCTATTTTGCTGAATCCTCTCGTGCGGTGCGGTGCGGTGCGGTGCGGTGCGGTGCGGTGCGGTGCGGAGTTTATTTTTCATTTTCGTACCGTGCGGTGCGACCCGGTTTGAAATGGTACGGTACCTGTATAACAGCAAGCTACTCGACTGTGCAAAGGCCCAATGGCTTGTTCTCGTATGTGTTTTCATTATTTGCTAATCGTACGGTGCGGGGTTACGTTCCGACTTAGCTTTGTTAAACCGTGTCGTGCGGCGCGGTGCACACGTCTAATTTTAATGCTCCAACGCTGCAGTGGGGCTTTCTTGAAGGAAAAAATCGGAGGATGCGGTGGGATTCGGCAATCCGCACCGAACCGCACCGCACCGTAAGGAAAAAACGTACGGTGAAACACATTGCTGTTTTTTCGTGTAACCCCGCACGGGGCGGAGGCGGGCGAGGGGGGGGGGGGGGGGGGGGGGGGGGGGGGGCATAACGAGGAGGGTGGGGAGCACACGTGGAGCGGGCAGCAGTTTTTTGTGGAAACGAAATATCGATACGTAGTGCCACAACTTGCAGATACCAAGAAGATTAATGAGAGAGGCGTCAAGATTATGGAACATGAGAGACGTTCCTAGGGAAGAGTAACTTTGGGTCAGGCCAGTCCGTGTGAATTATGTGATGTGCAATGGTTTCCAGCTGGTAAACCTAGGAGTTGTTACAGCTGTATCAGAAAATATAGGGCTGTGTCGGAAAACTAAGGGGATGCAGGGGTTACATTGACGTACCGTACGTGAGGCGTCGCGCTTCGTATCATCCATGTAGGGGGCTTTGAACCAGCGTTGTGAAGGCGTTGAGCACCTACCGCAAGCCTCGGCCGAAGATATGGGAACATTTTTTTGACAAATTTTCTCGTTTTTTTCTCAAGAAACACGGAACAATTTAAAGACATTTTCGTACGAATCGGATTGATTGTTTCCCAAACATTATTAATGGGAGGATCGCCTACTACGCTGATGCTGCCGACCCGGCTTTCAAAGGTTTCGAAAGATTCGGCGCAAGTCTGGGTTGCTTTTTCCCACCTACTTGATGTTGTATTTTTAACCCTTTTGGAAAATCAGCGCTAAAACATGCCGAAAATAATTTCGACTGCGCAGCTTCGACCATACGAGGCAGCACGAGCTGCTACGGTACGATGTGTGTCCGAGTAGCAGCTCAAGGAACTACACAGCGCGCGCGCGGAATAGTGTTGGATACACCCTCTTCTCCTGCACGCTCTGCCTAGAGACATATATAAATCTATATAAATATATATAAAATCATTCCTTGAATATCGAGTCATTCCTTGGTGTCATGGACTTTGGTCAGGAGTTTTTTGTCTCGGCCTAAGTATGCGATTCGCGGAACTGGAATTCTCGTTCGAATATGGCTTGGTTCGAGCGCCGCCTTCGGGGGGCGGCTCCAACGCCCCTCGCCCTGCCGTGTCCGTTCCGCACATCGACGTGAACGCGGACGTGTGCCGAGCGAGACGAGCGAGTGTCGAGGAGGAATTTTGGAAAATTGGTTGAATCTTAATGGCTGCAACGCCTGAATGATTTACAAAATTGGCATCATTTCCAAACGGTACGTGATAATGTTTGGAATTTTGCGGTGGCATACTCTCGAGCGTTAGTTTCTTTGCTGTACTTTTTTACTAGTTCGTTTGGTTTCTTGCTCGGCATTTCATTGCTTTTGTTTCTGCTCGTTTTGCCAGCTGGAAATTTAATTTTTTAGTGTGGGTTCACCTAAAACGTGACACAACTTACCGACGATATCCAACAACTTCGTGACACAAATTACCGACGGCAAGACGTTTCGTGACAAAATAACTCCCAAATCATGATACTTTCACCTAACAGAATTTCGAGACAAAACCAAGCAGGTAGAGCCGTCTCTTCGGCCTTTGGCCCTGGCTTTAGCACGGCCGCTGACACTCCAGGTAGCCTCTGCTGTAGGCATGAACGAATGCGGTTGATTCGCAGCGAACTATCCCGCTGTGCTCGCTTTTATGTGGCCATTGTCCATGCCATTTCATGTCACCTCCCTTCTGTTTTGAGCTCGTCGTCGTACGGTTGAGGTACGAGGAAACCCGTACGTACTCGGTGAGAACAGCAGTATGTACGACCAGCATGAACGCCAATCGACGACATTGGCAAGCACAAAACAGCAGGTGTAGCAGCAGTAGCCGAAGGGCGAAACGTCTAGCACATAATGGAGCAACTAGTAGCAACCAGAACTACAGCAGATAGCTCAAAGTGCAGTGCGAGTGCCGTTCGCTGGGAAGTTTACTCGTACACGCATCACTCTGTCCAATATATATAACAGAATCTCGAGACAAAACCAAGCAGGTGGAAGAGCCGTCTCTTCGGCCTTTGGCACTGGCTTTAGCACGGCCGCTGACACTCCAGGTAGCCTCTGCTGTAGGTATGAACGAGTGAGGTTGATTCGCAGCGAACTATCCCGCTGTGCTCGCTTCTATGTGGCCATTGTCCATGCCATTTCATGTCACCTCCCTTCTGTTTTGAGCTCGTCGTCGTACGGTTGAGGTACGAGGAAACCCGCACGTACTCGGTGAGAACAGCAGTATGTACGACGAGCATGAACGCCAACTGACGACATTGGCAAACACACAACAGCAGGTGTACAGCAGTAGCCGAAGGGCGAAACGTCTAGCACATAATGCAGCAACACGTAGCAACCAGAACTACAGCAGATAGCTCAAAGTGCAGTGCGAGTGCCGTTCGCTGGGAAGTTTACTCGTACACGCATCACTCTCAAGAGCCAACAAGAGGCAGGGCAGGGGCCCCCAACATAGAGACACGTGACAACCACGGCCAGCTGTCGATCGCGTAATTGGCCGGTAGTCCGTGCTTCGGTGGGTGTATCGGAAGTCGTTCGTAGTACTACTGCTGTAGACCGTCGAAAGACCACGTGACATGTGACATCCCGTTCTGGTGGTAGCCTCGCCAGTAGACCTCCCAAAAATTATTTTTCTTTTCTTTTTCTTGGCACCATGCACCCATTTCCTTTCCTTTCTCTTCTTTGTTCTTTGTTTCTTTTTTCCGATTGACTTGCGTCTGTTGTGCGTATGCGTAGTGATAGATACTACGTGCGATATATACCTGGTAGTCTTTCTTGGGTGGCAAGCGGTATAGTCGGTTTTCCCAGGCGCGAGTAATGAGACGTATGCACCGGTATGGACCTGGCACATCGTAGGGTGACTCCCGATCTCACTTTTATATGTTTCTGGTGGAGGCATGAATTGCGTCAGCTGTGATTTATGCGTGTACCACCTTGGGTTGTTTGTGTTTTCCCCTAGGGTATTCCTCTGCTCCAGAGTGACTGGAACCAGTCCTGTGACCACGGACTGGATTGTGCGAGTTAATGTGAGAACAACAACAACTGAAATACTGCCTGTTTCTTGACCTTTCAGCTGCTTCCTGCAAATTTGGTTTTCCTGCCAACACGATTTTGAACCCTATGCAAAGATCTTGTTTTGTTTTAATCAATTGTCAGCCGGCCGCCCCGGTGGTCTAGTGGTTTTACCCTCGAATACCTCCAACGTTTGGTTGTCCTTGAGTTCGACACCCACCACGATGCATATGACCTAATTTGCAAAAATGCAATCAAAAAAAGAGATCAACTGCTGAGAGCGCCTGCTAGGTACAATTCGACGCGAGTCGACGAGGGAAGAAAATGCTCGATTCTCCTCGCGGTAAAAATGAAGACACGTGCCGAAGTGGGGAGGGAGGAGGAGGGCCCGCTATGTGACCCCGGATCTGAGTTACTACTGGGAGGGAGCGCGAGAATGGTGCGGGGATGATAAATTGGATGAAGAATAAAAAATGTTGCAAAGAAAGGTATATGAATATTTCTACCAGTAAATAATATGTCAGTCTCTGGGAAATACGCACGGCACCATCATCAGCAGTCGTCATGGTAGAGACACTCCGGATATTATGTATTGAGGGGACGCGTCCGATTTCGACAACGTGAAAACACCCACGGAGCAAAGATAGCAGACACACATATCCCGCCTTCTCGAGAAAAAACAGAGAAGAAGCGCTACGCCAACCTCCCGTACGAGCAAAGCCACCCCCGCACCTATCTTAGACAACGCCGACGCAACGAGAGATCGCCCTCCTCTTCTTTGTTTTTCTCCTCGCCCGCAACCACGCAGACCAACCAATGCGACAGCCTTCACGTAACAAACAAAGCAATCTTCTTCCAAAACCTCGCCGGCTGACATGGCCCCATGTCGACGTTTGATGCAAACCGACTTTGCATCCTGTCGACTTCGAACCTCCATTGCCACGGGGACAGCAGTGCAGTCTCTTCATTAATGCCAAGGCCTCTTTCGTTTCGCCTAGAGGCGACGCAGGTTCTCAATAATACTATTTTCGGTATTTTTGTTTGATAGACGCCAACTTTACTTTTACTTGACGGCGCATTTAATATAGTGTGTTTCGCCTATCCTTGCCTCCTTTGTTGTATAATATTACGTTTTTTTTCTGTCAAATCATGACGTTCATAATCCCATCTTCGTATTAAACTCTTGGCATTACTTTAAAGTTCAATGCATGCCAAATCGAACAGCTACACTTCAAGTTGTCGAAATGCTGCCCTGCCCCAACCGAAGCATATCGCCGGCGCCCATGCGGAGCCCTTGTATGTATATGTATAATTGTGATTTTTTTTTTCCTTCGGGCACATCTCTTCGTGCACGCACCTTTGTCCCAAACGTCGGGTGGGGTGGGCACAATTCGACCGTCGGGCTCACGTTGCTGGAGATTTGGGCGCGACACGTGCTGTGTGCCGCGCATGGCAAGCCTTTTGAACTTTTTTGGCCTTGGGCACACTTGAGGCAAATCCCCGGGTTTCCGAAACACCCCCGGGGATTTGGTTTCTGCATCCCCTATCCGCGCGTACGTACGTAAAATTTTGATGCAAACGGGGCTTTTCTGCTCGTAGAGGGTATACGTTTCTTTCCCTCTTTTTGCACTGAGCACCACGCTACGATCCTGCCGCCCAGCAGCAGTCCAGCACCCTAGCAGCAGCAGCCTGCAACTGTATGCGCGTGTGGCTGCTGTTGTAGTAGCTGATTATTTGATCGGAGCGTGGCATTTGTCACCCCACCATACCCCAAATTTCTGGTGTGCTGCCGCTTCGGACGCATCTCAATTGCATGTCCATAGATTGCGCCAATTTGGTCGGTAATATAGGAACCTTTTAATAGTAATTGATACACCAACCCATCCTTACATTTACGTCCAAAGAAGCAGTATTTTTCCGTACTTCATGGGGTATTGTTTTGTGTCGGAGATTTTGCTCACGCCCCAGATGACAGGTAGGACGGCACAACGCTACGTGTACAACCCTACCGCACAGCAGCAGTAGTGGGATACATCACATACATGCGCCTGGCGAGTCCTCGCTATGCTGAGTCGAGTTGCTTTCGACTCCACGAGGGGCCGAATTTGAATCGGACGACGATCAAAACAATCCAGCGTAATTTTGCTTGACTATAAAAAGCAAACAGCAGTGGATATAGGCGCTCATGGCACCACGCGACGATCCTGCCGCCCAGCAGCGGTCCAGCCCCCAAGCATCAAAAGCGTGCAACTCTATGCGCGTGTGGCTGCTGTTGTAGAAGCTGATTCTTTGATCGGAGCGTGCTATTTGTCACCCCACCATACCCCATATTTCCGCTGTGCTGCCACTTCGTGCGCATCTCCATTGCATGTCCATAGATCGCGTCAATTCAGGCGTTGATATAATAAACTTTCTGATGGCAATTTATATACCAACCCATCCTTACATTTACGTCCAAGTAGACAGAGTGTTTTTACGTACATGACAGAGGGGTAATGTTATGGGTCGGCGATTTTGCTCACACCACAGATGACAGGGACCAGACAACATGAGGACAGCACAACGCTACGTGTACAACTTTGCCGCACAGCAGCAGTAGTAGTAGGATACATCATGTTAAGGAATTAGTGGGGTATTAGTCCGTTTGACAATACTCTCCCTGGTATCCCCAGGAAATGAAACCGCTTGGATATTGACAGGTCCGCCGTATATCCGGCCGACCTGCTATCCCGCCGTTTCAGGGGGGGAGAGTGTTATAAGGCTTAGTTTGGGTAAGCTATTGGTTAACCAGTTGCAAGTGGTCAAACGGACTAATACCTCTCTAAAGTCCTTAACAAATGGCGTCGTCGACAGACCATGGGTTTTTGGGTCGTGGGTTCGATCCCCACCATCCACAACAATAAACTTTTCGGATTTTCCCCATGTCGAACTTGAAAAATACTCTCCCTGGTATCCCCAGGAAATGAAACCGCTTGGATATTGACAGGTCCGCCGTATATCCGGCCGACCTGCTATCCCGCCGTTTCAGGGGGGGAGAGTGTTATAAGGCTTAGTTTGGGTAAGCTATTGGTTAACCAGTTTCAAGTGGTCAAACGGACTAATACCCCACTAATTCCTTAACAATCATGTATGTACGCGTGGCGAGTCCTCGCTATGCTGAGGCGAGTTACTTTCGTCTCCACGAGGGGACGATTTTGAATCGGACGATGACCTAAACAATCCAACGTATTTTTTTTTGAATCTAAGAAGCAAACAGCAGTGGATATAGGCGCTGATGCTCCATGAGAGAGGGCTTCTCTGTCTCAGCGACAATAGAAGCCCTACAGTTCCTCATTCTGCGCACTCTATTTCCATACGAAACAACAGGAAACAAAGAAAAAACATCCAAACCACGATAGAAAGACGGCGCACGGAACTAACTACTGCTGATTTGCTTTTTTGCCGGTTGAAAATCCACCTATTCGTCCTTTTATTTTTCACCACGCAAACTTTACTGCACAAGAGTCGCCCGTATAAGAAGTCCCCATCGTACGAGTTCTGGCGCTGGACATGTACGTACTGATGGGATTATGTTGGCCCTGCGACAAGAGCGGCCGAAGGCTCCGATGAAGACCAGGTTTTGGGTTGTCTTCGAGACAACTCGAGCTGGGGTCCACCTCTCGGCGCGCTGTTTTCTGGAGGTTCCTCAGCTTGGTTGACTCTCCCGACCCTGCCGGGGTCGGCGTCGGTCGTGCTCGCGTCATCTCTGCCGGGAGTGATTTTTTTTTACCTTTTGATCAAAATAAATACATTTATGAATATGTTGGTGCTTGCGCGAGAGCAGCCGAAGGCTCGGATTTAGACAAGATTTTGAGTTGTCTTCGAGATAACTCGAGCTGAGGTCCACTTCTCGGCGCGCTGTTTCCTGGACGTGCCTCACCTTGCTCGACTCTCACGACCCTGCCGGGATCGGCGTCGGTCGTGGTCAACGTCTCTCCGCGGGGGGTGCTCTTTTTGCTTTTTGGGTCAATATAATATCAAATCGTCTATTCTTATGTATAGATACAAATCATTCTGCCATCCGACCTTGTAAAACAACGCATGGTAAGATAGTAGCTGGCGTCTCTTTTGAGCACAGGGTCGGGGGTTCCAATCCCGCAGAAAGAAGCGTTTTCTTTTTGTCATCATGTAAAATAACGTACCGAGTTGTACCATATGGTTTAGAAACTGGCTTGCGTCCCTTTTGAGTACGAGTATGCGGTCTGGGGTTCAATTCCCACCGGAGCGCTTCCGTTTTTGTTTTTTTGGGGGGGGATCACAAACGACGTGGTTAGAAAATAGCTTGCGTCTCGTTTGAGTATGCGGTCGGAGGTTTAATTCCGGCCGGAGCGCTTCCTCCGTTCTTTTTTTGTGTGTACGGTTTTTCCATCTCTATTTTTACGTAGGCAGCGTGTGTGGTTTCCAGCAGGGTACCTGGACCTGATATGCTAATATCGTACTGCTGCACGCTGCTGTACGACACGCTGCTGTACGACGTCCGATTATGTCTATATCTGCCCGTCATGTATCTCTGCTGGTGCTGCTTCTCAGTGCTGCTATCCTGCTGTTGTTGCTGCAGCTGCATTGCTGCTGCTTGCTGCTGCTGTTCGTCATCGTGTGCCGGATGACCCATTTTGTTGCTGTGGTTTATTGCACCTTATCAATAAAGTTATTTCTAATGTACCCCTTGGCAGTACTACTGTCGAATGTACATCCTCGATTTACTTGTAGTAATATTGCACTCAAAATACATATCATGCATCTTCGAAAATTACGGGCATGCGCGGATCCAAGGCGGGCGGCAGCCCGCCGGGACGAAGCCCCCCTGGTATATATGCACAATATATGTATATATGTATAGATCTATATAATATATTATATACACCCCATTATGTTTCTAGAGCCGTCCATGCCGCTGCTGCAATTCACCCCCCCCCCCCCAACCCCCCCTCCTTCCCCACCACCCGCACTATCGCCTAGACCTAGCACCACGCGTATAATATAGCAAACCCCTACATCCATGCGACATGATTTTTTCGCCCCCCCCCCCCCCCCCCTCCCCCGCCCCCTCCCCCCCCCGTTATTAAAAACTCCCCCCTCCCCTCACCGGTTATTCGACTCACAGCATTCACTTGATGAGAAAAAATCCCCCCCCCCCCGCCCCCCCCGCTCCCTTCTCGCTCTCCCTTGCTCAAACGCCCCACCTAATATCGAAATTCGCCAAATTAATAAACACTTCACGCACTGGATATCACCTCATTATCTTTCTAGAGCCATCCATGCCGCTGCTTCCCCCCCCCCCCCCCCCGCCACGAACGCCCCCTTCTTTCCCATCATCTGCACCATCGCCTAGACCTAGCACCACACATACAACAAACCCCTCTCCTAAAACCCTTCCTTTCCCCCCTCCCCCGCCCCCTCCCCCGCCCCCCCCCCCCCGCCCCCCCACCTCCCCAACCCCCCCACCCCATCCCAACCCCACCCCCTCGAACACTCCGCCCTCTCTCTACTCACTGATTGTACGACTTACCCCAGGATATACATGATAAACTGATGCATTCTTTCCAAAACCGTCACATTTATCCCCTCAAAATAATGAAAAAGTTTCCACGCACAGATTGAGCTGCCCCACGCGTCCCACCCCCGCCCCAACCCCCCCCCCTATGATAAACTGGTGCGTATATATATTTTTTTTCTTTCCCAAAACCGTCAGATTTATCCCCTTCAAAGGATTCATAGCTTCCACGCACAAATTGCCCGCCCGTCCGTCCCCCCCCCCCCCCCTTCCCCCCCCCCTCCAACCCCGCTCGCTTTTGATCAAAACCAGGCCCCCACGTCCTTCAAAACTCCGCCCCCCCCTCACCGGTTATTCGACTTACAGGATTCACTTCATAAACGGATACATTTCCCTCCACAGCTGTCAGATTTGGTCCCCCTCAGAAACGGGTTTTATAGTTTCTGCGCACAGACTGCCTAACATCACCCTGTTGACCCTGATAGCTACACTGTAGTTGCAAGGGGAGTCACCGATCTATATCCTTAATGAGGACACACAACCCGTAATACGCGCGATCGGAGTATCACACACAGCTTGCAAAGATGAGTTTCGACAAAATCTTCGATCTTACAGCTGGAGTGTATTTTCATTTTTTAAAATAAACTGATGCATTTCCTTCCACATCTAGCAGTCAGATTTTGTCCCCCTCAGAAACGGGTTTTATAGTTTCCGCGCACAGACTGACCAACACCACCCTGTTGACCCTGATAGCTACACTGTAGTTGCAAGGGGAATCGCCGACCTATATCCTTAATGAGGACAAACAACCCGTAATACGCGCGATCGGAGTATCACACGCAGCTTGCAAAGATGAGTTTCGACAAAATCTTCGATCTCACAGCTGGAGTGTATTTTCATTTTTATAATGTGTATGTGTTATGCTACAGTAGAAGTGCGACGTGTTTTTTTTTCGAGACTCCTCGCACGCTCTGCTACACCTCACAAAAAAAAAACAATTCTTGATGAAACTGAATGTGCAACGCGATAAGAAGCCCTACCCAAAATCAGCGATTTTCTTCAACGATAGTTTCGTGGCTGCTCGACACAAGGAAGGATGCAATTGAAAACAAAGTATCCCTATATTTTCTAGTGTGCAAAGGCCTATCGGTCGATGACGTCGGGGTGTCGAGGGACACCCACCGTATTTCAGGAGATACGACCGGGAGCTAGTTTTGAAACCGGTGATTTCGTTAGATAATAGTTGGGGGGGCTACCGTAGAAGACCCAGGCTACGGTAGGGGGGTATGCTCTGATCGATAGCTCCACACTTGAGGCGTTCGACCGGTCAGAAACGGTTGGCTCCCTACCGTGGGATGACTCCACAATAGTGCTCGTGCTCTAAACCCTCCCACCGTCCATACCGGACGCTTGCCAAACTGTTTTGAGGCCATCGATGGAAAGTTCAAAACTGCATACGATGCGGCCATGTAAAACTCTTCTTGGGAGACGCGCTACCGCACTGTTAGGGGTATCAAAAAGTGGCCGAGCTCGGAGAGGCTACGTCGGCGCATAGGTTCGCGTGGTAGTCATACAATGTACGGTGCACGCGTGCACATACGTGCGTGCGTGCGATTGCCTCGATACTTTCTTTGCGTGGCCGCCTCCTGGTGTCACGGCGGGACCTCCACCCGTGGCCCCGGTTTTACCCACGGGTACGAGATATTGCGAGATGTTTCCGTGCGGGTACTGCCTGCACGTGGCAGCCCAGAGCTGCTGAGTCACCCCGCGGTAGGGACGCGTGCTACGATAGAGATCCACCAGTTTTGTTTTGGGGGTTCTTCAATTTGGGAGCTTAAGGCCTCTCCCAAAAAACTGATTCGGAGAAAAATTGAAACTGCTGCCGGATGAACAGCCCCATGACCTATCATATATATAGGCAAGCAACGAAAATTATCATGTGCAAAACCAAAATGGCCTATTTCCGACGGTTTTGGGTTTAGGAGCCCCGCCATTCAGAAATAGTTTCAGAAAAAAAGTGCTACCTCTGTCGTAGCAAGCGTCTCCCATCTGGCAGGACTGCGGTGGGACGTCTTAGGACCGTCTGCGATTTCAACTGGCATGTTGTTATGGGGCTACCATTGGACTGCCAAGGTTTCACTGCATTGAGATGCAGTGGGAGTTCCCTGGAATGTCAGGGGACTACCGTAGGGGGCCATGGGGCTGCGATAGGACTGGCAACTGATGTCATGGGATTATCACGACATTATATCAACGACATTATATGTCCTGGGCCAGCGACAGGATGCCAGGGCTAAATGAAGCGGCCATGAGTGGATCATGGCTTCACGACCCTGCCGTGAAAACCGACATTGACTGTAAAAGAGGTTGCGGGACACAATGGCTCAATGGAGCAATCCTAACGTATAGCTTCATATGGCTTATCTTCCCACTGTCACTGCTTTATGGCACTGTCATTGTTTTTTCCTTAGTTATCATGGGATGTTATCCGACCCCATGAAATGTGATGAAATTGACATGGGACGGCATTGGCTGCCATAGCGCTGTGATGAGACCACCACTGGACGTCAATCGACTGCCATTGGATGCCATGGGACTGCAACGGGACACCATCGGGCCCCGATATCTTCACGGGATTCCCACGGGACGTGCATGTGACTGTCATGGGATCAGCAAGACTTCAGGGTGCTATAACGGAACGGTCGTGGCTCCATGGTACTGCCATCGGACTGCCGTCGTCTGCTATTCTAGTCCATGACACTGCCGACACTGCCGCGGGATGCCTTGGGACTCTCATGGCCTAATCACACTCCTGTGGGATGCCGTGAGCTGGCCTTGGTCTCATGGACCTGCCGTGGGACCGTCATGGCTTCATGGCACTTCCATGAGACAGGTATCGAGGGACAAGGGATGCCATGGGGTTGCCACGGCTTCGTCACGCTGCCACGGCGCTGCTGTGGTTTCATCACACCGCCATGGGGATGCCATGGGACGGCCATGTGACTGGCATGGCTTTATGGGATGGCCATGTTACTACCGAGATTGTTTGGGATCTAATGGCACTGCCATGAGTTCGTGGCACTCATGGCACTGGCATGTCACTGCCATGAAACCTCCATGGGACTGTCATGGCATGAAGGATGCCTTATGGTAGCTTAGGATACCAATATATGCCATTGGACTGCCATGGGCTCCTATGGATTGACATCGGTTCACAACACTGTCTGCTATATATGCCGGAGGACTGACACAGAACTGTGTCAAGGCATTTACGGCTTTTCCATGGGATGACCATGGACTCTATTAAATAGTTGCACTAACAGTGCCATGACAATGCCATGGGACTGCCGCGGGTTGTCTTGGGGCTGCCATGGCTTCATTACACTGCTACGGACGTCATAGAATATCAAGAGACTGCCATTAAGTGCCTTAAGATTCCCATGGCTTCGTACATAGCGCTGCCATGGGCAGGGGACGATCATGGGACTCCCCCGGGACTGACATGGGACCACCGCGGCTTCATTATTCGCATTGTGTCTCGCGACTCGACGAATAAACTGCACACAACAAACATTCGCCGTGATTTTAGCAGGAGCCTGGAGCCAGCATCGCTGCAACACCCGGCTCAGTAGATGGACCCAGTCCGACAAAAAAAGAGAGAAACAAGTGCAGTACTACATGTACGTTGTAGCGGGCGACCGATCCAAACCTCTATGGGGCAGTTACGTGTTACGGTTCGAGTAAGAACATGCATACCGCTGTGTCTTTAGACAATCCATCGGTATGCTACGATGCCCCACGCCTGCACAGCACCCCCTAGTAACTCAAAGGATGAAAGGGACTTGGAGGAACTGATATATAAAAAGGGGCGTACCATATACAAAATATCTACGGCCAATTTTTGTATATTTTCGTTGCAAGGCGACCGTGAAAAAGTTTAGTCGACCTGCCGAGCAGAGAGGCGGGTCAGCGTCCACCCCACCACTTCTGCACGCCACGGGAGATCCTCCTGGTTGCCTGGCTTTTTCCTAGCAGGGTGGCGGGATAAGGTCTCCAGATCAGAATAAGGCTACGGCAGGTAGGGAGGATGTTACGACGATGTTATGATGATGTTATGATATACCCCCATTTGCACTACCGGGTTTGAGCCACTCGCACGAGTGACTCTCTACCTCACGGACAAAGCCTTTGGGTCATTTTTTTGATGCAGCGATCTAACCAACATTTCCATTGCGGATTCGTATCGCAAATTTCAACCACACGAAAGCCTAAGACCGCAAAGGGGCAGGGGGTCACACGTGCGAGTGGCGCCGAGCCACTGCAAACGAAGGACCCAAACGTGCCCCTCCCTGCCGTAGCCTGGACCACCACTGACAAATCTGCAAGCGGCGGGAGAATCTCCTCCACGTCATGGCTCAACCCTTGTATGGAGCCACGGACCTTCGTGAATTCGATCTAACGGCTGCGTCTCGAGACTCGACGAGCACAGCACATACCTATGATACAAACTTACAGTAGGTACAAACCTGCAGGAACCTGGGGCCAGCATCGCTGGAACTCCAAGCTCGATAGACGGGCTCAGTTCAAGAACAAAGAGGAACACGTGAGTGATATTATATGCGCCATACTGTAGTCGGTGACGTTTCCGGGTCTCTTATGTACTGGTTACATGTTATAGTTCGAGTACGAATATGTGTAAAATGTACATGGAAAGCCCATGGATGTGCTCTAGGGTGTCTCAAGCCGCCACAGGCCCTCCAGGGTGAGCTAGTGTTATGAGATACGCTCTTCCCTGCAGCGGAAATACGACATATCTGTAAGAATTTAGTGTAAGCGTCCCCCGACCATTCCTGGCAAGCATTGCCGCCTGCCTAGAAAACACATCCGTCCGCGACAAGAAATTAATCGAGGATCAAGACCATCCAACCAACAGCTCAAGCAACTAGTGTGAACGACCTGGGCAGGGCCAGGGGAAACGTAAGTAGCATTGATCGAGCCCTGTGCCAATCCTTCACCTTACCTTAACACAGGAATGCATGTTTACTCTTAGGTTTATCTACAGGTCGCGCCGAGTGTAACGGTGGTGGCGGGCCCAAAATGTACAAGGCGCATGGCCCGTCGACTGTGTCCAGCATTAAAAAAAAACGCCGAATCCTACTGTGCGCGTATAAGATACAATGATAGTAACCCCCTACTTTACTGAAACCAGAAGCACCGTCTCCTAGCCTCCAGAGCAGAGCACCGCTTCCGAGCACCTGTAGCACAATATGCAGTTCTTGCTGCCGAAGGACAGAATGGAGTTGATGCTTCCCACCGAAAGCACTGAGTTCATCGAAGCCAACGAGAATGCTGCATTCAGTGACCCAAAGGAACCAATCGCATTAATCGCCAAGACAGCGAAGAAACCGTTTATGGCGAAGAAGGAAAACGCCGCTACGAAGCTGTAGGGGGCCTTGTACGTTCTAGTCCGACGCGTTGTCGCCCGTCTGCAACCGCCGGGTGTCGTCTGCTGTGCGGAGGCGGGGTACGAGACGGTTGTGGTGTCCCCGTCCTCGGTACTGATGTCGATGTATGGCGAGCCTATTGCGTCCGCGACAACGGTAGCGGTGTCGTCCTTGCGGTTCATGGTGGTGTATGTGCTGCATGCGCGCGCAGGGTAGGGTACAAAGACATACAGCGAAAAGTCAACCAGCCGCAATATTTTTTTTCAAGCTAAGGAATACCAGATACTCCTGAGCTATGGTAGTCTTTAGCCCAGAAAGGTGTTTAATAATGTGGCCTTGCTTACACTCGTTTAAACGATACTCTTGCATAACGTAGCCCTCCCGTAGGTGACGCCAGCGAGCTGTTAATAGCTGTGGCTTCAGCCAAACTAGCCCAATCCCAAGTGCAAGCTTGCAAACTCTCGGAAAATTTATTCGTGCGTGTCCTACAACATTTCCTCGTGGTTTAGCACACCACCAACCTCTGGCCCCAGATTACGTGGTAGATATCGTCTCTCTCTTCTGTCGCCCCCCTACCGCGGTGTCTGCCTCGCCAATACCATCGCCCATTGGACCCACAACAGACCACGCATTATGGAATGGGGGCCACTGTAAGGGTTCGTTATTGAGTGACTCAGGGCCAATCACCCGAGTGGCTATCACTTTTGCGGTTTTGAGTTTGACTGTATGCGCCACCATGGAATTGCTTGTGACGCTGAGACAGCAAAACATATACCTGAGACAGCAAAGCATATACCGGGGGGGGGGGGGAGAAGACACCTGTGACCACGGCGTGTCCAGAGGTGCTGCCTCTATCGTATAGCATGAGGTAACATTCATTGGCCACTGATACGTATATTTAGGGGAAACACAAGAACAAAAAAAAACTTCAGCTGTGAGTAGGACCGGTTGAGTATTTGAAACCCAACTCTGCAAGCTCTGTGGTACACCTAGATATATTTCATTTATGATAAAGAGTTCGTGAATTAAACATACGGTATGGTTGTTAATACACAGTTAGTTGCACAAAATTTACGGAAGGTTGTTTAGAAGAAGAAAAAAACGCTTCAGCTGTGGGAGATCGGAATTGGTTCAGTCGAAGCTCGCCTTTTCAAGCTGAGTGTGACACTTGGATCGTCTGTGTTGCGGACCGTGCCCTACAGCTCCTCAATTGGGGAGGAAGACCAGGTGCATTCCTATCGTCCTACGGTACGCAGTGGTAGGATAATGTGTTCGTTCGAGCTTCTCACGCTAGGGGTGCAGCAGATTCTAGGAACTTTCTGAGCTCCCAACATCATTGAGGAGGTGACTATCTCACCATCACCCGGCACATTGCTTCGAAGCATGTAGACATTCGTTCGTTCGAGCAACCCGACCGACCAACATTTTTCTACGCGCTTCGTATGATAGCCCTAAAACAGATACACTCGCGTGAAATTTTCACACTGACCTCGATAGTTCCACACTTGAGCTCACAAACATTTAGTTCAACAACTGCAACCCCTACGGTGGGATGACTCTGTTGGGTACTATTTTATTAGCTCATGAAGGAGTGCTACCTACCCCGGAAGGCGGAAGTTTGGGGGTTCGAACCACACGGTGAAACCGAAAAAAGACACCTTCTTTCTTGCGGTTGCGAGGAGTTGCGACTCTCGGCCGGTGATTATGTTGGCTAGTATTATGCGAAGGCGGTGTGATGTCCTTTGTCTTGTTGTTACAAGCGTCCCCGATAGCGAACAAGCGCGAGAAGACAATCAGAAAGGATGCTGACCTGCTGAACCACCCATTGCGCGGTAAAAGTGAATGTCGGTTTTACTAGTATGCAAGCGGGCAACGATTGGCCTTGCTGGGAGTGGGCCCTGCTCAGGGGAGTCATCCCACGGTAGGGGTTGCAGTTGTATGATTGCGCTAAAAAGCCCCTGGGCGATTGAGTTCCCCATGTGAAGAACTGCCGGTCAATGAAGTAATTTCCCAAGTACATTTGTTTTTAGGACTGAGTCATAGAAGCTTGGTCGGGTTGTGCGAACGAATGCCTTCGAAGTCATTTTTCGGGTGAGATATTGAGTTCCTCGTGTGAGGAGCCCAGGGACTGATCGATCATGCTGCAACCCTACCGTGGGATGGCTCAGGGGGGGTAGAGCTTTTCGTGTAAAGGCGCAAACGAAAACAGGACGAAAAAGAAAAGGATGAAAGGAGCAAATGGTGGCAGGAGCAGAAAACGTAACGCGTAAACATGGGGGAGGCAGGAAAGTGAGTACCTTCCCCCCTCTTGTGATTTCGGGTAAAAACGAGGGGGGGAAAACGAGATAGAAAAACAGAAGGAACGGGCAAGGACCGCTGGCGTTAGCGCAGCATATCTTATCTTTAAGAGCATTGAGGAGGAGGGAAAATATCGAGCAGGTATGATATGAGTAGCCCTACAGTAGCTATATCAGACCAAGATAATGAAGTATGAGCAACTCTACACATGGCGGCGACGATGACCAGAGCCAGGTTGCAGTCGCTTGGTTAGTAGGGCGCCCCCCGTCCCCCCCACCTCCCCGCTGTCAAGGTCTTGAGAGGGCATGCGACCACTTAACAACTGGAAAATATCACCTGCTGCACCCAATCTAGGCCCTGCAACAGATATTCGTCCCTATATGAAACGGCGAGATGCCTTGTAACACCTCCCGCTCACTGGATATACACCGGTCGCCCCGGTGGCGTATCAGGTTCTGCATCACTGGATATACACCGGTCGCCCCGGTGGCGTATCAGGTTCTCCTCGAGCCTGGCATATAGGTCAGCCCCGTGAGTTCAAGTCCCCCCGAGCGCATACTCGTATGATATAAATTCGTAGGGATTTTTACTTGTGCACAAATTGACTTGCGGAAAGCGCGAGAGAAAGCGTGAGTTAGCAACACTCGCTGGAAAATCGACGAGCAGTGGGATAGCTGAACCCTATGTACGATAAAAATTGAAGGCAAGAACTGGGGGGGGGAAGGGACGACACCTGTGACCACGTCTTGTCCAGAAGCTGGAAAGTACAAGTGCAAAAAAAGAGAAAAAACGCACATCAGGTACTTGATACCAGCTATCAGCGTTCGAGTTGGACATAAGAGGGGCATGCTATGGCGGTGTGGTATTAGTGTTGGAGTTTGTCAAAAGAGAGGCATGTCATGGCGGTTCGGGTGCACAAGCTTTTTCTGGGGATCTGCACTTGAAGAGCTCTCTATCTCACTCACCAAAAAGTTGTTTACCGAGACAAGAAAAAAAAAGTGCAGGCCGATTAACAAGTCCCATGGCGTAGTCAAATTTTTCACGACGAAAGCACTAAAGATTTTTTAGCGATGTTACTGCACTCCCCATATGGAGACAAGACGCTTGAGAATTCGATTATTAGGACAGTATGGTTATGTCAATAATGGTTTTGCCCTTGCTTTTCCAACTCCCAAACATATCCTGATCTACTGCAAGTTCAAGGGTTTTCAGGCAACAAGTGGTTTGGTTGGAGAGCCTGGCTGTCAGAAATGCCCTTGGTAAAAGCAGTAGTGTTTCCTCTACCATCGCAAGCACGTGTCCAGCAGATCGAAAATCGGGTTGCTGAATCTAAATTGCCGTGCGGGCTCTTCCTCCCTGCGGGCAGTCTCAGATGCTCAACGACGTACCGTACCTTAACGAAAGTTTTACGCCTGCTGTACTCATCACGCATGCTACGATAGAGGTATACCTTTTTTTGGCGTAAACGGTTTCTGAATGACGGGGCTCCTTAACCCCAAAACGTCGGAAATAGGCCAGTTTGTTTTTGCACATGATGAGTCATCCCACGGTAGGGGTTGCACGTTTTGCGCTAAAAAGTCCCTAGGCGCGATTGAGTTCCTCATGTGAGGAACTGACGGTCAATGAAGTATTTTGACGAGTAGATTATACTTTGGACTAAGGCATAGAAGCTTCATCGGGGATTATTGCGAACGAATGCATTCGAAGTCATTTTGGGGGTGAGATATTGAGTTCCTCATGTGAGGAGCTCAGGGACGTTCTGCTGCAACCCTATTGTGGAATGGCTCACATGACGATTGTCGTTGCACCCCTATATTATAATAATAAAAATACACTCCAGCTAGCTGTGAGATCGAAGATTTTGTCGAAACTCATCTTTGCAAGCTGTTGTGTGATACTCCGACCGCACGTTTTGACGGGTTGTGTGTCCTCATTGAGGATATGGGTCAGCGACTCCCCTTGCAACTACAGTGTAGTTTGTACCAGGGTCAACAGGGTGATGTTGGTCAGTCAGTGCGCGGAAACTATAAAACCCGTTTTTGAGGGGGACAAAATCTGACAGCTGTGGAAGGAAATGTGTCAGTTTATCAAGTGAATTCTGTAAGTCGAATAACCGGTGAGGGGAGGGCGGAGTTTTTCGGGACGTGTGTGTGGGGGGGGGGGGGGGGCGAAAAAATCATGTCGCATAGATGTTAGGGTTTACTATACGCGTGGTGCTAGGTCTAGGCGATAGTGCGGGTGGTGGGAAAAGAGGGGGCATTGCGAGGGGGGTGGGGGGGGGGGGGTGAATTGCAGCAGCGGCATGGACGGCTCTAGAAAGATAGTGAGGTGATATCAAGTGCGTGGAGGTGTTTATTACTCTGACAGATTTCGATGTTAGGTGGGGCGTTTGAGCAAGAGGGAGCGGGGGGGAAAATGGGGGGGGAGGGGGGGGAAGGGTTTTCAACAGGTTTAGGTCACATATAATATAAATACTTCAGCTGTGAGATTGAAGATTTGGTCGAAACTAACCTTTGTAAGCTTGTGTGTGATACTCGGATCGCGCGTATTACGCATATATGTAGGGGCTTGCTATACGCGTGGTGCTAGGTCTAGGCGACCGTGCGGGTGGTGGGGAAGGAGGGGGCGTTGGGGGGGGGGCGGGAGTTTCTTTTTTTTTTCATCCTCCGGCGGATGGGGAAAAATAAAGCGTTAGATCACCACACGGGGCGGGAGGAATGTATGAAAGCTACGTCATGGATGGCTAGAAAGATAATTACGTGATATCAGTTGCGTAGAAGTGTTTATTACTCTGGCCGATTTCGATTGTAGCTGGGGCGTTGAACAAAAGGTTGGGGAGAAAAAAAAAGAAGAGGAGCGGGGGACGGGAGGGGGGGGCGGAAATGAATTGGAGCTACGGCATGGATGGCTAGAAAGATACTGAGGTGATATCAGCTGGCTGGTAGTGTTTACTACTCTGGCAGATAGATGTTGATTTTAGGTGGGTTGTTTGAACAAGAGGGATCGGGGGAGGGGGGGGGGGGAGACTTCAATTTGTGCGCGGAATTTATAAACCTTATATGTAGGCCAATTGACTGTTCATCCGGCAGCAGTTTCAGTTTTCTCCAAATCAGTTTTGGGGTTAGGAAGGACATGTCTTAAGCTCCCAATTGAGGAACTCCAGAATAAAAAACTGGTGGACCTCTATCGTAGCACACGTCTCATCTACTCGCACATGTGAGTCGGGGCTTTCACGTATACTCGCAATTTCAACACGTGACCGATATGAGCTTCGCCCTCTCCCCCCCCATGACGGCACGGGGGCAAAAACGAGCGCCTGGTACTACTGATATTACACGCACACACCTGGTATGATTATACAAGGCTTTTGGCGGCTGACGCCGCCCGCTCAATGAAGCGAGCCCAATACCTTGATTTCGGCCGTCAATGGCATAATATAATAACACAGTGAATTGCGAAAAGGATACAATGCAGCGTTTCCTGATTTCTGTGATCAATGAAGTAACCGAAAGTGCATACCTGGCACTTTATTATCTCCTGGGTATCAAAATAGCGTACATACACGCGGAAATAATTTGCAGTACTGCGTAAGGAGCTCGACAAAACTTTCAAAAAGAGAGTTGGCCGGGGTCATGTGGAGAGGGTATTTGAATTGGTACCAGTAGCACCACAGCGATAGAGGTGGTATGCACTACTGTAATAAATCTATCAAACGCGCGACGTCAGACGAAAAATTGTTATGCCGCTCACTCAACGAAGCGAGCCGAAGACACTGTAAGTAAGTGTTGATCGGAAGTAGCGATAGTGACTGACAACAGCAAATGAACGGCCTTGAATCAACGCGAGGGTGGCCGATATGACCACACGGAAAATAGCAACGCCTTGCGTGAAGACGGTAATTCACCGGCGGTAGTAGCAATAGTGAGTGGCCGATATGGCCACATATGTAAGATACAAAAAAAAAAATGATGCCAAGACGGCGGTTTCTTCCGACGCGGTTGATAACCGTGAAGAAACAACCGTCTAGACAATGCGCCAAGAAACACAACACTCCACTGCATCTTAACACCTTACGTGTCGAAGCCGCGAAAAGACGAATACTTCCGCATTATGTTTTCAACACCAGGAGAGGTGCGTATACCTGAACTAATACTCGGAGAGAATGACGACATGCCTCCAAGAGCGCACGCAAACCAATACTGCCCATATTCAACAGAGCCAACACCGCCCGGACGCAGATCGGTACCACATCCCCGGCTCCGGGTGATACAAAATGGGCTGTGCGATAATTGAGGTTTATCGGAATATCGGAACTCGTCGTTCTACTGTAGTGTATAATATGATTAAATGTGGCGCAGTAAAACCATACTTCGTACCTGGTAGTGTTTTAACGTAGATTGTTGTTGTTGTTGTTGTTGTTGTTGTTGTTGTGTCCCATTAACTCTTGTCAAACATGTAATGGAGTGCCCTCCGTAGAAGGAAAGTTCATAGATTCGACGTGAAACCATGTCATGGTTGAGGTGAAACCACGTGACATTAGATGTCACATTCACGTCAACGCCATCATACATGGGCGATAATGCAGGTGACGATGATGGGACAAGCAGGACGCCCCATATCTTACTGCGTGCTCTACCTTGCACGACGTGCTCTACCCTGCCCTTCTCTGTCTTGTCTTGTCTTGTCTGTCTTCTAGGCCATTTCTTATACAGTCGGATTTGTCAGTCCAAAACGGCCCAAAACGAGCTTTCTTATACAGTCGAAAAAGGGCTTTTTCGACTAAACTTTTTCGACCGAGTTTTCCGACTGGGGGATCCAGTCGAAAAACTTGATTTTTTTTACTGGAGATCTGTCGAAAAACTCAGTCGAAAGAGTTTTTCACCTGTTTTTTTAACCCATCGCATCGCTCATTATCCCACCAACAAACACACACCCACACGCCCACACACCCATACCAGGTACCACACAGCAGTATCATACAACAGTGCCGACGCTGCCTTGGCTATCGCTGTTTTTGCTTCTCGCCGCAAGTCAGCGTGGTGCACTCCTAGCTCCGCTCGCCAGCAGCGTGTATCACACGACCGCAGTAGCGCGCATTATCGATGCCATTTTGCCAACAACGGCTAAGCCTGCTGAAGCTTTGGCGGCTCTCGGCTGAGTACAACGCCATGAACGTAACCTTGGCGGCTTTCGGCTAAGCCCAACGCCACCAACCCACTTGGACGAATGTTCGTCGCGCATGAAGCACCCGTTGCTCGCGAAGAACGCGCGAAGCACAGAGCTGCCAACCGATTTTCGAGTGCCATACAGCAGTACTCCCTCACACCAACCGCCTCTAGGAAGAGCACAAAAACTATAAAATCGACTCGACTGACGATAAGAAAAAGGACCAGAAGAATCAAATCGTAAAAACGTCCAGTCGAAAAGGGCCGTTATCGACTGGCGGAATCCGACTGTATAAGCAATGGTATTAGAGTTCAACGTGGAGGAAACAATGCATAATAAGTTTTTGAGTCTATCCAGCGAGCCATGAGGAGAGACCAAACAAGGACACTGGAACCCATGAGGAGCACGCTTCCAAACACCGATCAACCACGCATCCCCCACTCGGAGTACCACTACAATTGGCGTCGTCGGAGCAGTGAACGTGGAGAACGGGAAACCGAGGCAACCAAAACAAGTCGCGAAAACGCAGAGAAAGACAACACCTAAACCGTGACACAGACAACGCCAAAATGGTGGTACTGGAGGCGTGTGTGATACGCCGGAAAGCTGAACCGGGGGGCAAAAGCGGAGGACCCTTAGAACCTGGTTTGGGTACAGTACCAGGAGAACGGGAAGAGATAAGTGGTGAGGTCACCTAGCCAAAGCAATACGCAAAGAAGGACGAAACTGAAAAAGTAGACACAGAAAGACGAAAGGTACTATCGGAAGCCGGAAAGAGAGTCGACATATGAGGGCCACCTGCACTATCTGCATTTTTGGTGGAAGCTCGTGAAAGCTTCCATGCCGTGGAAGCTTCCATAAATTCCGCGAAAGCTTCCAGTACTTTCATGAAAGCTTCCATGGAAGATTTCGTGGAAGTTACTTCCTCCATGAAAGCTTCCATAACTTCCGCGAAAGCTTCCATTACTTCCATGAAAGCTTCCATGGAAGATTTCGGGGAAGCTACTTCCATGGAAGCTTTCGTGGAAGCTTTCGTAGAAGCTCCCGTGGAAGTTACGTCGGTGTACGCTTTCAGTTCTTCCATATCTTCCATGGAAGCTTCAACGGAAGCTTCCATGAAAGCTTCCGTGGAAGTCACTTCCATGAAAGCGTCCATAACTTCCGCGAAAGCTGCCATTATTGTTTCCATGAAAGCTTTCATGGAAGATTTCGTGGAAGTTACTTCCATACCTGTAGAAGCTTTCGTGGAAGCTTTCGTGGAAGCTCCCGTGGGAGTTACTTCCGTGGAAGCTTTCATATCTTCTATATATTCCATGGAAGCTTCCACCGCTTCAATTGCTTCCATGGAAGCTTCCATGGAAGCTTCCATAGCTTCAATATCTTCCATGGAAGCTTCCATGAAAGCGGTGAAAAAGCTTCCACGCAAAATGCAAGTAGTGCCGGAGACCGACATATGATACCTTATCCTTTCTTTTCTTCTTTTTTTCTTTCTTCTCTTTTCCTTTCCTTATTGATTCCTCTTCTTCTCTTGTCTTTCTTGCTTTTCTTGTCTTTCTTGCTTTTCTTGTCTTTATTGCTTTTCTTGTCTTTTTCTTTCATTTCCTTTCCTTTCTCGTTTTTTTTTCGTTTTTTTTTTTTCGCTTCTTTCTCTTTTCTTTCCTTTCCTTTCCTTATCTTCTTTTCTTTTCTTCGTTTCTTTTCTCTAATTGACTTGCGTCTGTCGCGCGTATGTATGCGTAGTGATAGATACTACGTGTAATACATACGTGGTAGTCTTTCCTGGGTGGCAAGCGGTATAGTCTGTTTCTCCAGGCGTGAGTAATGGGACGTATGCACCGGTATGGACCTGGCACATCGTAAACTGACTCCCCATTTCATTTTTATAAGTTTCTGGTGGAGGCATGAATTGCGTCAGCTGTGATATTGTTGTTGTTGTTGTTGTTGTTCTCACATTAACTCGCATAATCAAGTCCGTGGTCACAGGACAGGCTCCAGTCACTCTGGAGCTGAGGAATACCCCAGGGAAAACACACACACAACCCAAGGTGGTACACGCATATATCACAGCTGACGTAATTCATGCCTCCACCAGAAACATATAAAAGTGAAATCGGGAGTCAGTCTACGATGTGCCAGGTCCAGGCCGGTGCAATCGTCTCATTACTCGCGCCTGGAGAAACCAAATATTCCGATTGCCACCCAAGGAATACTACCACGTATATATTACACGTCGTATCTATCACTACGCATACGCACGACAGGCGTGAGTCAATTGGAAAAAAAGAAACAAAGAAAGAAAATATAAAGGAAAGGAAAGAAAATATAAGAAAAACGAAACAAAACGGAAAAGGCAAGCAAAGAGAAGAAAAAGACAAGAAAAGCAACAAAAGACAAGACAACAAAGCAAGAAAAAAGAAGAGAAAAAAGAAAAAAGAATAAGAAAAAGAAAAGAAAGAAAAATGGCATACTTGCAGACCCTAGGAACTGGCTAACGGTGGCATTGGGCTAACAGAGGGTATCACGTCCATCATAAATGGCACCTGGGAGAGAACGCAACATGGCGAAGAAGCCAGGGCGGTCTTATGCTATCTTGTGACGGCCATTACAAGGCCCACAACTTTTAATACGATGATGGCCAAACCCAGACTTCAGTCTCTTGGGCATGACGCTCCCCCTTCCCCTCCCCCCTCCCCCCCTCCCCCCCTCCCCCCCTCCCCCCCTCCCCCAGTCCCCTCCCCGCCCCCCCCCCCCCTTCCCCCTCCCCCCGGCCGCTTAGAGATGCCAACGGTGGATGGCGCTGCCGCAGCCTTTGCGCGTCGCTCTGCAGCTTTGCGTCTCTCCGTTTCATGCCAATTCCGCATGAACAACTCGGCTCCCTCCTCTACTCTTCGAAACCATCTGCCAGCCTTCTGAGCAGCCTTTCGCCATCCTTCGAATTTCATTCCAAACACCGACATATCCTCCTTCAGATAATCCATCCAGTCTTTCTCTTGCCCCCCTGAGAAGCCCTTACCCCCAACAAACTCCCCAAACATCACCTTCTGTGGCAGACGCTCCTCCCCCATACGTGCCACGAATCCCGCAAACAAAATCCTCCGTTTGCGCACTATCGCCTCAACGCTCTCGGAATCTGACTGGGCAAGCGCGTCGGCGTACGATAGGGTGTGGTCGTCGCGCTTCCGTTCCCGCCATCCAAGGTATCGGAGGAGCATGGAGCGGTGAACCCGTCGTAGCCTGTCATAGTCAAGCTTCTTTGGGCTCCACGTCATGCAACCGTACAGCAGTGTCTCGACCACCTCAGCTTTCAGCAACCGCGCCTTCAACCGTAAACGCACACCCGGGCGATCATAGATTTCCATCTTGTACCGCTGGAAGCACGCCCAGGCCCTCTGAAGACGCCGCGTTATTTCAATGCTAAGGTCTCTGTCTGCGGCGATAGCCCCGCCCAAGTATACAAACTGGATGGTTTGTTTGTACACCTGGCCGGCTGCATTGATCGTGAAGGACACCTTCCCCCCGCTTTTGGTTTCCAGGCACGATATATGTGTGTATCACCTTGGGTTTTTGTGTTCTTCCCTGGCGTATTTATTCCTCAGCTCCAGAGTGACTGGAGCCTGTCCTGTGACCACGGACTTGCTTATGTGAGTTAATGTGAAAACAACAACAACACTTTGAGAAGTTAACTAATAACGGGAACAATGCCAGCAAACGTAGCGAGGCTATTCAACCGTAACAATGCAAGCCAAAAACAGGGTCAACAAGAAGATACTCGTTCAGCCAGCAGTAGTAGTAGTGCAGGTCGCGACTACTAATAATAATGCTAATACTGGCGTTCATTGTGGCAATCTTCTCTCTGGCTTTGATGAAACTTTTGAAACATTTCGTCTTGCCTTAACGGAACTTTGAAGCATCTTGTGTGTGACACGGACACTAACTAGTAAGTGTGAGATGGGCACTATTTTTGGGGGGGTTAGTTTTTTTTAAAATACCGGAGTAGTACCAAGCACCAAGCATCCTTGTGGTGTGCTGCTGTTGTTGTCTCACATTGCTATAATATACGCGCTCTCGTAGATACCAGTACTGCCTGGTATCTGTTTTGTTTTTCCTCGTGCACTCTTTTGCTTCATGTATCGTACCTGCGTATCATATACTGGTACTGGAACCCATGAGGAGCACGCGTCCCAACACCGACCAACCACGCATCCCCCACTCGGAGTACCACTCCAAACATCTAGAATCCGTGGTCACACAAAGGTAGATTATCGTACTACACCAGCAGTCACCTGTTAGTGTATCGTACCAGGTATATACGGAGAGCTACAGACTACGCTTATCGGAATATCGGAACCCATCGTTCTACTGCTACTGTACGAGTGTAAATGATTAAATGTGGCGCAGTAGAATCGTAGAATCATATTTCGTAGTAGTTGTTGTTGTTATTGTTGTCATTCTCACATTAACTCTTGTCAATCTAGAGTCCGTGGTCACACAAAGGTGCTGGAGCCCTAGCAAGATCCGAAAAACCAAATGAAATCAAAAGTCGTCCGGTAACTACGCTTTCCCGCCTAAAACACACGATACGAAGAACGGCGCACGAATGAAAAGGTCCAATGTGCAAACTGAACTTACCTGGCCGCGGGTATCCACTCAACTACAGAATAGAGTTCCCCCGTTCCCACAACTAACCAACTCGCGGCTACAAACTACAGCTGTTGGGCTGCCTACACCGTACGGACCGCACGGTAATCGTGACCACAGACGAACGCGCCTGCTATCTGGAGTGCTGTCAGAGTGATGACCCGCAGGCATGCAGTGAAACAAGAGCAATCAAACAGGAACCACAATATTAGTCTATACCAATATCAATGATCGCCCAACCTTCCCGAGTTACTTGACAGGTTGCAGCGCAGCTGCTACGCCCGTGCCTGAAAAATGAAAATTGCGGGACGTCATTCCCCATGTAGGGTATACAACTCTTCGACCAACAACTCTACAAAAATCAGTGACGTAAGTAACATGTTGTACTACTACTGCTTCGTTAAAAAAACCCGGAGAAAAAAAGACGATCGCTGCCCTCTGTAGATTAGTCTATACTAATAATAAATAAACCAGCAGTTACTACTCCCTCAGTATTTAGTACCAGGTATATCGTATGTACGGAGAGCTATTTATAGTATGTACAAGATATCGTATATACGGGAGAGCGGCCCACATTCATGGAGGGGCGCGAATAGAGGGAACTGGGGAACTGAAGGACGGTCTGTGGGAAGGAACAACGGTTGTGGGCTCGATGGAAAGCAAAAAAAGCAAACGCAAAATCGATACGAAAACAAAACATCGGAGAGATTGTGGAGGAACGCTGCCATAATAGCAAGTCAAGCTTTAGACGACGCAATGTGTAAGGTTATAGGGTGGGGACACAGAGTGCCCCCTGCAGGTCTGCCAAATGAGCAGGTCTTCGGAGAGTACTCACTTTCTTTGCCTTCGTAGAGACGTGGCTTTATTCGATTCCACCTGAGAGCCCCGGAGATCGGAGGCACGTGCCTCCGAACTATATCCTAACTTTCCCGAACATAAAAACGCTATTCTTATCATACGAAACCCATCCAAATGATCTCAAGCTCTGCAGGCCTTTCGGGGCCGTATCGTAACAGAAGTTGAAATGACAGCGAAAAACGTCTTCCCTCAAAATTTCAAACGATAAAACGGAGAGCCGTATGTAAAATATCGTATATCGGGAGGGCGGCTCACATTCACGGAGTGGGGCAAGTAGAGGGAGCTGGGGAAACAACGGACGGTCTGTGGGAATTTGGAATGGCAGCGAAGAAAGTCTTACAGCAAGATGACAAGCGTTAATATTGCCGGTCGCCCCTGTGGCGTATCAGGTTATCCTCGAGCCTGGTATAGGTCAGTTTCGTGAGTTCGAGCCCCGCCGAGTGCATACTCTTATAAATTCGTTAGGACTTTTTCTTGTGCACAAATTGACTTGCGGAAAGCGCGAGAGCGTGAGTTAGCAACACTCGATGAAAAATCGACGAGCAGTGGGATTGCTGAACCCTATGCGCGATAAAAATTGAAGGCAAGAACCGGGGGGGAGAAGGGACGACACCTGTCACCACGGCTGGTCCAGAAGCTGGAAAGTAAAAGTGTGCGAAAAAAAAATATATATTTTAAAATATATATATATACGTGGTACAAGGTTCCCCTTCGGGAGGTGGACACGTGCCTCCCGGGGGCGACGCAAGTCGAATGACTACAACTGATGATGATGAAGTATTTATGCAGAAGGTGTATATCGGAGGGATGCGTAGTGGAAAGAATGTGGATAATATAATAAGATATCACAGACATTATTTGGAGGAAGAGGGTTGGGATATTGCTGAGGCTCGGTGTGATAAGTTATTCGAAAGTCCACTCCGTATAACTGCGTGGCAGCAACAAATTCTACGTTTGTAGCATATATATGCGTAAGGCTGTGACATGAAGTGGAGATACTCTTCAACACTCGAATATGTAGTAGGTTGAGATCCAGCGACTTCCACAAGTTCTTGATTTGCTCCAGCTAAGATACTGTCGTGGAAAAGGTTGAAACCTGATCTTGGGATAACGGTGTACAAATTGGTTGTGATGTGGGCAATAATATGTGCACGGACGATGTGATGTAAAGCTGGGTTGTTGTGCACACGACGCGAGATACATCTTAATAAACATGCACCATCACCAATCTCGGGAATAATGGACCATTGACCAGAACTGTTATTATTGTTGCCGCTGTTGTTGTCTTGATCATTTTCGCTGTCTGATGGGTTTGTACTGCTGTCGCTGCTGTTAGAGGAATCATTGGTGTCAATTTGTTGTGTGTTTTCTGTGTCTAGTATTTTTCCCCGCGCGCTTATACCGATGTTTGTTGCCGATATGGTCTGTTGTGTGCACATCGTTACTTTTGCTTGAGTTGTGTTGCTACTTTATACTGAGTATATCTTTATACAGGTTTCTCTACTGCTGTATGGTAACCACCGTGTCAATTGTGAGGGAGAACTCACAGTAAACTTAGAGTCTATGGACTACGTGCTGCTTGCTGGTGGTGCTGCTGACGGAACTTTGCAAGACAAACGGAACTTTTTCGGGCACGTTGGCGTTGTTTGTTCCGTTCAGAAAAATATATTGTCTACACCGACAAATGATTCTTTATTATCTACATGACCTTGATTTGCTCCAGCTAAGATGCTGTCGTGGAAAGTGTTGAAACCTGATCCTGGGATAACGGTGTACAAATTGGTTGTGATGTGGGCAATAATATGTGCACGGACGATGTGATGTAAAGCTGGGTTGTTGTGCACACGACGCGAGATACATCTTAATATACATGCACCATCACCAATCTCGGGTATAATGGACCATTGACCAGAATTGTTATTATTGTTTGTTGCCGCTGTTGTTGTCTTGATCATTTTCGCTGTCTGATGGGTTTATACTGCTGTCGCTGCTGTTAGAGGAATCATTGGTGTCAATTTGTTGTTTGTTTTTTTGTGTCCAGTATTTTTCCCCGCGTGCTTATACCGATGTTTGTTGCCGATATGGTCTGTTGTGTGCACATCGTTACTTATTATGCTTGGGTTGTGTTGCTACTTTATATCTCTTTATACAGGTTTCGCTACTGCTGTATGGTAACCACCGTGTCAATTGTGAGGGAGAACTCACAGCAGTAATGACATAGTTCACGTCGTTGCAGCGGGTACATATACACCGCGCCCGCGTCTAGCAGTGCGGGAAAATTCTCTCTCAAATACATTTTGATGCCACCCCGATGTACGTGCGAGGACTAAAGTTCCACCGTGTGTGTAGTAGACGTATTTAAGCCTGACGATATGCCTATATTTTCGGCTCTAAACCAAATTAAGCCCTATCGTGTTTTAAATGTCTACAAAATAGGTCTATTTTATCGACCTAACGACCACGGCAGACCACGGTGAGATGTGGATTTTCCCAAAATATGCACTTGGGCACATTTTGGCCCAAGTGCATATTTGAAGCAATTTTCCGAGTATTTTCCAGCAAACAACAGCATTCCAGACGACAAAAGCTCGAGGAAACATCAGACGGATGCCTACATTTCGAGGGTGGAAATTGAACCGGGTTGAGGGCCAGTCCTGCCGTGCTGCTGTACTGACTGCCACACTGAGGCACACCGAAGGCGGCAGACGCCTGCGAGGTATCCTACATATGAAGCGAGTATGGAGTACGAAGCACTCAATGTTTTTGCCAGGCACCAGTTATTTGTTTTGGCCGTTTGTTCAAGCTCGCACAGCATGGGCAGGGGAGGGTCTTTCTCGAAGTTTCCACCCACTCATGTGCTGACTCATGACATAAATCCTCGTCTTGCCATCTGCGTCTGGAGTAGTGCAGAAATATCATAGTCTATTTTCAAGTAGTTTGATCTTTCCTCGGCTTTTCTTTTTATGCGTACTGAAAGAGACCACTATTTCGAGTTTTAGACATATGGTGTTTTTTTTATGCGTTTAAGGTCGAAATATCGAATGGCCTAGCTCTTCCAGTTGGAAGTACTTAAGACCTAACCTCGAGGCTTAAATACGTCTAGTGTGTGGTTGCCCGGGGACAGAAGCGTCTCATACCCCGCAAAATAGAGCCAGTCTCGGCGGCTTTCCGCGGCCATAGCTCGCGCCACGGACGTCCCATGAGCCCGGCACACGGCTGATAATATACCGACGGGTAGTCTGATCGCATTGCAGAAGAAAGCACACCAAAAAACTCTGCGCCGGCGGAGAAAAAGGGACGGACTAGGCAAAAAAATCAAAATGGTACATATGCATACAAGGTTCCCCTTCGGGAGGTGGACACGTGCCTCCCGGGGGCGACGCAAGTCGAATGACTACAACTGATGATGAAGTATTTATGCAGAAGGTGTATATCGGAGGGATGCGTAGTGGAAAGAATGTGGATAATATAAGATATCACAGACATTTAGAGGAGGAGGGTTGGGATATTGCTGAGGCTCGGTGTGATAAGTTATTCGAAAGTCCACTCCGTATAACTGCGTGGCAGCAATTAATTCTACGTTTGTAGCATATGCGTAAGGCTGTGACATGAAGTGGAGATACTCTTCAACACTCGAATATGTAGTAGGTTGAGATCCAGCGACTTCCGCAAGTTCTTGATTTGCTCCAGCTAAGATGCTGTCGTGGAAAGTGTTGAAACCTGATCCTGGGATAACGGTGTACAAATTGGTTGTGATGTGGGCAATAATATGTGCACGGACGATGTGATGTAAAGCTGGGTTGTTGTGCACACGACGCGAGATACATCTTAATAAACATGCACCATCACCAATCTCGGGAATAATGGACCATTGACCAGAATTGTTATTGTTGCCGCTATGTTGCCTTGATCATTTTCGCTGTCTGATGGGTTTGTACTGCTGTCGCTGCTGTTAGAGGAATCATTGGTGTCAATTTGTTGTGTGTTTTCTGTGCCCAGTATTTTTCCCCGCGCGC
The DNA here is from genome assembly GCA_012845835.1 of Undaria pinnatifida. Classification (NCBI taxonomy): domain Eukaryota; class Phaeophyceae; order Laminariales; family Alariaceae; genus Undaria; species Undaria pinnatifida. Next base: position 4,796,032 of record JABAKD010000005.1, read on the forward strand.
AGTTTATACCGATGTTTGTTGCCGATATGGTCTGTTGTGTGCACATCGTTACTTTTTTTGCTTGAGTTGTGTTGCTACTTTATATCTCTTTATTTAACAGGTTTCGCTACTGCTGTATGGTAACCACCGTGTCAATTGTGAGGGAGAACTCACAGTAATGACATAGTTCCCGTCGTTGCTCATATGACAATAAACTCTTAGAGTCTATGGACTACGTGCTGCTTGCTGGTGGTGCTCTATTGTAAAACCGCTGTGTATGTTCTTTTGATGAGAGTAAAGGTCTTGTGTATTTATTCTCCTCGGTCCATCCAGAAAAATATCCCGTTCTCAATAAAATTTGATTTTTTATGATCTATATATTATTGCCGCTCTCTGCGGTTGCTTGCTGCTGCTGTGATCGTAGGCAGTTTATACCGATGTTTGTTGCCGATATGGTCTGTTGTGTGCACATCGTTACTTTTGCTTGGGTTGTGTTGCTACTTTATATCTCTTTATACAGGTTTCGCTACTGCTGTATGGTAACCACCGTGTCAATTGCGAGGGAGAACTCACAGTAATGACATAGTTCACGTCGTTGCAGCGGGTACATATACACCGCGCCCGCGTCTAGCAGTGCGGGAAAATTCTCTCTCAAATACATTTTGATGCCACCCCGATGTACGTGCGAGGACTAAAGTTCCACCGTGTGTGTAGTAGACGTATTTAAGCCTGACGATATGCCTATATTTTAGGCTCTAAACCAAATTAAGCCCTATCGTGTTTTAAATGTCTAAAAAATAGGTCTATTTTATCGACCTAACGACCACGGCAGACCACGGTGAGATGTTGGATTTTCCCAAAATATGCACTTGGGCACATTTTGGCCCAAGTGCATATTTGAAGCAATTTTCCGAGTATTTTCCAGCAAACAACGGCATTTCAGACGACAAAAGCTCGAGGAAACATCAGACACTCTGCAGCAGCAGCACAGCACAACACCCACGCTGTAATTGCAACGCTCAACCTAGCAAGCCGCTTGGTGTATCCCCAACCCGGGTTAATCAACCTGCGTGTACAACACGATCAGAAACGTTGGCGGTGGTCAGAGGCGACCCACTCTCGTGGAGCGGCATGCCTCTACGTACTATTACTTGAAAAGGAGTCCTGGTTCATTCACGAGGATCGAGCGCACACACAACACAACACACCACAAAACAAAACAACACAGCACAACACACAGACAACCAGCACCCCAACAGCCAACCCAACTACAGCACAACTAGCCGGTGGAAAACGCCCGCGAGACTCCTCCTACCCTGGCGTTCTCTGCGGTCAGAGAACTGGGACTCTGACATAGTTCGTCGCGCGCTCGTGCTCCTGCTCTCTCGTCCTGAGAGGCTGTAATTTTTCGATGACACATTTTTTTTGTTTGGTTTTGTGCCCGACGTAGCGCATGGCCGGAGCTGCTGCTGCAGTTTACAACCCTGTTGCCTCTTTCCCGCGGATGCCTACATTTCGAGGGTGGAAATTGAACCGGGTTGAGGGCCAGTCCTGCTGTGCTGCTGTACTGACTGCCACACTGAGGCACACCGAAGGCGGCAGACGCCTGCGAGGTATCCTACATATGAAGCGAGTATGGAGTACGAAGCACTCAATGTTTTTGCCAGGCACCAGTTATTTGTTTTGGCCGTTTGTTCAAGCTCGCACAGCATGGGCAGGGGAGGGTCTTTCTCGAAGTTTCCACCCACTCATGTGCTGACTCATGACATAAATCCTCGTCTTGCCATCTGCGTCTGGAGTAGTGCAGAAATATCATAGTCTATTTTCAAGTAGTTTGATCTTTCCTCGGCTTTTCTTTTTATGCGTACTGAAAGAGACCACTATTTCGAGTTTTAGACATATGGTGTTTTTTTTATGCGTTTAAGGTCGAAATATCGAATGGCCTAGCTCTTCCAGTTGGAAGTACTTAAGACCTAACCTCGAGGCTTAAATACGTCTAGTGTGTGGTTGCCCGGGGACAGAAGCGTCTCATACCCCGCAAAATAGAGCCAGTCTCGGCGGCTTTCCGCGGCCATAGCTCGCGCCACGGACGTCCCATGAGCCCGGCACACGGCTGATAATATACCGACGGGTAGTCTGATCGCATTGCAGAAGAAAGCACACCAAAAAACTCTACGCCGGCGGAGAAAAAGGGACGGACTAGGCAAAAAAAGCAAAATGGTACATATGCATATAATACAAGTGAACACTGGAGTAAGATTTTAGCTGAAACGTTATTTTATAAAATTTTTTCAAGGACGTCAGCGGTGAGTTCGATGAGTTTCGGGTCAATACTCATCTTTGCAAGCTGCGTTGTTGGTACTTGTAATATAGTCTACTAGACTAGACTACGTGGGTGAGTTTTTTCATAATGGGAGGGGTCATGTTGTTATAAAAAAGAATTCAAGGACGTTAGCCGTGAGTTCGACGAATTTCAGGTCAATACTCATCTTTGCAAGTACGGCAGTCCAGAGCGTATATATCGATAGCATAGCATCCGCACGACGCCCGCACATCACCACTGTTGTTGCACATTATCCAACTTCCCCACGACATCCCGTGGTACATCCCATGGGATGATGTCGCCGCATGCCATCAAACTTCCTGCGGCGCGTCCCGTGGCAAAAGCCGGTGACAAGTCGGCACCTCCTCACGACGTGCCGCGGCGAATTACCGGCCAAATTACCCGTAATTATTGCGACTCTAAATCTCACGTTATTACAACGTACGAAATGTAAAAGGCGCCGCGCGCGAGATACAGCAGTATAGCCAGCCGGTTGCCGCAAAAACATGTCTCGACGTGTCACCACGTGCCGCGACGTGCCATGGTGTGTGCGTAGCAAAAATGTGTCACAACGTGTCGCGGCGTGCGGCGACGTGCCGTGAAGTAAGTGTTGCGACGTGCGTCGCTGCGTGCCGCGCTGTCGCTACATGCCGCAAAGCGTATTGTGTGTTGCCAAAAAATTATCCTAAGACGAGACAACAGTTCGATGCGAGTCGACGAGGGAATAAATAGTTGGGAGAAGGACGCTTCGCGACAAGCCGCGTCACGTCCGCACCTTTCGCGACACATCGCGGCACCCCGCGGCACTTATGCGGCACGTCGCGGTTCTTTCGCGCCACGTCGCGCCACGTCGCGGTATCTTTCGCAACACGTCGCGACACGCCGCGGCACGTCGCGGTATCTATCGTGGCACGTCGCGTCACGTCGGGACACCGCGCAGCACGTCGCGGGCACGGGTTTCAAGTATTTCGCGGCATGTCGCGGGCAATGTCGCAAGCGTGTTGTCGGTGGCATGGCACGTACCATTACACACGACGGAGCCTTTCGTGGGACACCATTGGCAGTTTCATGCGATATACCGCGGCTACCCCTGCGGCATCCGTGGGATGCCGCGGGATGCTGCAGGAGTTGTTTCCGCCGTAAGAAATTTCCGCGACATACCGTGGCCTTTCGCCGCATATCGCGGCAGTCGCCGCATCCTTCGCTGCAATTCACAAATCTCGCGGCATGTCGTGGCATGTCGCAAACATTTCCGCGGTATGTCGCTGTATGTCATGGCATACCGCGGCATCATTCGGGGGATCCCATGACATGCTGCGACATTCCATGAAATGTCATGGGATGTGGGTGGGATGTCCCACGGCGCGTCGCTAATAAACACAACAAAATGTCAGGCATGGTTCAGGTCGGGGTTAGCACAGTTCCTACCCGGTGCGTTCGGTCGTGCTTCTAGTTGAGCCAACTTAAGGCCGTTGCGTCTTCCGCCGCCCTGTATGGTCAACCGGCTGTTGCGGTGGCGAAATGCGTGGCATCGAGGACTCTCTCGCGCTCAGCTGCGCTGCCGTGCTGAAACGTTTACCTGGTACGTAAATAGCACATGGATAGACTCTATCGATGCCCGAAGCTAGGGAAGGGGGGTCACTTTCGGGGACTCTTTTTGCAGTGGCTCCCGAGGTCACTCGCGCGAGTGGTCCCGCTGCTCCTTTCGTCTTGAGACTTTCGTGCTGTTGTAATTTTTATTTCATGAATTCGCAATGGAATGGTTAGCTTGCACTGCGCCAAGCAAATCGACCAAATTATTTTTGTCAGCGAGGAACTGGGTCAATCAGCCGTGCGAGTGGCTCAAACCGAGTGTAGCGAAAAAAATGGTAGCCTACGTCTAATAAGAATAAAACGGCACAGCTGCACCCTCTGTAGGCTGCGACCTCGTATTTCATTACTCTAGTGGTTGTTGCTGTTGTTATCTTACCTTAACTCTTCTTGTAAAAAATCTAGAGCCCGTGGTCAAACGAAGGTGTTGGTGCCCTAGGACAACGATCCGAAAAAAAAAACATAATAAAGCAAGGTCAAAACTCGGCCGGGAATACTATTTCCCGACAAAAACTCACCAGACGAAGTAGGCGCACAACAAGTGAAACCAATCATCAATCAATGTGCTTACGTCACTGGTCTGTAGTTATATAAATGTATTACCAATGTATGTGTCATTTTGCGACAAGACTTCCTTCGCTGTCATTTCAACTGCTTCCAGTCCGTCGTTCTGTTCTAAGATCCCTCCATTCCCGCCCCCAGTTGAATGTGGGGCTGCTCTCCGTATAGAAGCAGTAATTAGTACCTGCCGGTGTAGTGAAAGCCGATCGCCCCGGTGGCGTATCAGGTTTTCCTCGAGCCTGGTATAGGTCAGTTTCGTGAGTTTAAATCTCCCCGAGTACATACTCGTATAAATTCGTTGAGACTTTTTCTTGCGCACAAATTTACTTGCGGAAAGCGCGATAGCGTGATGAGCAACACTCGATGAACAATCGACGAGCAGTGAGATTGCTGCATGAACCCTATGCACGCGAAAAAATTAAGGCAAGAACCGGGGGGGGAGAACGGTTGAAACCTGTGACCACGGCATGTATGTCCAGAATCTGGAAAGTAGAAGTGTGAAAAAAAAAAACAATCTACGTCAGTCTACGTTTACAATTATTATGGTGCCACGTTCCTTTTTTCGATGTAAGGATATAGGCTCGGTTTGCCCCCTCTCTCGATATCTTCGCTTGCTAAGGTTTTCGACGTATGTCGGCTCGTTTTGTCTCTCTCACGCGATACCTTCGGAGACCGTACACTCGCGTCGTTATTGTTGATGCTGCGCGTGTTGCACCTACTACCTAATGAAATATGCACGGCAGTTGTGACATCACATTAGTCTAATTGATTGTTTAATCGCTGTATTCATTGGTGCGCAAGGCATATCACCTCTTATTGTTTTGCCGTTGTTGTTTGCGGTGCATTCTGTTGTTGTTATCCTTATTTAGCACGGCATGGTAGCTTTGCGATGGGCTCTTGACAGCGCACTTCTTGTTCCTACTTCTTTGTGCTCGCGGCTTCTCCATTTTTTTCGCCAGTCCCCACTCACCACACCTTGACCACGCTCAAATACGCCTTCCAATGCCGACTCGTCCTCTGCAACCTCAACACAGCAGCAGTGGTATGCAAGCCTAAAACAAGTTGGTATTCGAGTGCTGTACAATAATGCTATCAATAGACTAGTCTATATGAAGTACCCGGGCCACTCCAAATAGGATGTATACATACCCCCTCCTTCGTGCTTCTTTAACACCTTGCATTAAGTTTTTACCGAAAGATCGAAGATCGAACGCCGCTGGGCGCCTCTCCGAGCCAGGAGATCCCAGGCTACTCGAGGTGGGTAACACAAAATATCGTTGGAAATATTGATGGGCCTGCTGCTTGCACGACCTACAAAAACCAATCCGTTTCAACCGGGCGGCAGGGTGCTTAGAGTGTTGTCGCTTATCGGTGTACCACTTGGGGTTCTAAGGTTAGAAAATGGCCACAATTACGTCCGTTGTTTAGTCTATAGAGTCCGGTCGTTTAGGCCAGTATGGACGATCGGTGCAGCCAGGGTTGCGGTGCCCTCCCAGGTTGTTCGGTAGCTGTGTTAATCCCTTTACAACTGGAAACCCGTTCTTGGGGACAAAATTACTTGGATTTATTATAGTAAGGGGTTTGGGGGCTCTGAAGGGGTCAACATATATATATGCAGCATTCCTCGCATGTGTGGCAACGGTGTTGTCATACATTGCAGTCTATGCAGCCTATGAACAATCTATTTTGACGACGCATTCGAACAACTCAGATTAGAACGCGTATGCTCTTCCTGGTCCTCCTTGGTCGCCTTGCATTTCCATACTACAGCAAGCTCGAAGCTCTAGGCCCAACGGTCGTCACTCATGGGAACCCATTCATCACCACCAGGTGAAAAAAGCTAGTCTAGATGTTGCTTGAAGAATTAGCGGAACGCCGCTTGTGCGATCTCGTTCGAACACCAAGTCTATTTGACCCATGTGTCGGGTTCGTAGGTTTTATCGTCGCTTTTGGGTACGTATACCGGGCAGGTTTTTTAGGGTGCGACTTGTCCCGAAATTCACGCTTCTGCGGGGAACAACCGTTTTTGGCCCAGTAGGTACGATCGATACAGCCACGGTTATTCAGACTGCCCCTCGGAGTTGTTCGGCAACTGCTGTCCTAATACTCTAGTCTAAATCCATCCTGTCTTTTGATTGTGGGTACCATGCTGAGCCTTCCCACGGTAGGGTACGCGTGCAGCAGTTTCTAAGAAGTTTCTGAGCTCTCCTAACATGATGAGGAGCTCAATCAATACACCCGAACCGAAACATGACTTCAAAGGCCTTCGATCGCGCAACCCGGCCAAAGGCTGCCGTTATGAGGCTTAGTTTGGGTATAGTCTAAAGGTGGTGGGGACACAGAGTGCCCCCTGCAGGTTTGCCAATTGAGCAGGTCCTCGGAGAGTACTTACTTTCTTTGCCTTCGTAGAGACGTAGCTTTATTCGATTCCACCAGAGCCCCGGATAGCTTCTGAGATCGGAGGCACGTACGTACCTCCGATCTGTTAGTTGTGCTTGTATCAAAGCCTGATTGGGATATTATTTGTGGTTCGTGAAACCGTAACGCATCTGCGGAGATGCGGCGGAACCAGGTTGGCTCCCCGAGAACTAATAATAAAATTGTACGAGTTGTCTCCAATCTCCCATGATTGGGGTCACCACGTGGCTGGGGAGGAAAAGCCCCTCAGCCGGACTTCAAAACTCTACTCTGCTCCTCTCTCCCCAGCTCGATGGCTCTCCGGATTACATGACTTCTGTCTCCGCGAGCCAGCCTGTGCCCTTAACACCTGGGTTCATCGATTATGCTAGCATATATCGTACGGCTAGATAACCGGTGCTAGGGGCTAGGGCAAAATTCCAAACATCGAAGCCAACCTGCCAGAAGACGAGCGCCGTAGTCTCCATGAGCAATTCGATGCTGCTGTACTGGCAGTTAGACGCGAGGAAGCTGCTCGGAGGGATGAAGAACGACCCCACAACCTGGAAGACCAGCCTAGGGGGGGCGCCGTTCAGTCGCCCGAGCATCCCACACAAGTCCCAGCGCAAGCACAGCAGCATCAATGGGCAACAGGTCCACTGCCAGGCACGTATCGTATCAGCAGCAGTAGCATCAGACCTTTAAGTGTTCGATGGAATGTTTAAAATGGAGAGGAGGTTCAGCAAACGGTAATGGCGTTTGTAAACCAAATGCTTGCTCATTTTCGGGAGGAGGGTTGCCTAGATGCGGTAGAGAGGGATGTACCTATCAAGGTAGCGTCTGCAGGAGTTAGCCCAGAGGCGCTAAACAGGGAGTTTGGAGAGGAGGCCGTAGCCAGGGCACGTGTTGCTTGGAAGATATTAATCAACCAGATCTCGTACCCCACCATTCTGAAAATAATCATCGCAGCTGGTTCACCCAGCGAGGGTTGGTCCATACTCAAGAAATTGTATGCTTCAGAGGCTGCCGCTGAGAAGGCTAGGCTCACTCAATCGTGGTATAGCCTACGGCTGAAGGAACACGAACCCCCCAACGAGTATTTTGCGCGCGGTAGTGTACTGAGAAGTCGGCTTGCACTGCATGGGGTGACATTTTCTGATGTTGATGCCACCCAACATTTTGCCCGTAACCTTTCCCATGTTTTCGGAGTGCAAAAGATCATTTTGCTGTCGAACGCAGATTTGACATGCAAAGTACTCGAAGATGTGGTGTTATATGCATTCGGGGAGATGGAGATAGCGACGGAGGAGGAGAAGAGGACCGGGACGGGACATGCTCTCGTTGCTCCCGACTGGTCTGGTCGGGGAAACGGGGATGACCCAAATGGCGGGAGAGGGGGACGAGGAGACCGTGGAAAAAGCAGAAGAAACGGCAACAAGGGCGGACAGCAGCAGCAGCAGCAGCAGCACGCAAGCGGTCGCGGGCGTGGGGGTTGTAACGAAGCGCCACAGCAGTGGGCAGCTGGAGGTAGAGGAACCGGCGGCAGAGGAGGCGGCGGAAGGTATGTCGGTGGGCGTGCGCCAGCGGTCGAGGGTAGGGGAGAGGTTTGCTATCGTACCCCCCCCCCCGCGGCGGATATGATTATGCCGGATACCCGCCGAACCATCCCCGTCCTTTTGGTAACCAGCCACCGATACATGGGGCTGACCCTCGCAAAAGATGCGAAACCTGCAACGAGTTGAGGCACACGCATCTGTTTTGCGCGTGCCGAGTGGATCCAGGATACCCGGTTCCCCCCCCCCGTGCCCGCCAGACCTGCGCCACCTCGCCCGAGGCGTACCGCCCCCGGCCCGCCAGGCTACCAGCAGCCGTGGCCCCACTCATACGGTATGCACATGTCGCCGCTGCCGCCGCCGCCCACGGCAATGCTCTGCTCGCATATGGTGCCGACACTAACGCCGCCGCAAAGTACGACAGCAACAACAATGACGACGACTACTACCACTACGAGGAGGAGCAACAGCCACAGCAGCCGGAGCAGTACCAGCAGCAGCCGGGGCACTACTACGAGCAACAACCACAGCCGCCGGCACAGTACCAGCAGCACGTGGGGCCCTACTACGAGCAACCGCTACCTCCGCCGGCGCAGTACCAGCAGCAGGTGGCACCGTACACTTACGGGAAGCAGCCGCCACCACCATCATTCCAGCAGCATCAGCACCCTGCAAACCATGCCCCGTCTTCTTCCTCTTCGCCTTCTCCCGGAGCATCTTCGTTTTCTCAGGCCGCGCTGCATCTACTGATGGCACGCTCGGTGCCACAAGGCAAGTCTGATTTTTTGTGTGATACAAATAGAGTAAGCATAAATGGGATAGGGCTTGCCAGCCAATCGCATAGTGTGACTGCTGTAGCGGGGCGTGGGTTAGGGCCGAGAGGCAGTGAGCTTTGGGTTTCCGACAACGGAGCCACGAACTATATCACTAATGATCCACGCGATGTGTATGATTGGGTCGCGATTCCCCCTGGTAAGGAGAAGGTGTTGATTGGGGATGGGACAGCGATGCGAGTGCTAGGTGTAGGCAGCTTGAATCTTAAAATGCAATCAAAAACCGACTTTCATGTCGAATTGCGCGAGTTATACGTCACGGAAGGGATCGGTTTTAACCTGTTTTCATTGCATGATGCCCAAGCACGTCAGAAAATTACTCTCGATAAAAATGGCACACATCTTTTTGATGGGCGTTTGACTTTCCCACGTGACTCAACTGGATCATCTTTGTTTGCGACCCGTCTTGATCCAACGCCGAGTACAAAACTTGCTGCTGTACCTGCCATGTCTGGTGTCCCCCCCCACCCCCTTTCCGCTGACGTTCGTGTGCCCGGTGTCGAACCCCCCCCCCCCTCTCGAATCCCCCCCCCCCCCTTTTTGATATAGATAGGGCAAGACCCTCGGATTTTGGATTCCACCCCCTTTCCCACCATAGTGTAGAAGGGGTAGTGCTTGCAGACAATGGTTTCCCGCCCGTCGTCAGCGACGTAGTACTTACCGATTCAAGTTTTCTGCCCACCACTCGTGGTGTAGTACCTGCGGTTTCTAGTTTCCCTCCCCAGGCTTCAGATGAAGCACATGTGGGACCGTCGGTGCAGTGCGCCCGTAAGGCGTCTACTGTGAGTCCCCTCAGAGTAAAACCAGGAGCGGTAAGGGTTAGACCTCTTGTCGCTGCCCCGGGCGTGCAGGAGACAGATATGAGCGTATTCATGGATGTTAGACTAATGGATGGTCAAGATGACGCTTTGTACACGGACGTTTTCCCTGCCCCCCTTAATGCTGCGGCAGCGCAAGCTCTTTCAGAGACGGACTGGCATGAACATCACATTGGAAACGTAGGCGTGACTGCTGCTGCTGTACTCGCTCCAGGTAGACGCCCATTTGCTGTTGGAAAACCCACCAAGAGTATAGATACTAACCACTTTCACGTCTCCTCCGGCCATTTGAATGAACTCTTGTTGAGGGAAACGGCTCAGCAGCATGGTGTGACCTTGACGGGAGTGCTGCAACCGTGTGGTGGGTGTTTGGAGGCAAAGGGGGTGCGGGCTGGGGTGCCGCGGAGGACGACTTCAGAAGCATATGAAGACAGTGCATATTGACCTGGCTGGGCCCTACGAGGCGTCCATGGGCGGGTCCGTCTACTTGCTCATGTTCGTCGACAGCGCCTCGAGGTGGATGCGGCCGTACGGGATGAGGAAGAAGTCAGAGACCACCACGTACGTGCGGAAGTTCGTCGCCGACATAAACAACATGGGGCGGCCGCACTGCTTCCGTACGGACAACGGTGGAGAATTCACCAGCCGCGACTACGTGGAGTTTTGCGACTCCACGGGGATTCGCCGTGAATACACGGCCCCGGATAAGCCGCAGCAGAACGCGGTTGTCGAAAGCGCGATCTGACGAGCCATGAAGGGCGGCCATGCGGCCCGTCGCGAGATCCGGCGGATGTTTCCCGACATCGACCTGGGGCGCATCCCCAACCTCGGCACCAACGGTAACCATCTGTGGCTGGAGGCTGTGCTTCGGGTTGCGGACTGCTTTAACCGATCGGCGACCAGGGCCAACACCGGGTGGCGTTCTCCGTACGAAGTTTTCTTTTCGCGACTACCGGCCCTACAGGTGGTGCCGTTCTTTCAGGAGGGCATGATGCGGGTGGGCCGCAGCACTAAATCCGACGTCCAATCGGAGTTGTGCTATTTTTTAAACAACGGCCACAACCATCCCTCGTCCGCCGTGAAGGTCATCAACGCCTCGACGGGTGCTATTTTCTACACCAGCAACGTGGTGTGGACAGTCACTCGTGCGCCGGTGCTGCCATCGCCGGCGCCGGCGATCGCGGGGGGATCAGTGAACGCCGCCGCGCCGGCGACGCCGATGTTCAACATCAGCTATGCGCCGCCACCACCACAGATTCGGTCATCAGAGCTACAGCCACTACCGCCGTCGCTCCAGCCCCCGCCGCCACCGTTACCGCCATCTCAGAGCTCACCGATGCCTTCCGCCGTCACCCTGCCGCGACCGCACACGGAGCCGCAGCGGATATCCGACCGTACCCGCTCGAAGACTGTGAAACCAAGCGACCAGGGGCTTCATCATAGCGTCGGGCTCCTGTCCATGATGAGCAAGAATGAGCTGCTGTCGATGGTGACTACAAATGGAGCTGTCGACGCCGGCCGCCGCAACAAGCCGCCGAGTTTTGGAGGCCGCGGGCAGCCGTCATTTTCCGTTGGGGATCGCGATGAGGCACCACCGGCTGGGGAGAACAGGGGGATCCCATGCGCTATGGCGGCAATGCTCGCCACTCGGGAGGACATCGAAGTGACCTTGGGCGACCAGCGGCCGCCATACAAACCGCCGGACTTGCCACACTGTTACGCCTCTGACCTCAAGGTACCAAGGAGCCACAAGGAGGCTATGCGCTCGGAGCACGCTCATCTTTGGAAGGATTCGGCGGGGCGGGAATTTCATGGGCTGCTGGATGCGGGGGCTTTTGAGCCGGCGTAGCAATCAGTGGAAAGCTACATCAATGCAATGTGCGTTTTTGATTGGAAAGCTGATGAGTACGGCTGGCCCACGAAAACTAAAGCGAGACTTGTAGCGCGGGGGGACGATCAGAAAATGAACATTGATTTCGGGGAATTGTTTGCGCCCACTGTTGCTGTGTCGACTGTTCGGTTGTTGACAGCAATGGCGTGCGAACTGGATCTTGACTTGTGCCATTTTGATATTGGAGCAGGCTTTCGTGCAGTCTGACCTGGAGGAAAATGTGTACATGCGTTTGCCTCAGGGTTGCGGTAGGATGTCAGGGAAGATAGTAAGACTGAACAAGACCTTGTATGGCTTGAAGCAAGCATCGAGGCAATGGCACGCACATCTTACTAGGTGCTTATTGAGGTCGGGATTCGTGCAGTGCCTTGCTGATGCATGCGTTTTCCGGTTGATGGAGGTAGGTCGGGTAGTGATGACTATAGTGGTACATGTCGACGACATATTTGCCATGGGGGAGAAGACAAGGTTTGACCAGTTTGGCAGGGATTTGAATCAAATGGTCCCGGTCCAAAATCTGGGAGAGTTGCGTTGGTACTCGGGGTGTTTTTAGGAGAGGGACTGGGAGAAGGGGGTGTTGAAGATTTCCTAGCAGACATTTGCTAAGCAATGGGCGGACGAATACGGGATAGAGTTTGGTAAGAGTGTCCCGCTCCCGGTTGGCACGAAACTTGCGAAGTTCGACAAGGATGAAGCACCAGGAAACTGGCCGTTTCGCGAATTGGTCGCCTCCCTAATGTGGCTGTCAACCCAGACTAGACCAGACATCTCTAACGCAGTAAGAGCGGTGGCTAGATACTGCGCTCCGCCAAAGTTTGTTCATTGGAGGGCAGCACTTGGTATCTTGGGGTATGTGAGACGGACTAGCTCATTCGGTATCACTTGTCAGAGAGATACATCAGCGGGCCTGAACTTGCAGGTATTTGCTGATGCAGACTACGCAAGTGTGGCGGCCGACAGTAGGTCAGTTTCCGGGGGGTTAGTGATGTGTGGGGGGGGTTGTGTATCTTGATCTTGCAGGACGCAGAAGTGCGTCACACGTTCTACTACAGAGGCAGAGCATGTGGCGCTTGCAGGCGTGATTAAGGAGGTGTTGTTTTTGAGGCAGGTTTGGCGTTTCATGTTGCCTGATGTCGGCATGCCGTGCATACCGGTGTTCGAGGACAATGAGGGCGCCGTGCAGCTTGCGAAGAACCCAATCACGAACTCGAACTCAAAGCACATAGATGTACGGCACCATGTTCTCAGGGATCTAGTAAGGCGGAAAAATATATCGATGATCCACGTGACATCTTCTTTTCAGCACGCAGATTTCTTAACCACGGCAATACCACGGGAGTCTTTTGTGTTTTACCGTAGTCTTGCGATGAACTCCTGGTAATATTAATTGGAGGTAATAGTATAGGTTGTGTTTGAGTATTGGACGATGGAATTTGATATGTTTTATCTTGATTTCGGTATGAAAAATTCGGTTGACGAAGGACTTGGAGTATATTAATTTAGGGGAACAATATTGATTGTTTTTGAGTATTGAATTTCGCTCGGCGGTTTGAATGGGCGTTATCATGACTGTGTTACAAGCAGGGGGAATGTTGGTTTGTGCTTGTATCAAAGCCTGACTGGGATATCATTCGTGGTTCGTGAAACCGTAACGCATCTGAGGAGATGCGGCGGAACCAGGTTGGTTCCCCGAGAACTAATAATAAAATTGTATGTGGTCTCCAATCTCTCATGATTGGGGTCACCACGTGGCTGGGGAGGAAAAGCCCCTCAGCCGCACTTCAAAACTCTACTCTGCTCCTTTCTCCCCAGCTCGATGGCTCTCCGGATTACGTGACTTCTGTCTCCGCGAGCCAGCCTGTGCCCTTAACACCTGGGTTCATCGATTACGATCTATTTCCTAACTTTCCCGAATATAAAACGCCAACCTTATCATACGAAACTCATCCAAATGATCTCAAATTAGGATAGTTACAGGCCTTTCGAGGCCGTATCTTAACACTAGTCCATCCTGATGAGTCGCATATGCAGAAATATGGGAGATTCGGGGAAACTCCGGTTCTACGAACTAGACCATGAGTCGAAGATGCGGCTCCTCCAAACCCACTCCCACACCTCTAACCGTCTGGCTATGGAGCCAGGAACATGCGAAGAAAAGCAGTTGAAAGAAACGCAGACCCTACAACAAGGCAAAAGTCACCCATCAAAAACTTGCCCCGTGCCGACGGTGTGGCGGGGGGAGGGCAGAAAAGGCTCTAGAACCTGCCGCATACCGCCGGCGTGGCGGGGGGGGCAGGAAACGCTCTACGGCAAACTAATCATAAAAAAGGTACTATGGCGAGGCGAGCCCTCGTCGATATGGAGGGGAACACAGGCTCTAGCACAAGAGAGAAGTCATGCAAAAAATCTCCCGCGGGCCATCGGCATGGCGGGGGATAAGACGAGGAATCGACAAATACCCGGGATGGAAGGTGGCAACACCTACAGCCCCGCTACGGGGGGAAGTGTTTAGTCGAAAAAACAAAGTAGAACGAACACAGAACACAAACATAGCCCTGTGCCACGTTACGTGCGAACAGGGTACCCTGGTCGCCCCCCGTCTCTGGGCTGAGGAGGGCGTCGGCAGAGCGAAATTGAACAATGACGAAAAAGCAACAGCCCTGCGCCTCAGATAGCGGTGTTTTACCCGAACCCTGGCCCGGCACTGAGCAGGGAGTCCGGCAGGACAAAAAAAATATATAATGGGAAGAACCGCCCCAAAACCCGACGAAGACTCTCAAGACACTACGAACAACCCAAAGACAAAGACTCAAACCTCATTACTCCAAAAAATGAATAACTACCGAGAAGCGGCGGCGGCTTGAAAGTCAACTGGCCACGACCGCGCCTCGAGATTCATCTACCTTGCGTTGGATTCCACGAGGAAGCGCACTGTCGATGTGAACTTGCAGGCACCAAGAGCCTCGTACGGCTCCCGTCGAAGTCGTGTAGCGCGCCGGCGGAAGAGGAAGTTTAATCGGTCCCGGGTCGTCCAGAAAGCGAACCAGGTATACCTTGTCCTCGGTGGTGCTCGCGCTGATTTTTCCAAGCAACCATTACCCATCGTCTCCGTTGTACCAAAAGTGGGCTCGCTTAGGAAGTACTGTGTCGTCGTAGCGACGGAGCCAATCGGCGCGGGGAGCACAGGCGTAGCCCGGCGCTAGGAAACGTTCCCCGTTGTTGCGGGAGAGCTCGCGCTGTGCCGCCCTGATCCGCATTCGGCGGTAGAGGCGGTTGGTTTGGCGGTGCTGGTCCGACGCAAGATGTGGGAGCAGGAGAGGTGGACGTCCATTTCCCGCTCCCAGGAAGGTTCGGAGAGTCCCGCCCAATACGTCTTGTATAGCACCGCGATAACGTCACCTCGCCCCCGTACCGACTGATGACCAGTGATCTGCTCCACCTCCAGCCGTTGGAGGGGAGGCGAAACGTCGTCTTGAGTGACGTGGTACGGCGGGGACCTCTTGGAAAAACGGTTGAGCACGTACTGCGTCAGCCCCGCCGGTAGGTATTTGGGCATGTCCTCACTGTTGTGGCGGTTGGCGCAGGGTTTGAAGCGCTCGATAGCCACACGCCGACGAGCGTCCGAACCGAGCAGGTCGGAAGGGAGATCCAAATAGAGGAGGTTGCTCCCGAGCGGCGAAGCGTCCGGGGTCTCGGCGGCGGAGCAGGGACCGACTGCCAGAATCTTGTACGGGCCCGTCCAGTTGAGCGCGAGTTTGGCCTTGAGTACCTTGGCGTCGGTGCTCGCCTTCACGCTCTGGCGGATGGTAGAGGCGGAATTGTACACCCATGCCCAACCACCCACAGCGAAGTTAGGTGCTGGACGCAGCGCGTCGGCGAGGGCGGAGTTTCTGCGGTCAATACGAGAAACGGTGAGGGCGTGGTGTGCGCGGACAGTATCGTTTGCGCGCTTTTACCAGTCGGTGGCCAAGTCGCAATAGGCCAGGTGGTTACGGGCCAGACTCTGGTGTCGAACAACACCGGTGCGGTCGAAATCCGCTAGGGGAATCTGCCCATGTGGACTTCGTTGGGCACCAGACCCGTCGCCGCGCTAACGGAATTTTTGTAAGCAAATTCTACGTGGGGCAGATGCAAGTCCCAATCGTCTTGTCGCTCGTTGACGACCATAGCCAGCATTTTGACTATAGTGTTGTTTACCCGCTTAATGCCCCCGTTACAGTTGGGGTGATAGGAGCTTGTAGCAAGCTTGTGCACACCCAACAGCTGATATGCAGCTTTTGAAAGCTTGGAGCAGAACTGCAGTCCGTTGTCCGAGAGTATGGTGCGCGGGCACCCCCACAAGAGGATATATTGGGTAAGCTATGGGTTAACCTTTGCAAGTGGTCAAACGGACTAATACCCCACTAATACCTTAAAAAATGGCGTCGTCGACAGACCATGGGTTTTTGGGGTCGCGGGTTCAAATCCCACATCCACCATAATAAACCTTTTCAGACTTTCCCCATGTCGAACTTGAAAAATACTCTCCCCGGTATACCTAGGAAATGAAACGGCTTGGATGTATTGACAGGTCCGCCGGTATGTCCGGCCGACCTGATACCCCGCCGTTTCAGGGGGGGAGAGCGTTATACGGCTTAGTTTGGGTAAGCAATTGGTTAACCTTTTGCAAGTGGTCAACCGGACTAATACCCCACTAATACCTTAACACTGCTCTCTCCTAGCCCCCAAAACAAATCGCATTGGTTAAGTTATTGAACTAATGACTAGCTGTTAGTCCCCGTTTAAGGAGCTCACTCGTGACATTACATCTGTTACCATTACCAGAAAAAACATATGGCTACCCCTACCGCACTATAAAGGGATGACTCTGAGCACTGGCTCCTTCGGTTTCGGTTGTTGCTGCGACTCCTCTATCTAGCAGATATGTATCAGGATACGTACATGCGTCCGCTGGTCTCAGCTCCTACTTTTTTTTCTTCTGGGGTATACATATACTAATACCTAAAGCTGTAAAAAACCCTTTTGCCCCAACCCCCACCCCCCGACCACCCCCTCGAAAACTCCGCCCTCTCCTCACTGGTTGTACGACTTACAGGATATACATGATAAACTGGCGCATTCCTTCCGAAACCGTCAGATTTACAGTTTCCACGCACATATTGAGTTGCCCCGCCCGCCCCCCCCCCCCCCCCTCCCCCCCCGCTCCCTCTTGTTCAAACCCAGGCCCCCACGCCCTTGAAAACTCCGTCCTCCCCTCACCGGTTATACGACTTACAGGATACACTTACTTGATAAACTGATGCATTTCCTTCCACAGCTGTCAGATTTTGTCCCCCTCAAAAACGGGTTTTGTAGTTTCCGCGCACAGACTGACCAACATCACCCTGTTGACCCTGATAGCTACGATGTGGTTGCAAGGGGAGTCGCCGATCTATATCCTTATAGAGGACACACAACCCGTAATACGCGCGATCGGAGTATCACACACAGCTTGCAAAGATGGGTTTCGACAAATTTCTCGATCTCACAGCTAGCTGGTGTTTGTTTTTATTTTTATAATATATATACTAATATTCGTGAGGAAAAAAAAAAGAGGTCAAAACGTTCGCTGCGCAGCACTTCACTTAACATTATGAAATTCCTAAGTAGCCGTAATGCAATTGCTTACAAATAAATGAGTATATTACAAAAACTAAAATACACTCCAGCTAGCTGTGAGATCGAATATTTTGTCGAAACTCATCTCTGCAAGCTGTGTGTGATACTCCGATCGCGCGTAGTACGGGTTGTGTGTCCTCATTAAGGATATATTGAAGTTTATGATAGGGTTTGAACAACCTTTGGAGTGCTTTAGCTTTGCTGGGGTGTGTGGAGTCCCCAAGACAAACTTGTACTTGGTATGCGTCTACAACAATGCTAACAAAAAACCCTAACAACCCTAAGCCTTCGTAACCCATACATTATACTGTACCAAAATGTCGAAGTGCCCCGTAAAAACATCACTGGGGTAAAATTGATGTAGAATAGTGTTATAAGGCTTAGTTTGGGTGAGCTATTGGTTAACCAGTTTCAAGAGGTCAAACGGACTAATACCCCACTAGTACCTCAACAAATGGCCTCGTCGACAGACCATGGGTTTTGGGGTCGTGGGTTCGATCCCCACCATCCACAATAATAAACTTTTCAGATTTTCCCCATGTCGAACTTGAAAGATACTCTCCCTGGTACCCCAGGGAATGAAACGGCTTGGATATATTGACAGGTCCGCCCGTATATCCGGCCGACCTGCTATCCCGCCGTTTCAGGGGGGGATATTGTTATAAGGCTTAGTTTGGGTAACCTATTGGTTAACCTTTTGCAAGTGGCGAAACGGACTAATACCCCACTAATACCTTAACAATAGTACCAGGTGTGTATTTACATACTTCAAATATAATATATGTGTATCACTGTGGAGAAGAGCTATCATATAGCTATCATATCATCATGCCTATATTATTAAATTATTCTACGACGACGTCAGCTGTGAGTACGACGGATTTAGGGCCGATATCCATCTTTGCAAGCTGCGTACCACACCCCGGACATTAGCCTATTGAGTATTCCTATTGAGTATGCCTATTGGTATGTCAATACGTCGGGGTATTGCATATCGATACCTATTGACACCTTCGATAGGTATGCGAATTTATTTGTGGATCGATACCTAGTGCTTGGGCCGATAAGTCCAGAGAAATTAATGCAATATGCTTTCGTTCATTAAGATAGGTGTCTGAATCCGTATATCGATACCTACTGCTTCGACCAACAATAGGTTATGATAAATCAACACAATATGCTATTGTTCTTGCAATAGGTATGTCAGATTATCGATCGGACATATTACTGCGACCAATAGGTCCGTGAAATTGTCGATCGATACCTATTGTTTGACCAATCAATACGTATGTGAAGTTGTCGATCGATATATATATATATATATATTGCTTTGACGAGTAGGTATAAAATCCTGTACGTAGTCTACTGAATTCGCGGGTTGGTCAGTCCACAAGTTGGTGGTGTAGTAAATATCGATAGGTAATGTAACCTGTAATATGACGCTAAAAAAATCTATGGGTGCCTATTTTATAACTAATTTTCAAGGACGTCAGCCGTGAGTTTGACGAATTTCAGGTCAATACTATTTGTTTGCCCAATAGATTCATTCAGAGGAATTGATTGGTACGATTGATACCCTCGCAAAAGAAAATGGTGAGAGGTGTTTCTGTTGTTCAACAGCAGCTATCGATTGAAATCCTCACAAAACTATCTATTATTGGAACTTTTATTAATACCAATATTATTATAAAAAATGAAATATTATCGTAAATTAATTGTCGGAGGGCAAAAATAATCATAATAATATTATAAAAAATGAAAATACACTCCACCTGTGACATCGAAGATTTCGTCGAAACTCATCTTTGCAAGCTGTGTGTGATACTCCGATCGCGCGCATTACGAGTTGTGTGTCCTCATTAAGGATATAGGTCGGCGACTCCCCTTACAACTACAGTGTAGCTATCAGGGTCAACAGGATGATTTTAGTCAGTCTGTGCGCGAAAACTATAAAACCCGTTTCTGAGGGGAACAAAATCTGACAGCTGTGAAGGGAAATGTATCCTTTTATCAAGTGAATCTTGTAAGTCGAATAACCGGTGAGGGGGGTGGGGCGGAGTTTTGAAGGACGTGGGGGCCTGGTTTTGATCAAAAGCGAGCGGGTTTGGAGGGGGGGGGGGGGGGGGGGGGGAAGGGGGCAATTTGTGCATGTAAGCTATAAATCCTTTCGAGGGGATAAATCTGACGGTTTTGGCACCAGTATGTTATTGGGGGCGAGGGGGGGGGGGGGTTGGGGCGGGGGGGGGGGGGGGGGGGGGCGTGTGGGGCAGCTCAATATGTGCGTGGAAACTATACATTATTTCGAGGGGATAAATGTGACGGTTTTGGAAATAATACATCAGTTTATCATGTATATCCTGGGGTAAGTCGTACAATCAGTGAGTAAAGAGAGGGTGGAGTGTTCGAGGGGGTGGGGTTGGGATGGGTTGGGGGGGAGGTAGGGGGTGGGGGCGGGGGGGGGGGGGGGGGGGGGAGGAAGGGCTTTAGGTGAGGGGTTTGTTATACGTGTGGTGCTAGGTCTAGGCGATAGTGCGGGTGATGGGGAAGAAGGGGGCGTTCGAGGCGGGGGGGGGGGGGGGACACAGCGGCATGGATGGCTCTCGAAAGATAATGAGGTGATATCCTGTGCGTGAAGTGTTTATTAAAATATTATCGTAAATCACTGCTGTTTTGAAACGAAAGGCTAGAAGTAGGTAAAGGTACATATTGCTATCATCCATGGTATCAATTCAAACAATAGCCTAGGGTATACGAAATAGATACATGCTGTCCTAAGCAATGAGATATCAGTTTACAAGCACTAGGTATCGATCGAAACCCTAACCCTTGCAAGTCTTCTATTTGTATTAATTGTCGGTGGATATCGATCGACACCTTGCCAACCTAAAATTTTGGGCAATAGGCATCGATCCACACCCTTGAAAACCTATCACACTGAGCAATATGTATCGATCGATCTCATCACACACCACCTATCGCTTCAACCAATAGGAATTGGTTGGTGGCGATAAAATGGTATTGCTCGAACAGTAACCTATCGGAAGTCATTTCAAATCATGTTGGTGCCCAAAACAATACCTATCGATATAGACTACACCTTTGCGAGCACATCGGTTGCACAATAGGGTATTGTGGTCCTATTGTTGCTTCCAATACCTAGCGATGGACCCCGAAGCCGAGCAATATTGCCCCGGGATAGGTATCAATCCTCACAATTGCCGACATTTTGTTGGCCCAATAGCCTTTTCGATATGGTCTATTCCACGGTATAAGAAGGGACTGAACGACACGCAACCAGGTCGCTCTAAATCACTGCAGGCTTGAGCTTCGCATCGAAAACACATAATAGTAATCACCACCTTGTTGAGACCGTCAACTTCAAGCTTCTCAAGCCACAACAAGGACAGACAGCGCCGTTTTCTGGGATTCTCCGCTGGGCTGGAGAGGCGTGCGGCGTGGATGAATGGCGAACTGGAGTTACTACTAGTTTGTTGTACTGAGACGGACTGTCTTCGAGCACCTTTGCTCTCCCAACACTGAACCAACAAAATGGCGAAAGGTCTACGCACCGATACCTATCATATTAAACAAGAGAATGGTGAATGTCTGCCGATATCTATCGTCCGAAACAAAAGATAGATGTTAAGATACGGCCTCGAAAGGTCGGCAATTATCCGAGTTGAGATAATTTGGATGGGTTTCGTATGATGAGGCTGGCGTTTTATGTTCGGGATAGTCAGGAAATAGATCGGAGGCACGTGCCTCCGATCTCAGAAGCCATCCAGGGCTCCGGTGGAATCGAATAAAGCTACGTATCGACAAAGGTTAAGAAAGCGAGTACTCTCCGAGGACCTGCTCAATTGGCAGACCTGCAGGGGACACTCTGTGTCTCCGCCCTATACCCTTACATACCAGGTAGATTTGTATGTATGTATGTACAAAACAAAAAAAAACTTGACAAAATAACAGGACCCCTCCCACTAGGTGAAACATAAAGCTCACCCATATAGTATACTACAAGTACCCGTGACAACGGACTTGATTATGCGAGTTAATGTGAGAACAACAACAACAACAACAACAACAACAACAACAACAACAACAACAAGTACCAACAAACGCAGCTTGCAAAGATGAGTATCGACCGTAAATTCGTCGAACTCACAGCCGACGTCCTTAGAATAATTTCAATAAAATACCACCTTGTATTATTAGGTTTAGATTCATGAAACTTACTAAAGACGGGCGATCGGTATAGTAGTACGGAGCACGTTGACCTTAAATCCGTCGAACACAAAGCTGACGTCGGTGAAAAGTTTGTTGATACCCACGTATCGTTAAAAAGAATAGATTTCGCCTCTTAATCCCAATAGTATGTCGCCTGACTGAATGAACAGGCGTGCTCTGGAAATTCCTATCGATAGTATAGTTATCTGTTTCAACGATAGGTTTCGATACTACATGTCAATATGATATTGGCTGAACAATAGATGAATGAAGGGACCAATCAATCGATACCACAATAATAAGCTTTGAAAAAAGCCTATCGATACCTACCACAAGCAACAATAGGCATCCTATTGGAGTAGGATCTCCTATCGATTGCCTTTTGACCTGGAACCTATTGTCCAGGGGGCCGGCGTACTGCATCCCGTTGTTAGTAAGCTTCATGAATCGAAACCTATTATTAATACTTGTAGACTATAGTCTAAGATGACACAAATTGTATCACGTTGCCTACCATGCATGACCAATTGAAACACCACCAATAGACTAATTGTGTGCACACTTTGATGTACGATTTTGCGTGTCATGGCTACCGATAGGCGACGATCACAACGCGCGTCTCCCTGGAACGACGCACTGAACAAGACGCATCCCCACCATCATGGTGATCTCACCCTCTCGGTTGAGATCCTCTCAACGTGCAGCCCACCAAGTTGCCTAAAAGAAACCCAGAACAACAACAGTAGTACTGTAAGCAGTTTGCCGGTCGCCCCGGTGGTGTATCAGGTTATCCTCGAGCCTGGTATAGGTCAGTTTCGTGAGGTCGAATCCCCCCGAATGTATACTCGTATAAACTCGTGGGGACTTTTTCTTGTGCATAAAGCGACTGGCGGAAAGCGCGAGAGCGTAAGTTCGCAACACTCGATGAAAAATCGACGAGCAGTGGGATTGCTGAACCCTATGCGCGGTAAAAATTGAAGGCAAGAACCGGGGGGAAGACGAGGCGACACCTGTAACCACAAGCTGGAAAGTAGAAGTGTGAGAAAAAAAGGAAAGAAAAAAAGAAGTCGAAGTACAGAGTAGTTCGTAGTCCGCCTGCTCGAAGCCCCCCTCGCCGAAGAAGGCTGTCAACTGCGGTCTCAGGAGACGCTGCTCACCGTGCTCGGCGACCTTGTGCACTCCAGACGACGTACCCCACGGCAGCACAGCAGCAGTAGCCGAATTATCCCAGCCGGCTACGGGAACACGTGGGACGACTGCAACGAGGGACGCCTGGTGTTGGTGTTTCCCGAAAAAGACCATACAGGACAACAGTCGAGAAAACCACAACAAGTATTAAATAATACAGCAGTCCTCTGGGTTGTTGTCGTTGTTGTTGTTGTTGTTGTTGTCACATAAACTCGCATAATCAAGTCCGTGGTCACAGGACAGGCTCCAGTCACTCTGGAGCTGAGGAATACCCCAGGGAAAACCACAAACAAACCAAAGGTGGTACACGCATATATCATCGCTGACGCAATTCATGCCTCCACCAGAAACATATAAAAGTGAAATCGGGAGTCAGCCTACAATGTGCCAGGTCCGTACTGGTGGAGTCTCACGACTCGCGCCTGGAAAAACCGACTATACCGCTTGCCACTCAAGAAAGACTACCACAGTATATATTGCACGCAGTACCTATCACTACGCATACGCACGATATACGCAAGTCAACTAGGAAAAAGAAACAAACGAAAACGAAGAAGATAAAGGAAAGGAAAGGAAAGGAAAGAAAAGACAAGAAAGCGAAAAACAAAAAAAGGGAAGGAAAGAGAAGAAAAAGCAAAAAAAAAGTTCAAGAAAAGACAAGATAATAAGAGGAAGCAAGGAAAGAGAAAAAAACAAAAGAAAAATGTCATACTAGCAGACTCTAGGAAGTGGCTAAATACGGCATTGGGCTCATAGAGGATATCAAATGCATCATCAATGGCAATGAGGAGAGAACGCAACATGGCGAAGAAGTCAAGGCGGACTTAACCTATCTTGTGACGGCCATTGGAAGGCCCACAATTTTCACAACGATGACGGCCAGACCCAGATTACAGTCTCCTAGGCATGACACCCCCCATTCCCCCCACCCCCCTTTCCCCCTTCCCCCCCTCCCCCCCTCCCCCCCTCACCCCTCACCCCCTCCCCCCTCCCCCCCTCCCCCCCTCCCCCCCTCCCCCCTTCCCCCCTCCCCCTTCCCCCCCTCCCCCCTCCCCCCCTCCCCGCTCCACCCCTCCCCCCTCCCCCCCTCCCCCCTCCCCCCCCTCCCCCCTCCCCCCCTCCCCCCTCCCCCCCACCCCCCTCCCCCCCTACCCTCTCCCCCTCTCCCCCCGGCCGTTTAGATATGCCCACGGTGGGTGTCGCTGCCGCAGCCTTTGCGCGTCGCTCTGCAGCTTTGCCTCTCTCCGTTTCGTGCCAACTTCGCATGAACAACTCGGCTCCCTCCTCTGCTCGTCGAAACCATCTGACGGCCTTCTAAGCGTTCTTTCGCCACCCTTCGAACTTCATTCCAACGACCGACATATACCGACGTATGTCCTTCAGATGAGCCATCCAGTCCTTTTCTTACCCCCCTGAGTAGCCCTTACCCCCAACAAGCTCCCCAAACATCACCCTCTGTGGCAGACGCTCCTCCCCCATACGTGCTACGAATCCCGCAAACAATGTCCTCCGTTTACGCACTATCGCCTCTATGCTCTCGGAATCTGTCTTAGCAAGCTCGTCGGCGTACGATAGCGTGTGGTCGTCGCGCTTCCGCTTCCGCCGTGCGAGTCATCGGAGGAGCATGGAGCGGTGAACCCGTCGTAGCCTGTCATAGTCAGGCTTCTCTGGGCTCCACGTCATGCAACCGTAGAGCAGTGTCTCTATCACCTCAGCTTTCAGCAACCGCACCTTCAACCGTACGCGCACACCCGGGCGATCGTAGATTTCCATTTTTTACCGCTGGAAGCACGCCCAGGCCCTCTGAAGACGCCGCGTTATTTCATTGCTAAGATCTTTGTCTGCTAGGTGATTGCCCCGCCCAAGCACAAAAACTCGATTGTTTGTTTGTATACCTGGCCGGCTGCATTGATGGTGAAGGACACCTTCCCTCCGCGTTTGGTTTGCAGGCACATAATCTCTGTTTTCGCCTCGGATACCGTATGTCCGAACACCGAGCAAGCAGTCACAATCGTCGTCATCATCCTCTCCAGCCCTTCTGATGATCGCGATACAATGCCCGCATCGTCCGCGCACAGCATACCCCACAATCCCTGCACCTCCTCCCCCTCCTCCCCCCCCCGCCCATCGACTTTGCCTGTGCGCGAAGTGTCCTTCTTCTCGCCTTTCTCCTTTCGTTCGAGCTGCATCATGTTGTCCGTGATGGCTGCATCAGCGAGGAAGTGTTTCTCGGTCACGCGCAGTACCGCCGTGAAAAACATGTTGAACAGCAGTGGCGCGGGCACGCGTCCTTGCCTGAGACCTTGCCCCACGCCGAACTTATCCGAGCACTCTCCATCATTCAGCCGCACGCATGCTTGCATAAGTGACAGCGAGTATTCTCGGTGGCACGCCAGAACGAGCAAGAACATCCCACAGAAGGGTTCGGTCGACGGAGTCATATGCTTTGGTGAGGTCGATAAAGCTCAAGTACCAGGGGGTGTCCTTCTTCCACGCCAGTTCCTGCAGTCGTCGTACTACGAACATCGTGTCAACCGTCGAGCGTTGGGGTCTGAACCCACACTGTTCCTCCTGCAAAATGTTCTCGCGTTTGCAATAGTCACTCAGGCGACCCGCTATGACTTTGCGGAGTACTTTGCCGGCGTGAGCCACGAGGGGGATGCCACGATAGTTGCCATACTTTGTCCGATCTTTCTTCTTGTGAAGCACCTAAATAATTGCATATTTCCATTGTTGCGGCACGCCACCTCCTCTCCACACAGCTACGATGATGTCGTGGACCTTTCCGAGCGTGCCCAATTATCCTTCGTCGGCCAAAACGTTCAAGAGCTCGGCCGGGAGACCATCGGGCCCTACCGCCTTTCGGTTCACCAGCGCACGGATCGCCTCCTCTACTTTGCACCTAGACGGGACATTGTCCAGTGGTCTGCACGGGGGCCACCGATTAAGCTCGTTCACAATGCTCGGATCGACTTGGTGATAAGCCGTTTGTGAAACCACCTCACCCACCGCTCTCGGATAAGGGCATTGTTCCGCAGCAATCGACCTTCCTCGTCTGTTATTATTTATCGAGGCCCCCGATCGTCTTTGATGTATTGCGAGTTAAACGTCCTCTTCCTTTCCACACCCATCCCCTTGAGGTGCTTGTAGAAGCCAAATTGATCACCTTCTCGGATACGCCCTTCGAGTTGGCTAACGTAATCTTCGAATAACCCCTGTACAGCTTCCGCTCGCGTGCGTTTCAGCTGTTTGGTGGTCGCCTTCAAGGCTCGCCGTAGACCACGATCGTTTGGAGCAGAACGGACCCGTTTCCTCGCGTCTTCCCTATCCTGCCATCGTGCGTTCATCTCCGCTTTCGTCTCCTCGGTCGCACACCACCCCCTCGAATCTTGCTTGCGCCGGATAGGCGGCGCTATGTCGGCCGCATTCGACAGTAGCGTCTCGGTCTGTAATGAGGTCATGTCATCATCTCTTCCGGCATTAGTACCGGGTATCGGGGAGGCAAGCTTAGCTGCTACCGCGTTTTGGAAATTCATCCGGAGATGCGGGTCCGCCATTAATCTTGGTAGATCGATAGCTCGCCGGTTTTTTATTACTCTTTTGGACGATTTGGTGCGATGCGGTTCCAAAGGCGAGTATTTCCGATTACAAGGTTGTGGTCCGACCCAGCGTTTTCCCTGGGTGGGGTCCGCACAGTGACATTACGTACCAATCGTCTATCCACTTGCCGTGTCAGTATGTAGTCAAGCCTGTACTGGGTCTTTCCTCGGTTAGGACTCTGAAACATGTACGATATGCCTCGAGCAAGTGTAGCATAGTACGTGGTGAGGAGGGCGAGTTTGTTATCAGGTGTATACGAGTAGCCCTACCGTTCGATTCGGAATTGAAAAACGTAACTTTACGTAGTAAAGTGGTCTTTGTGAAAGCG
The DNA here is from genome assembly GCA_012845835.1 of Undaria pinnatifida. NCBI lineage: Eukaryota > Phaeophyceae > Laminariales > Alariaceae > Undaria > Undaria pinnatifida. The sequence goes on from JABAKD010000005.1 coordinate 4,822,978, forward strand.
TGGATGGGATTCTAGTTTTACAGACTATTTTTGGTCGATCGTCTCGAAACGAGAAAAATTAGGATAGCCCAGGCAGCAGCGACAGAAGAGCTGTCGCGCTTGCCAGAGAGACGGCCGCCTGGGGCACAGGGGAGCGAGAGCGCGTAGCACCGTAGAATTGAATGGAGTCAAGCAGTGTGCCCATTAGAATTGATCGACTTTCAGCATGGGGGACGCCAACTCGGGCGGGCCAGTCGACGAGGGACACGGGCATACCGAGGTGGGAGAGGTTTCGCGGAGCGCTCAGCGCATTGGAGGCCGAACACAGCAGGCGCGAGCGGGGTAAAAACGAAGGGAGCCCCCGCCACGGGTGGGCAGCGGGCACCCCCAGCTCAGGGCCGAGCCGGGGGGGGGGGGAGGTCACCCCCTTCAAGGCCCGACTGCAGCACTCGAAGACGCCTGCGGGGATGTGCGACTACTCGTGGCGTGGTCTCCGTTCCGAGAGGCCCATCTGTTAATTTTCCCACGACTAGGGAGCGCGGAACAGTCGCGCAGCAGCAGCAGCAGCCGTAAGCGCTGCCGCCGCCGCCACATCCACCGCCGCCGCCGCAACAACGGCAGACGCAACCACCCACGGCAGCAGGGGCAGGGGGGCCAGGAGGGGGTGGAGCAGGAGGGGCGCGGCCGAACGCCGTGCGCTTTAGCAGAAACCACGTGCCCGCTGGCAGGGGCGGCGGGGGAAGGGGAAATGGCGGCAATAACTGACAGCAAGGGCTCTTCCGTCAGGCAGGGCCGACCAAGGGGGGGACAGATGGGCGAGAGAAGAGCCGAGATATCTTCGCAGACGCCGAGAGGTTCGTGGGACTTCGCAATGCACCCGTACCCGGGTCGGTGTCGCCGGCCTTGTTTTCATGGTGAGAATCAGTTGTCGAGAGACGAAGGCAGTGCAGTACCCAGCAGAACGTTCGAAGCAGGGTCTGGGCAACCGCAGTGGCGGCAGGAAGAAAAACGCAGTTAAAGCAGTAGTCTCGCTCAATCGTTCAACACAAGCAGGCAGAACCCGCGTGCGTCGGAACAGCAAGTCAGACCAACCCAGAAATCATTTTTTTCGGTAACCCCAGTACAAGAAAGTTCAAAACAGCAGGCTTTGTGTGGGCAGAGACGAAGGTTGCCTTATTTTGCAGACCGAGCAGACATCGGTGGTGCGGAACTCTCACACCACAGCGGCACAGAACAGTACGTTTTGTGTGAGCAGAGACGAAGGTTACCTTATTTCGCGAACCGACCAGTTATTGGCGGTGCGGAACTCTCACACCACAGCGGCACAGAACAGCAGGTTTCGTGTGAACAGAGACGAAGGTTACCTTATTTCGCGAACCGACCAGTTATCGGTGGTGCGGAACTCTCACACCACAGCGGCACAGAACAGCAGGTTTTGTGTGAGCAGAGACGAAAGTTCGCGAACCGACCAGTTATCGGTGGTGCGCAACTCTCGCACCACAGCGGCACAGAACAGCAGGCTTTGTGTGAGCAGAGACGAACGTTACCTTTCTTCTTCTCGTTATCGGTGGTGCGGAACTCTCACACCACAGCGGCACAAAACAGCAGGCTTTGTGTGATCAGAGACGAAAGTTGCCTTATTTCGCGAACCGACGAGTTATCGGTGGTGCGGCACTCTCACACCACAGCGGCACAGAACAGCAAGCTTTGCGTGAGCAGAGACGAGGTTACCTTATCATGCGAACCGACCAGTTATCGGTGGTGCGAAACTCTCACACCACAGTGGCACAGATTAGCAGGTTTTGTGTGAGCAGAGACGAAGGTTACCTTATTTCGCGAACCGACCAGTCATCGGTGGTGCGGAACTCTCACACCACAGCGGCACAGCTCAGGAGGCTTTGTGCGAGCAGAGACGAAGGTTACCTTATTTCGCTGACCGGACAGACGTCGGTGGTGCGGAACTCTCGCACCACAGAACTAATCAGCAGGAGCAGAGGGTCAGAATACCCCACTTCCGCGCGAGTCGAAAAAACATCGATCGCGTAGAAGGCTCAAACTAGAACGACTGTCCACCCGTTCAGTACAGCAGATACCCCACAGAAGCAGAAAGCCCGTGATTGGAGTACATGCACAGATCAGAGCAGACAGAGGGGCCGCGGAGGAAAAGGCAAGTAGAGCCGCCTGTACAGCAACCAAAAGTTAGCAAGTTGGTACCAGTCGACGCGCGGAAGAGTGACGGGTCAGCACGCTCATGGCTTCCCCATGGGGGAACGCGCCGTCGAAAACACACAAAACACATGGTACAGCAGTGGCACGTTCAAAAAGATGAACCTGGACAAGAAGGCCTCGACTCACAAGAAAGAAAAGAACTGCTGTACAATCTAGCAAACACTTGCACAGCCATGATCCGAGAAAAACAAGGACTCGTGGGAGATGTAGCTCGACTGATAGGGGGATCCTTGGTAGCACCACCGAGACTCTGTACACATACAGCGTTACTTCGGAGATTCAAAAGGCTTCGGGGCAGTGGACGAGCTGGTCATGATAGTCACAGGAGGAGGTGCCGGTGAAAGCAGCAGCGTCCGAAGCAGACTTCGAGCGCGCGTTACAGTACGGAAACCACAGCAGTGTCACCGAGCACTTGCCGGCAATTTGGGAAACACATCGGCGAAGACGTCAGGCGCCAAAAACGCTTAGTGATACAGAAATCAGCGGCGAACGACATCCCTAATCTCAGAGTCTATCCGCTAGCGACGGTGGTGACACACAAGGTTCGGATAATCAATGATATTTCGTTCGATGTGCAGAGGAGTGACAAGAAAGGAGGTCTGAACGGAGACACTGACCCCGATACCGTCCCCCAATGCCTGTGCGCCGAAGCGCTGCCTAAGTTCCTAGACGAACTCGTGACCTTGAGAAAGAAGTTCCCAGAAAAGAGGATACTGATGAGCAGGGCCGATGCGTCAGACGCTTTTCGGAACGTGCGAGTAGACCCGGATAAAGCCCACAATTTTTGCTTCACAGTAGGAGAGCTACAATAGTAGTAATTGATTTGATTGACTTTCGGATGGTCGGGATCGCCGGGGTTCTGGGTCGTGATGTCGGCGGCGGCCGCACACGCGCACTGCAACACCACGATCGATTCAGCTCTGTTGTTTGACGAAGGAAAATAAATGATGGCTCACGTAAAGGTGGTGGAACGTTGGGAAGACGGAAAACAACACCAATACCGCCGGACGCAAAAGTCAAACTCACAGTGGGGGGGGGGGGTTCGACCCATTCTTCACAGCAGTGCACGTAGACGATTACCTACAAGTCAGGGTACAGCACTCTGACGACAACACTGCAGCATTATTTGCGTCAGCCTCTCTAGGTTCGGATCACGTGCGTTTGTTCGGCCCGGGGGGGGTGGGAGTGACGCCCATTCTAGCACCCAAGAAACGCGCGGACTGGGACACCACGATAGACGCGATAGGCTCTACTACTAGCTCCCACACCATGAGAATTTTGGTTCCGCGCAAAAAGATTGAAGCGATAAAGAGATTGCTGTTCGAGCAATGGCCCCAGAGCAGGAGGAAAGCGATGGCGAGGGACGTGCTTAGCATGGCCGGCAAGTTGTGGAACCTCACGTATGTCGTTCGGGCTGGCAGGTACTTCGTGTAGAGGTTGCTGCGGCTGAGCGGGCTGCACAACTCAGCAGGTAGCAAAAGCCAGAACCGTACGGTAGGACTCGGTAGAGAGTTTCACGCTGGCCTTCTCTTCTGGAAGTGGGCAATCGATCACGAACTACTACACGACGGTGTGGCGCTTAGCGCCCCATGCTACACGGCAATACAACGACCCGCAAAAAGGCACTACCTGTCCGACGCCAGGTTCGAGGCAGTGGGTGGTTTTTGTGTCGAAAGGAAGGTATTTTGGAGATACGACTTGCCAAAAGAACTGACCGCAGAGCTAAAGAGAAAAGCCGATCGACGAGAGACCTGTAGTACCTGTAGTAGTATAACGATCAACCTGTTGGAGTTATTGGGTGTGGTTGTGACCGCGTGGGTCATGATTGAACTGGTACGAGACAGGGTGGACGAAAAGGGTGATCCCATTCTGATGCGCGGTGACAGCATGGCAGCAGTATAATGGATCTCTCTGTGCGGGGAGGCGAGGGACAAACGAGCATGCTTACTCATGAGAATGCTCGGGCGTCTCGAAATAAAGTGGGGCTGGAACCACACTGCAAAACACATTCCCGGCGAACTTAACACACTACTAGCTGATGGTATCTCCCGTTGGCCTCGTGTGATTCTGGCGGACAAGGTCAGAGAGCTCACCAACTCTAACGACTGGTCGGAACAAGACATTGGAACGAGGGGTAAGGGGATTGTCGATATCGTACTACAGACAAAAAGCATTTCCAGTGAGCATGACGATTGCCTATGGGACATAATGAGTGGGGCGCACAACCCGGTTTATTCTCGTGAGTGAGGGGTTATGTCCCTCGATCAACACACGGCATGCACTTTTATTGTGTCCACTGTTCGCTTCTATTGCGTCGACTGTTCGCACGCGCCCCTGCAAGAACAGAGGACAACAAGGGAGGACACAAGGAAGAGGTAGCGCGACTACTTGAAACGCTCGTGCTCGGTTCAGTCGGGAAGAGTACGCAGAAAAACTATCTAGCGAAGTGGAACATCTGGGTAAAAGAGAGACAGGCGCAGGGAAAAGAACCGTGGTTGCACACGCTCGCTGACCCCAAGGAAGTGTTGTCTGATCTGCTCGAGTTCATGGCGTCTCGATGTTTTGTGCATAATAAGGGCCAGTCTACTGTTAGAGGATACTTAGCCGCAATCAACTTCTTCCACAAACTGTTCGCAGGATGGGAGTTGCCAATGTCGCATTGCATGATAGCAGCTGTGGGAAAGGGAATAGACCGGGCGCACGGCATGTAAAAAAAGAAAGCACAGGTTAGATTACCGCTGTCGTGGTCACTGTTATCACAAGGCCGACAGGCACTCGTAGATATGGAAGACGGTGGGCGTGTTATGTGGTTGGGCCTCACGGTGTCATATTTTATGTTTTGCAGAGCATCAGAGCTGTGGGCATACGCGGAAAGTAAAGTTCACCCAGAGTTTTTGTTTGACGCGAGAGTCCTAACGTTTTCGCGCGAAGGAGTACAGGTTGAGTTCGGGAACATATCGACCGCCATGGCAGTGCAGATCAGATTCGTGGGGCGTCGAAGTGCGATAAAAAAAGATCCAGGGTGCACGATTACGCGTACGCGGTTGTCCAACGAGATGGAGATGGGGGGAGTGTTGATGGGGGCCATCGAAGTTCTGCTGGAATTGCTCGACGTGCATCCCCAGCTCCCAGGGGAGGCGCCGCTGACAGTGGTGGGCCACGTCGCGAGGTTGGAAAGTTTTCACTAGGACGGAAGCGGTGACCGCGTTGCGGTTGATGATAGGATGCAGCGGTAGAGACCCCATCCATACAGTTTGCGCTTCACTCGGGAAGAATCGGGGGGGGCACCCAGTTAGCGGCGCAAGGTATTTCAGAGTTGCGAATCCAGCGCGCGCAAGAAGATGCAAGTCCAGGGCTATTATGACATACGTAAGGGAAGCAGGGGAAGGGGCTGAATGAAGTGGTCTCTGCAGCCCTCGCACAAACACAGTAGTTTTTAGAAGTACGGTTAGCTCAGGCCGCCTTTTGGTGTGAGAGGTAGATAGCCCCGCCGAAAAAGGGAGCGGGGCTATCAGAGTCCGGGTCGTGGCCTGATTATTAAACTTTGGAGGGGTTTCATAAGAGGTAGGTGGGGAGTTTGAGGCGCCGCCATCACGCGGTCGGGGGCCGCTTGTGATATACCTGTAATTTATTGTTATTTTGCACAACAGGGAAGAGGTCTACACGTGACAAATTAATCCAGAACTCTTGAGCCATAGCAAAGTATACACTGGCAGGACACTGCACACACGTGTGCACACAGACTACTGTGTGCTGGTGAACGCACTCCGCACTCCGCACGGGGACACACTGACCGCTGTGCGCTGCGTTTCTCTCTGTGTACGACGGCCGGAGTACACTGATAGTGGAACGTGTGTGTTTTGGCGTCCGGGACCGTGGGCCTCTGTTTACTTTGTAACATTTCAATTTTCGTACTCAGGTACCCTTGAAAAAAAATGAAAAACAGGTCACCACACTCGCAGCTGTTCACCACACGTCCGCCTCCGTCAGGAGAGCTAGCCAGTAGCACTTCGTACACTGCTTAAGTGCTACAGCAGTGCCAGTCCGCGGTCCACGAGTTCTGATTATCACAACAAGACAGCCGCTCAGTACTACTATAGCTCTGAGGTCTGTGCAAACTAGACAATACTACAACGAACGTACGTGCGTATTGAATATGCATGCAAGCTGGGCCGGCCAAGACGCCGTGAATTCACGAATATCGCTGTGCCCCACTCAGCTTTTGGAGTTCGGACCTGAACCTTTTACACTTGATTTAGACCACACTCATCAAAACACTACGTGGAAATCGCAGAAAAATGAAGGAGTCAGCCGTGAGTTCGATGAATTTCGAGTATTTGTTCAAGCTTGCTCTAAATCACGTGTCAAAATTTCAGGTCCGAGCCCCAAATAATGAGAGGGGCACAGCGATATTTTTAATTTTATCACTTTTTGTCGAAAACACTCGGCTTATCGTATACTCCGGAGTATATTATAAAAATTAAAATACACTCCAGCTGTGAGATCGAAGATTTCGTCGAAACTCATCTTTGCAAGCTGTGTGTGATACTCCGATCGCGCGCATTACGAGTTGTGTGTCCTCATTAAGGATATAGGTCGGCGACTCCCCTTACAACTACAGTGTAGCTATCAGGGTCAACAGGATGATTTTAGTCAGTCTGTGCGCGGAAACTATAAAACCCGTTTCTGAGGGGGACAAAATCTGACAGCTGTGAAGGGAAATGTATCCTTTTATCAAGTGAATCTTGTAAGTCGAATAACCGGTGAGGGGGGGGGGGCGGAGTTTTGAAGGACGTGGGGGCCTGGTTTTGATCAAAAGCGAGCGGGTTCGGAGGGGGGGGGGGGGGGGGGGGGGAGGGAGGAGGAGGGGGCAATTTGTGCATGTAAGCTATAAATCCTTTCAAGGGGATAAATCTGACGGTAATGGCACCAGTTTATTATTGGGGGGGGGGGGGGAGTTGGGCGGGGGGGTTGGGCGGGGGTGGGGCGTGTGGGGCAGCTCAATATATATGTGCGTGGAAACTATACATTATTTCGAGGGGATAAATGTGGCGGTTTTGGAAATAATGCATCAGTTTATCATGTATATCCTGGGGTAAGTCGTACAATCAGTGAGTAGAGAGAGGGTGGAGTATTCGAGGGGGTGTATTATTATGGAATTTCGGGACTTCGGAAGAGTACCCCGTGGTACCAACCCCCGCGAAGTTTTGCAGTACGTGCAAGGTTTTTTTAGATTTGCCCGACGCCAGACCTGACCCTAACCCTAACCCTAACCCCAACCCAACCCTTTGGGGGGCTCGAGGCCTCTGCTCTCGAGGTCGGCAGGGGCAGTATTGAGTTTACGTGCAAATCTGAAAAACTTGCACGTACGTGCAATTTAACGCCTGGTCCCGTGGGACATTAACATGGAGCCGAGCACGTAGTAGGCTTCGCATATACCGACGCCTACTCGCCCACTCGGCGCCTACTCGCCCACTCCATCTCTTCTTACTTCCCCTCTGATCGGCATATATCTGGGACAAGTTAATAAACACATTTATATACAATCTTCTTCACGGTGTGTTGCAGTGAAGCTCGCGCCCTGAGACTGGGGTGCTGGAAGCACACATCATTCTTCACATAACCGATTTATTTCGACAAAATAGGCTATTGCTCTTGATATAGTCTAGGTCTAAGAGTGCGAAATGTCGACCAATATCTGCAAGAAGTATTACTGTTGGATAACATCAATAATATATACAAGTATTAAGTAGGTTGTTAACGCTTTACAACTGGAAACCCTTTTGGGGGACAAATTTACTTGAAGTTTATATAGGGAGGGGTTTCGGGGCTCTAAATGAGGTGCAATAGGCTACTGTTCTCAGGATAGGCATGTGAAATTGGCGATCGATACCAGACCCACTGAAAGTACACGTAGTTTATTAGTGCAATACCTGGTAGGCTATTATTGTTCCCGGTGTACGTGTGCGAAAATGTCGATCGATACCTACACAGTTGTTGTTGTAGTTGTTGTTGTTCTCCCATTAACTCGCATAAGCAAGCCCGTGGTCACGGGAGGACAGGCTCTTCCGGGAAAACACAAAGCAACACCAAAAAAAGTGGGGGTACAGGGTACACGCATGACATGTGTATGATAGCTGAAGCAATGCACCCGCCAAAAAACGATACTAAACCGATTAAATCGGAAGTCAGCCTACGTACACGTGCGAGGCCCGTACTGGTATACAGCTGTACAGCGGTTCTTCGAATGTTACGCCAGCCAACTCGAAGGGCGTATCCGAGAAGGTGATCAATTTGGCTCCTACAAACACCTGAAGGGGGTGGACGTGGAAGGGAAGAGAACGTTAACTCGCAGAACGTTAAGGACGAGGAAGGTCGATTGCTGCGGGAGAATGCCCTCATCCGCGAGCGGTCGGTGCCGGAGGTGGTTTCATAAATTGCTTAATAACCAAATCGGCGACCCTTGATCCGAGCATCGTGGACGAGCTTAATCGGTGGCCCCCTTGCAGACCACTGGACGATGTCCCGTCTAGGTACGAAGTAGAGGAGGCGATCCGTGCGCTGGCGAACCGAAAGGCGGTAGGGCCCGATGGTTTCCCGGCCGATCTCTTGAAGGTCTTGGCCGACAAAGGATAATTGGGCACGCTTGGAAAGTTCCAAGATATCATCGTCGCTGTGCGGAGGGTAGGTGGCGTGCCGCAGCAATGGAAAGATGCAATTTTTTGGGTGCTTCACAAGAAGAAAGATCGGACAGAGTGTGGCAACTATCGTGGTATCCCCCTCGTGGCACACACCGGCAAAGAAGGCCGGCAGATGGTTTCGACGGGTATAGGAGGGAGCAGAGTCATTCATGCGGAAATGGCATGACACGCAGAGATGCAGGGCTGCAGAGCGACACGCGAAGGCCGCAGCAGCGCCGTCCACCGTCGGCATCTCTAAACGGCCGGGGGGGGGGGGGAAGGGGGAACGTCCTGCCCAAGAGACTGACGCCTGGGTCTGGCCATCATCGTCTTGAAGTTTGTGAACCTTCCAATGGCCGTCACAAGATAGCGTAAGGCCGCCCTGACTTCTTCGCTTTGTTGCGTTCTCCCCCCAGCACCATTGATGCACTTGATACCCTCTTCGTGTGAGCCCAACGCCGTATTTTTTAGTCAGTTCCCACATAAAGTCTACTAGTATGGTTCTGTGGTTTTTCCTTTCCTTTCCATGCTTCCTCTTATTGTCTTGTCTTTTCTTCCCTTTTTTCTTTTTCTTTCCTTTTCCGCTTTCCGTTTTTTCTAGTTTTTTCTCTTCTTTTCTTTTCTGTTATTTTCTTTTTTCCGATTGGCTTGAGTCTGACATGCGCATGGTACAACTGCACGTGTACTATACGCGTGATAGCCATTTCTGGATGGCAACCGGTATAATAAGCTGCGTAGACTCGCCAGCAGCGGAGTGTAGCGAGGTAAGGACAGTTACAAGTTGCTTCGAAAAGAAACCAACAAGAGAATACGCGTCCGGTCTGAGCCCGAAAAAACGGAAATAGACAACCACGTACGTGTATATTACACGTGGTACCTAGCACTACGCATGCGTACGACAGACCCAAGTCAATTGGAAATAAAAAGAAAATAAGAGAACTAAAGGAAAGAAGAGAAAAAAAAGGAAAAGAAAAGAAAAGAAAAGAAAAGAAAAGAAAAGAAAAGAAAAGAAAAGAAAAGAAAAGAAAAGAAAAGAAAAGAAAAGAAAAGAAAAGAAAAGAAAAGAAAAGAAAAGAAAAGAAAAGAAAAGAAAAGAAAAGAAAAGAAAAGAAAAGAAAAGAAAAGAAAAGAAAAGAAAAGAAAAGAAAAGAAAAGAAAAGAAAAGAAAAGAAAAGAAAAGAAAAGAAAAGAAAAGAAAAGAAAAGGAAGGAAAAAAAAAGAGAAAAAAAAAGAAAGGAAGAGAAAAGAAAGAAAAGAAAGAAAAGAAAAGAAAAGAAGAGGAAGCACGAAAAGGAAAGGAAATGACACCATAACATACTAGCATATCGTAGGACCTGACTAAAGACGGCGTTGGGCGCATAGAGGGTATCAAGTACGCATAAAGGGAACTGGGGGGAGAACACGACAAGGCGAAGGAGTCCGGGCGGCCTCACGCCAGCTTCGTAAGGGCATGGGAAGGCCGCAAACGTCAAGACGATGATGACCAGACCCAAACTTCATTCAGTATCTTGGGTACGATGCCCCCCCTTCCCTCCTCCCCTCTCGCCCCCCGCCCCCCCCCCCCCCCCCCCTCTCCTCGCCACCCCTCCCCCCCGCCGCGCAGAGACATCGACGGTGGGTGGCACTGCCGCGGTCTTTGCGTGTCGCTCTGCAGCTCTACAGCTCTCCGCGTCATGCCAATCCGCATGAATGACTCTGCCCCCTCCATCACGTCTGTCGAAACCATTTGCCGGCCTCCTGTGGGCAGTCTTTCGCCGCCCTTCGAACTTCATACATACGTGTTGATGACAACAACAAGACTAATTGAATATTGCTTTTTTTCCCCTTTTTTCTTTATCCCAATTATTATCCTCGCACTGCCCTTGCGCTCCGTCCCAGCACCGTAACCCAGGTGCCGGGTCACATAGCGGGCCCTCCTCCCCCCTCCCCACTACGGTACGTGCCTTCATTTTTATCGCGAGAAGAAAGTTCAGCATTTTCTTCCATCGTCGACTCGCGCCGAGTTGTTATTGTTCTATGCTGTGTGCCATTCATCGGTATAAAGGTACGGTTGATACCCTTGAAATGCATTGCTTGGTATTCTGGTGCGCAACAGCACGTAGCTTAGCACGTACAATAGCATCGACAACCAACCATGATATCCCCCCACAAACCTCTACGACTCACCGTGTTCATTTAAACGCGAGAAGAATGCGTGACATACCTGCTGCTGGTGCTTCAAGGGCTGACGCGCGCAACGATAGAGATGCACCACGCTTTTTCTGTGGGGTTCCTCATTTTAGGAGATCAAGACATCTCTTAACCCATAAACTGATATTAAGGCAACAAAAAACTGCTACTACTTGGATGAAAGCTCCCATGGCCTAGGTATGTGACGAGAATCAAGCACAAAAAAAGTGACATATTTCCGACGATTTTTTGGGCTTAGGAGCTCTGTCATTCAGAAGAAGCTGTTTCAGGCGAAAAGTGATACCTCTATCGGAGCACGTGCCGGCTAGAGCCGAACAATAGCGTACGCCTCGAAGTATGTTGTTACAAGCCTGAAGCTGTAGGTGATGTCGATCGAGCGCCTCACAACCCTAGTACGTGGAGCAAAACGTAGGTATCGATCGATGCCGTAGCACAAACCTGTCGTATCAAGCGATGATAGGAGGTGGTGTCGATCAAGGCTACCGCAGGATGGGTACCCCCCTTTTTTTCCTCCCGCCGAGTTTGGGTCACTCGCTCGCACAAGTCACTCTGTACCTCTCGTCTACACCCCTGTGCTTACCAGGAGTCCGAGGCCGACATCGTCTTTCTACCAGCTTGCTTGTTTGATGGACGCAGCTCGATGACACAGTGAGACAGAGGATGAGAGTCAATCATTATCGCGCGCATGATCGGTGCAGCTCCTTTGGTTTCTACGGTTACATGTTGCGGTTCACTCAAGTAAGAACCTGCATGCCAACGTGCCAGTTGGAACCCCCCGTGGACACGCCTGTACGGCCCAGCCGCCACAGCACCCCCCCCAAAGTGATCAGCAGGCCCGAAGGGGCTTGGGGCAACTAAAATAAATGAAAAGGAACGAGCAGACAAAACATCCACCGCCAATTTCATCATGGTTCATTGATTGCGGGATTTATGTCCATTATTACTATCGATTCGGGTTTGACTCGTGAAAAAACTTTAAAACGGGCGACCGGTGTATTACGCAGCCTGCAAAGATGAGTATTAACCCTAAAATTGTCGAAGTCACAGCTGACGTTGTTAGAACAACCTTATAAAATAATAATAATAATACCTGGAACCAAAACTTCATCACCTTTTTTCCCCAAACCAAAACACAGGACGAACACACAATAAGCAGCTACGCGCTCAAGAAATGTTGTCATTGATATATCCCCCCTCCATAAGAAAAAATAGCCCCATCCTACAAAACAGATACGGCGTCCAGACCAAAGCCCTCGACAAAAGCTAGCAGCAGCAGCAGTGGCATACAACCGCAATATATCTGAATATTGAATGGCATTCTTGACGCATGCTACGATAGAGGTAGCACTTTTCTTTTTAAGTGGTTTCCGAAGGACGACATTCTTTAACTCAAAACCGTCGAAAAAACGACATTTTTTTTCTATTTCATGATTCTCGCTGTGTACCTAGGACGTTTGATGTTTTCATCCGGTACAATGGAAATTTTTTTTTTATCCGAAATCAGTTCTTGGGAGAGGTCTCAAGCTCCCGATGCGAACACGTATGTCCGAAAATCTGCTCGCTACCGTGTGCCATCTGAGGGAACATCCCACCACCCACGTTCCGTCCATAAGTGATGCCGAACGTTTGGCGTCTACGCTGTGTAGTACGGCCTCGTAGCAGCGTCAGTACAGTGGCCATGCTCCATCAGCTGCAAATATCAAACCTCCAAAAATAAGAGGCATTCGAGGTCCATAATCACGCCTTGTTCACGTGGGTAAGGACTCAGGATGCAACAACTGACACGAACTGCTGCACGTCCTCAAGAATAACGAAAACAAGTTGGGCAACTGGAAACCTGCTGCGGGCAAGTTTTCCAACAACGTGTTCGTTGACGTCCTCCGGCCGCAGCAGTTTCGCGAAAGCGTTCAAAACGATTTATCATAGATGATACCACAATAGAAAATCCAGAAACCCCCACGCAACATATATTCCGTCTAGCAACGAAATGGCCGTCATCGACGAAGCGGTAGTTGACGACTACGGACGCGCTCGGAGTGGAAGAGCTCGCACCGGTGGGGACGAGCGCTATCGTCGGGGCTGCTACCCTCGTCAAGGGGTAAACCAACTCCCGCGTCTGGGGGTAACAGATCAGTCTGGACCTGTGCGCGACCAACGCGGGCGACACTGGGCGATAAGCGCGGTCGCCACGTGGAGTACTGCCGCAAATAGTGTACGCATTGCTCCCGAAAGGGACACCTCGAGCTACAGTGTTCGAGGAAATACCCCCTATCTACGCCCCATTCCATCACCGGCGTATCCGAATGACGTCTCCCGCGAACTTTTTCCAGCAGTGCCATCCGCCCCTGCAACACCTAGCCGCGTGGATAGGCGAGGCCGCGGGCCGGCAAGGGGTGCTGGAGGATCTTCGGGTTGGCCCGCTTCAGAAGGAAATTCCGCCGTTGGGTTGCGGGGAGGGTGTCCAGGTTGGAACGATGCGGATCAAAATCCCGCTGGAGGTGCTTTTCAGGAGCGCCTACCGCAAGCATCTGGTGATACCACCAGGGGCCCTGCAAGGGAGACAGCGGCACCGGCCCGCATCCCGGAACGCGGTGGTCCCGAATCCAGCTGAGTAGCTCGGCTGGTAACTGACCAGCCCGAGCAAACTGAGATTCTGGGCCTCGGGAAACCTGCGATGTTATCCCCCGAGGAGGAGCTTAAAGGTGGAGGCCGGGTCCTCGTTGATACTGGAATCGAAATCAATGGGATCAATCGTGACGTTTTCGCCAAGGTGCATTGCGAACTGCCCCTTGAACGCCTTCCTCACCCAGCTGGCATTATTTCCCGTTGTGCTCGCGGACCAAGCAATTGCGCAAGCTGTATAGGTACTACTGAGCCCCTCGATGTCGCTGTTACTGGTGGGGTTGCCGGGCCCGTTCAGCTATTGCGCACCGTGTTTACCGCCCTGGAGGGGGACAAGATCTGCTGCTGCTGCTGCTTCTGCTGCTGGGGCACTCCACCATGGTCGCTAAACTCGGCATCGACGTCGAAAACAGCATCATCCCACGGTAGGGGTTGCAGTTGTTACACTTAATGTTCGTGAGCGGATGAGCTCCTCAAGTGTGGAACTATCGGCTAGCAGGAGGTGTATTTATTTTAGAACTAGCGTATAGACATGTCAGTCGGGTTGCGCGAATGAATGTCTTATAAGTCATGTTTCGGGTGATTGTGACATATTGAGAGCTTATTGTGACATATTGAGAGCTCCTTATGTTAGGAGCTCAGAAAATTCTTAGAATCTGCTGCACCCCTACCGCGGGATGACCCAACATTGTTACCAATCTGCCAGCCAAAGTGTCCGAAGGCGACATCCGCTGCGCCGTCGCGTCTTCGGCTGCAGCTCGCGGGGCTGCTGTCGGTCCAGACCCGCTTGCGGCCATCCTAACCGACAGGGCACCGCCTCCGATTAACTCTCCAGACGAAGATATGCAAGAGGCCGAGGCTTTGGACGACCTGGTACAGGTAGCGTTGGCGGCCCCAAGGGGGGTTGTTTTCGGGACGGTCTGAGAGTGGAGGGTCCACCAGCGGATGTGCCGGCTATGAAGGTTCAGGTTCGACCGGGTGCGCGTTCCGTCCAAGCTCCTGCGCGTCGTTGCGCTTCTGATAAGCGCGAGATTTATCCATATCGTCGTACCAACCTTGGTCGTTGCTGGAATGGTGGTAGCGGCTTTGGGATCGCTGTATGCCAGCCCGGCAATGGCGGTCGTGAAACCGTCATCGGTAAGAGTGACGGTGCAACCTGTCAGTCCTAGGGCTTAGGACATGGATTCTGATCTACACGTGGAGAATCCCCGTGCCTGGGAAGAAGCCACTTCGAGAGACCCCATTTTCTTCGGATCTGCCCGTAAGTTGGCCGACAATAAGCCGGTGCGGCACCGAATGGCCATCGACTGGAGCGTTGTCAACTCGCACACGGAACCGGATCCGTATCCCTTACCGCTGTTGAAGCGAGCAGGTCCTGTCTTCGCGGATGATCACTGCTATGTGTCCTTTGTGCCCCTGGACATTCACAAGGGGTTCTGGCAGATCCCGCTGAATGAAGACAGCCATGAATTTTTGCTTTCATAACTCTAAAAGGCATCGGCGAATGCCGCAATGGTGCTTCAATGCCACCGCCCGTTTTGTGGGGGTTATGATCCATATTTTGGGACAGCTAATCGTAGATACCTACGTCGTTTATGTTGATTACATAGTCATTTTTGCGCAGTTCTATGAGCAGGAGTTGATCCAGCGCGCGAGATAGGTGCTAGAGAGTCTGCAACGCCATTGTGTGTATGCATTAACGGAAAAAAAAAAACGTTTTTTTCACCACGGAAGGTAACTGGTGCGGCAAGCTGTATTCGGTATTCGGGTTGAGGCATGACCCTGGGCGAATCGATGAGCTTGTGCGCCTCTTTACCGTCCGGAGGCGGGAGGTGAGCTGCAAAATGTTTTTACGGCAGTTAAATGGATGTACACACATTTACCTGGACTGGTGAAAAGGAGTGCCCATTTCCGGGATGATGTTTTTTTTTCATCCAGAACGATTACAGGCGTACCAAGCACGTCGCCACCGCGAAAACACTTACGTCCACGGAGTGGACCACTGACGTTTAGCAAGCGTGGGGGCGGGTGAAACACCTTCTGGGAGAACGCGTCACTCTGGCGCAACCGTTGTGCAGGACGTACGGTTACGTTTTTTACGTACGGTTATGTTTTTTACAGATGCCTCCGACCTTTACCGGGGTGCCGTGGTTACACAAGTTCCCGACGCCGATCCGTGATCTGGCGTCCATCCGTGTGAAAAGCACCACGCCCGGATTGCTTTTCTGAAAGAGTCATTTACAAACTCCAAATTACGCTAGGCCACCCTGGGTAAGGAGGCTTTCGTTATCGTGGAAACTTGCCGGAGGCTGGAGGGGCTGCTCTTGTCGGGACCGGATATCTGCATTGACCATCAGAACCTGATATATGTCTTCAAGCCGCAACCAGCTGTTTCAAAACTGATCAAGGCAACCAGCCAACGTTTGCTCAATTGAGCCACATACTTTGAAGATGATTAACAATCGATCCGACACATTACCTTACAGGAAACATGTAAGGAGACCTTCTTCCGCGTTGGATCAGTGCTCCTGTCTGTACCTGCTCGCTGGCTGTGCGAGCGCCGCTTCCTGAGGTTCCCAACTTTGGACGGTGAAAAGAGGTCGAAATGCAAATTCCCTGCTTTCCGTCAACGTTATCCAGGGAGTTCAGCTCCATATGTTCTATCCTACAAGAGGGTGATGGCGCTAGTTTTCCAAGCTTTTTCGGGTTGAACGTCGGGAACCTTGTGAGCGAACAGACCGAGGGGTCTGTACAGTGTCCGGCACAGGAGCGTTGTGGATTTCGAAGGAGGCCAAATATCTCCAATTGCGCCTACTGGTCTGCGCCCACTGTGGAGAAGACGGGCACCGCGGGAAGGACGCCACCATGGACAGGCTGCGTCGTCTTGTATGTTACTGTACGCGATTGGAAAACGACGCCGGGACATTCATCAATGATTGCGTTAACTACGCGGATTCCCGTGGAGGGGGAAAGTCGCACGTCTCTTCGGAGAGGCGACCCGTGGAACGGATGTGGACTCGTGCTTGCAGTTCGGTTATCTATACATCGGAACCGGAGTTAAAAAAGTTCACCAGATTGCACAAACGCAAGCCAATACAGGAACCAGAATAGGCGCAATTATGAACAAGGTACACGGGCCGGGGGAAACCCGGGCCGCGAACAAACTCCTCCGGCAGACGACGACACACACGAACATATCTTGGTAATGAAGGAGGACATCATCGGTTTCGCTATGTTTGGGCGTGCTTCCGGTGCTAATGCCGACGACGTGGCGACGGGATTGCAACGTTGGTGCTCCACCCTAGGGGTACCATCCGTTCTTGTGAGTGATGCAGTAAATTCGCCCCGAGCCAACGGCACGGTCGATAACGTTATGAAGGAAGTTCTGCGCCTGTTGAAAGCCTCGTTGGTTGGATCAGCGCCGTGACCGACTGGAAACGCTTTGTGTCCATCCATGGTGCCGTGGACCTTAAATTCCTCGTACCGCGCACGTTTGGAATGCTCGCCGTATAAGGCCTGATTTGATCGTGAGCGGACAACCCTACCTGCGTCTCCAGTCCGCGACCAACACACAATGTTCTTGGATGCGATCCCTCTCACCAATGACGCTGTCAGAGTCATGGGCGGAGATCTGGCTGTTGCTATGTACGCCATGCGCAAACAGCTGGCGCACCGCGTGCAAGCCGTGCGGGCTGCCAGTAGGCGGTGTGAGAGCAAAGGAGTGCTACCGAATGTCGCGGTAGGTGGTTACGTTCTGATGGCGCGATTGTGCCCACCGGAGAAAACGTCGAAAACGATCTCCACGTGGACGGGGCCGTGACGGGTGACCAATGCTTCAAGCCCGCACGTCTACCATGTCCAGAACAATTTTAGGGTCACCACTGCTCATGTCGCGAGGCTCAAGTTCTACAAGGATTCTTCGCTAGGAATTACCGCGTATGCCCAAGAGGCGTTCCAGTACTTTCTCAACCAAGGATAATTCCACATCGAAGAGCTGTTTGGTATCAAGCGTGCCCCTCATGGGACCTACTAGGCGTTGGTACAGTGACGGGGCTTTTCGGGATCCGGGAAGTCGTGGGAGCCTCTAGCTACTGTGTGCCTCGACGACCCTACCTACACCGTAAAAAAGCTAACCTCCCTACAGCTGCCCCTAATTACCAGGAAGAAAACTCTTAGAGGTACAGATCTTCGCATCAGCTCTGGCGCAGGAACGCGGTTGTCGCCGCCTGGTGATGGTAACGTGGTGCGTTGAGTTATGGTTGAGTCGCTTTACTGAGGTCGTGAATATGGTACGGCCACACAATGGCTGACCGTGAACGTTTAAAGTGTATATTAGCGAAATGATGTTCCTTTTTGCTTTGTAATGATTTCGGGGGAGCGTTCCGAACACGGCGACATCCAATCGTTGGCTGATGATGCTGAACTGTTACATGCGCGCACACAGCTGTGGTTAATACTTGGTCGCAATGTGGAGCACATACATAATAAGGAAATGTTTTCAATGTTTGCAGATGTGTGTGCTGCATGAGATGCCTGTGAAGGTGACCGATGATATCTCCTGTTTACTGTGAAGGCATTTTATGTTGTTTTCGTGCTGGTATGTATGTGTAACAAGCTGAAAAACATCTGCTCAGCAGGTGGATTTATCTGTGGCGATGTTGGTTCCGTATCACTTTGCTGTTATGTTTTCTCGCTTTCAACGCGGCCCTGGTCGGTTCACTGGCTGGGTGAACGACCATCTGAATGTTTTTGCAACAATAAATGGTACCTTCTTAAGACGCGTGTTGCGATAGCGGTGCACCACTTTTTTTCTCAACACTACTCCTCAATTTGCTACACCCTCGTATACAGCCGTGGTACTTTTTAGAATCTCACCCCACAGATGGACGGATTGACCGCAGGCCTCCGGCGTGGACTCCATCACACACGGGGGGGGGGGAGGGTTCGGTGCTATGCCGCGCAGGGCTTGTAGCATGTGGCCGTGCGTGACTTCTATCATAGCCGTAATTTCCGTGTAATTCTCGCTGTTGGTCATTGCGGCCGGAGCCGGTGCGACCGGCTGATTACGGCTGTTGATCGAGTTGAAACCAACGCCCGAGAGTACCGCAGGCTGTACGCCCACCGGGCTGTCTACCCCCCGACGCTCTTGATCGGCACGATCCTCATGCCACCGGTCCGCCCATATGTCTGTGTTTTTTTCGTCACCTGGGTGACGCGAACCGGCGCTACAGCTTCGCGTGCCCCGGCCCTGAGGCCACCACGATCATTCTCCCTTCCTGGTGAATCCGGCATGGTACCTCCTCGAAAGATGGACGATGTGACGGGACTAAGAACGTATGTTTTCTCGAAGCGAAGATGATGCGATGGCGTTAGGGCTTTGAATCTTCGTACGCGAGTGCGTGTGCTTGTTTTTTTGTTTGTTCCGCAGAGCGACCGGTAAATCTCCGAGTCGGCCCGCCCAGCTTGGTGGCGAGTCAGCGCCTGGACCACCGCGTTTTCTTCACGCGACGGGAGATGCTCCTGGTCGCGGTTCTCTCCTGATAGGGTAGCGGGCCTGGATCGTCCAGATCACCTCTGGTTTCTTCGCGCGGCTGGAGACTTTCTCCATTCCACGGCACTCTTCTCGCAATGAGTCATGAATTTCGTGAATTCGATCGAATTATGGTATCTCGCGGCTCTCGCGCAACAGGCACACCTACACTTACACCCCTGTACTTAGCAGGAGCCCGGAGCCGACATCTTCTTGCTCCCGGCTTGGCAGATGGACCCAGCTCGATGACATAAAAAGACAAAGAAACCGAGTGAATCATTACTGCACGGATGATCGGTGCAGCCCTTTTGGTCTCTACGGCTACATGCTATGGTTCAATCAAGAACCTGCATGCCAACGTGTCAGTTGGCAGCCCGCCGTGGATATGCTTGTACGGTCCAGCCATCACAGGGAACCCTCATAATAAGAAGTACCATAAGCCTCGAACATACCAAATGCCGACGCTATCTCCTCCGCTCAAGCTCTCGAATGCCTCGGTGAAGGTGTTGTGGAGTCCGCCGCTGATTGCGTCTGCTCCGCCTCCTGCAGAAGCTGATCGAGTGGTTTCGCCGGCTCACGGCCTTCCGCTTTCTCTGCCAGAAGCGCACGGAACACACGGCTTCCACCGTCGGGCTCGATCAGGCTGATCAGGCCCGCTGCAGCTTCCTGACCTAACACCTTGGTCTCCGCTTGCATTGTTCCTTCCCGAATCTTGTTACCTTCGCGCGGTCCTTTTTCGCAATCACTAGATGCCACACGGTGATAGTGGCGAATTTTCGTCTTTAAAACCGGCAGAGGAGAGGTCAGGGCGGGCACAAAGCCACCCGTCTCTCCCGGCCCAGACGCCTCGTTAAGCTACGGCGTCCCTCCCGGAGCGGACGTGTCTCCAAATGCTTGCGTCTCTTCCGGATCAGGTAGCTCCGGAAGCATCGGCGTCGGCCCTGAACTAGGCGGCGCCTTCTATGTGTCGTACCTCGTTTCCACCACGTTGTTCGCCTGTGCGTGCATGTGCAAAGAGTCACGCGTGTAGTCGATGTCTGTAACACCTCCAGCAACACCGTCCTCCTTCTCTTCAACCTTGTCGCGGAACTCCCCGAGCTCCTAGCCACAGACCCCCTGCTCATTGTCAGACGTCCAACCTCAACCTCCCAGGGGTATTACATCGAAAGCATCTCACCATTTGACCTGTGTAGCAATAGACTTCGGCAGAAACCAACCACGAAGTATTTCTAAAACCCCACGATAGCATCAAACCCTCGTTATCTCCCCATCGTGCCTATCACCAATCAACAGCCTCCCTGATTTGTAAATGATACATTTACAAAGCAGGGAGGCTGTTGATTGTGTTTCGAAATGATGCAGATAAGACAACCGCTACAACCGCTTTGATGGAAATACCAGGTGTGGCGGCTTCCAATAATATCATAAAAACGTTGTCATATCCGCATCGTACCTAGGAAGCAGTAGTTGGGAATTTGAATAGATTGAATCTCTATTATTCCATACATACACGTATCTATCCATTTTAGATCTACGTAGATGTTCCATCGTGTTGCTAAGTGAAACTACGGTCCTTCATCAACCACAGAGCCAAAAACCGGAAACATGTCAGTACTGCAATACTGCTTACTATTTGTACGACTTGCTCGTAGTACGTTGCTTTTCTAGTCACGACGTTATGCAAAACCATTACGCCCTCTCAATGAAGCAGAACGGTAATTCAAAAAATGTCCGTACCCGATATGCTGCATCCACTGTGAGGATTGTCTTCTTCTCAAGCTCTTCGGAAATATGTCTAGGGTATGCGTCATAGCAGTAAGAGAAAAAATGACTAAAAAAAGTTGACACAAGGCACCAGTATAGTCTATATCTATGCACCAAGAGAAAACACGTTATTGTTCCTTAGTCACAAAAACCAGTTCGTACACTCAGTAGTCTTTAATCCGATAAAATAATGTACGAGTACAAGCAATTGAAAAAAACGCATACTGCTTTACTGGTACCGTCCCCTCTTGTTAAACGATCTCACATATTTTTCCTGGAAATCATGACATGCCTCAACCCAACAAGAACGTTCAACAGGCTTCGAAATAAGGTCATTTCTGCAGCGCCCGAGAAAATCAGTTATCGTGGGATTACACTACCTGGTGCAAGGCATGAGCGAGATATTTCCTCCCAGGGTATGGCAGAACGAAGAAAAACCCGTGCAGGGAGAAGTATACCCCTCACCCCTTACTGCATTAAATGGGTAGAGCCTCTCAATCGCTGTTCGTAGTTATGTCCCTCGTCGCTCGGATATGAGACTTGCCTTTTGTACAGTCCGATGTACTCCTAAAATGTAGGACGTTAGGACACAATCTGAATCTTGTACTTGAGAAAACTCCTGACGTCACCGAGCGACTGAACGTATGGTTGGTTGACCTAATGGCCGACAGAGTGCATGCTTGAGCAATCGAGTTCCAAGCGGCGCCATGCAATCAACGGTGCACCATATCGACCCTCCCCAATGTCACTCAGGGTTACCACAAAATATATGGGAGCGTGTTATGGAGTGAATGCTCTCCGTAGATGGATTTCATAGTCTATAGATTCGACATGAACCCTTGTAATGGTTGCGCGATATTAGATGTCACGGTCACATCAAGGCCATCATAGAAGGGCAAGAATGTAAGTGACGATGGTCCAGGCTGTACACTCCCCCATCGTCGCCGCCCACAACTCTGCTTTGTTTGTTACTGAGTATCCTTTAGAGTAATAATGTCAGCCTTGCGTTTGGACAGCGAGCCATGAGGGAAGATTAATAAAGACACCGCAACCATGAGGAGAACGCCTCCCAACACCGACAATCCTCCACCCCCCTCGGGGTCACCCCTTGACAAGCGGGGTATTCTACTTGGTCCCCCCAACCTATTGCGTTCAGCGTTTGTGCGCAACAAAAAATCGTGCATGGCTCCACATTGGCGTGGTACATGATCGCCTGCGTGAACTCGCAGTCATCGCAGTTAAAAGAGAGAGGGGCGTTTTGCTCTACGCCACCCGCTACACCCGTTGCTAGCAATGTAACCGCCCCCGTTTCCCATACCAGCAACTGAAACACCGTGAATGAAGAAAGGTGCTGATGAGGATTATGGCGTGGGGCTCAAAGGGTTTGCCATGCGGTGTTAGATGGCGCGGTCGTCGTTGTCCATGCCATCGAATGGGGTGGCACCACGCAGTATTCCACTTGTAGAGGCGGTTCTGCTGCGATGTCCATGCCATAGTCCATGCCGGTATGAGTCGTGAATGCATCTTTCATGTTCTGCAGTTAGTTGGAGCTCGAGCCTGCTGATCACGCTTTGAATTTTATTTGGTGAAATTAGAGAAACGTTTATCGTTCCTTCGCGTCTAAGATCCGTACGTTGCGCCATATTGCTGTCGTAGGTGTTGTGAAGTGGGTGCTGGAAAGGCATGGTGTGGAGGATGGTGGTGGGCGGGTAGTGACGCATTGTGGCCTGCCCTTCATCTTGGTTTCCTCGTGTTGTAGCTGCAAGCTACGTGTGGTAGATGTTGTTCCCGGATGTTTACTATTATGTCAGCTTGTACGGGCTGGCGCACGGAAGACAAGACAGCGCCTCGTACGCCGCAAGCTAGCGAACAATAGAGGGGGGAAGAAAGTATCCCATGAAATATGGAACGCAAGGGAGGTGAGTCAGACGAGCCCAAGACGGTACCCCCCAGCAAGCCAACGGACAAGGATCGGGGAGGACAAGTACGCCACCCAATAAGAGACGTACGGGCCAAAAGTATACGCCACAAGCTGACGAACAAAGCGCCGGAAAATACCTTTGCACAAACCCAAAACACATAGTCTAATTTTGGCGTCTTTGCGACTTTGCAAATAACCCACACCTGCACTCCTGAACTCAGTAGGAGCCCGGGGCCAGCATCGCTGAAAACCCGGCTTGGCCGATGGACCCAGATCCAAACCAAAAGAAAACGGCGTACTGATACGCTGGCGCTATGCGCCAATGTCGGTAACGCTCCCGCTTCGCTCTGTCGGTTACCTGTCACAGTCCGTTAGCACCCATTCTCACACATCAGTGGCAAACCCGAGGATAACCCAGGATGTTCCTAAACGCCACAGAGCCCCCAAAGCAACCGACATATCCGAGTGGACATGCGTTAGTTGAAGACAGATCACGCATGTTGCCATAGAGGCAGCACTTTTCTTCTGAAATTGTTTCTGAATGACGGGGCTCCTTAACCCAAAATCGTCGGAAATAGGCCAATATTTTTTCATGGTTCTCGTTGTGTACCTTAGCTACGGGATATTTCATCCGGTAGCAGTTTTATTCTTCTCCGAAACAGTTTTTGGGAGAGGTCTTAATCCCTTTACAACTGGAAACCCGTTTTGGGGGACAAAATTACTTGGATTTAGTATAGGAAGGGGTTCGGGGGCTCTAAAGGGGTTAAGCTCCCGAATTGAGGAACCTCAGAAACAAAGTGGTGCACCTCTGTAGTGGCATGCGGCAGATGACGCACAGGAGACGGGACCAAGACTATACGCCACAACCTGTCGAACAAGGGACTGAGGATGACAACATCCTCTGCCAAGTTCAGCTTCAACTACAAGAACTCGTTATGATGGGAGAACCAAACGAGAACGGCAACCTCGTCGACGCCACCGGGGGGACTCAGGTCGTTCAGCGGGAAGGGTCCCGAACTCTTCAAGAACTGGTGTCAGACCTGCATCGTGTTGAGCTTATTATCTCGGCGGACATTCACAACGCAAATAAAGGACAGATCAGGCCAACCGCATCCAGCGAGGAGGGGAAAGAGAACGACATCACAAACCCAAGGCCTGTTGTGTACCTGGGGCTACCCTCGCCCAATGCCAGGCCGACTACGACCGAGCCGACACTATCAACTTATCTGTTTTGGTCAACACGGAGGAACCAGTGTCCTGCCATTTTATTAAAATATTTCAAGGACGTCAGCCGTGAGTTCGACGAATTTCGGGCCAATACCCATCTTTGTAAGCTGCGTTGTTGGTACTTGAAATATACTATGTGGGTGAGTTTTTTCTGTTAAAAAAACAAACACATATATATACAAGTATATACTCCGGAGTACATATCTTATAAAAATCATTTCAAGGACGTCAGCCGTGAGTTCGACGAATTTCATGTCAACATTCATATTTGCAAGCTGCGTTGTTGGTACTTGTAATATACTATATGAGTGAGTTTTTCCTATTTCTTGTTAACTATAGTGGTAAGTGTTGGTATTTTTACTTTATGTGGGGAGTTTTGAGCTAGATCTAACATCACATCTACCATTTGTTCACACGCAGAAATGGCCAGCTGTAACCCGTGGCTACGAACAGAAGGCATGGAAAGAGCACCAAATATATACGTACATGACAGCCACGGACGAGACCATTAGATGCAAGTCGGCAAAACCGATGGCCACGACCTTGCAAGCACGGGCAAGATCCGGACGACTAGATCGTCGTTCGAGCCCCTAATTCCACGACCAAGTCGATAACATGGGAGAACTCCTCACAGCTTCGTGTAGCCCCCGAAGCATGACATAAGAACACAAATATCTCAAATTCATAATTCAGAGTTATTATGTACCGAGACGTTTAAACATCTCGAAGAAATCGAGAGCACTGTGAGGCACCTCTACCAGCGGACAACAGCCTGTCATGCCTGACAGAGACCGATACGAGGCTTGTCATTGGCGGCTCTGCTATGTAGCGGGGCCAACTCCTGACTCCGGCCAAGTTCTTGGTCACCACTGCAACAAGCCGAGCTACTAAGGTACCGGTTGGACCTTGAAAGCCAAGGATAGTAAGAAACGGCAACCTGCCTTGAAACGAGATGGCAAGAACAAATAACCCGCCTTCAAACGAGGCAAAACTGGGCCAGCAGGGGCCCCCAAGAGCAAGCGATGCTCTGTTCACAGGACAACCACACGTAACGATGACGATCGCTACCAACAGGGAGCGCCACGCTTACAAGACGGGGCATCTCACACAACCGTTGTTTTCAGTATTGTCGGCGCCAGCGTAGCATACCGAACTGACTCGCGCTCGACAACGACTGATGCTCTCCCGTGCATTTGATTGTAAAAGCAATATATAACCCAGGGATAACCCCGCCATCGTATTTTAAACCTGTACGACCATTTTGACCAATGAAGTACATAATATGTTTTTTGGTTAGTAGAGAAGCTGCGGGTAGTTGTTCCACCTCAAGTGCCAGCGTTTCCACCAATCAAATCAAGCACCCGGTATGTTTTTCGCCAACAGCAAGCCGCGGGCATATGTTCCCTTCCTATCCCATGATACTATGTGATTGGTCGAAACGTTTGGTGGAGAGCGACCAGTAACTACCCACCTCCACATACACCATCTAAAAACACTAACGTCACAGGCGCCGCCGGCGCGCACACACTCAAACTATGCCCTGCAGAAAAAGTGGTTAGAGTATTTTTCCACGTTTCAAAGCTGCAGAAACATTCAAACTTCCAAGTACTTGTCCATCCAAAAAGTGGGTGCAGTTGACAGCACGTTAAAACAAACCGACAGCACCTCCGGAGTGCCTATACACGACGACACAACCAACCCAGACGCGAGCGCTGACAATCACTCGTCCGCTCGACCCTCGGTGAAGGCGTCACAAGATTCACGTTAAAAAAATATACAAATATACAGCAATTCGAAAGTCTAACACCAACAGATACAAAACAGCCGAACCCTATCAAACTCGGTCGGAGTCCAACTGTGGAGCAGAAAAAATACAAAAATGACCCCTCAGGCATAACACAATCAATGTGGAAGGGGCCGGAAATGGTCGCAACCACGCAATCAAACTCTCTCTACTTCAGCAAGATGCAAGCTCCACGGAGAGATGTGCCGTACATGGGTTATTGCAACGATCGACTCCATGCCACACAGCAATACTCCTTGGCACATGTTATTGTGGCAAGGTAGCTGCTCCGGGCTAATGTAGCCGAAGCCAGCAGCCACATGCACCCAAAGGACAGCTGTTCACCGCCATGCCAAGCATAAGCACAATTTGATATTCACAAAAATCGTGACACAATGGAAATGGTTCCCGCCAAAAAGGAAGGTGCTGGAGCGAACGTCAAATAATCTACCGACGCTCATGATCCCTCACCGCCATACCAATCACAGACGCTCGGAATATAAATAAAACCGTGTCATCATGGAACGTGTTCCCGCCAGACACCACAAGGAGCGGGAAATGACGCAAAATCACACCCTAGACAAACTGGCGAGGGGCATTCACGACGTTCATGGCTACTCGCCGCCATACTACAAAACCCGCCTGATACGTGGAAACGATTCCCGCCAAAAAACACAAGGAGGGCAAAACAATGCCAACTACAGCCTAGACAATCCCGCGAAGCCGGGCAACCATGTTGACGACCGCTCACCGCCGCACCAAACATAAACACTCGGAAACTCATACTGCACTTGTGATATGTGGCAAGCGCCCCCGATATATATGTAAAAAAGAGCAGGACTCACCACCATACCACGCACAAACGCTCGGAATTCGTACCACTCGCATGACACGTGAAAAGGCTCCCGCCAAAATGCACAAGGAGCAGAAAACAGTATCAAATCACAGCCTAGACAGTCCGGCGAGGGGCGGCCGCGACGTTGGTGACCGCAAACGGTCGGGCTCAGGCGACGTCAAAATCCAACCCTCGTGGAGGCAGCAATTGCGAAGCATGCTAGAAACCTGTTGTAGGTCAAGAACGCAAGCAGGGGTGAACGGTGAGGGGTAGGGGGTTATGCACGGTCCTGCCAGTTAACCCTCTTGACTATCGTACCCCCGTTTTAACGACAAACTACCGAACGAAGCAGCGACTAATCAGCTGGGAGTTACGAAAAAATGGTTCCACGTTTCCATGAAATAAAAGAACAGAACGTGTACTGACCATAGCAGAGGGCTCACGCTGCTGCACAAAAAGCAACGAGCCTAACCCAAACTAAGAGTTTCTTAAGTAGTGGCGCGCATCGTGCTTGGATTAAGAGTAATATATTGTTTGCGGTTGTGGAGGAGGTTTAGCCCGTTTCCCAACGTCAGAAATTTCAACTTGAGTTCCCAGTAGCTTATCCCCAAAACTTGGTTGCAGTTATGAACGGGTCGGAATCCCCCTGGGGCTAGACAGGAGAAAAGGTACAAAAAAATATGATCGAAGACTAAATTGCCAGCCACACGCAGCCGTCCGGCCCTGCTGGGCTACGGGTGTGATGCGACTTGGCGTCGGGACTTGCAGCATGGCAGTACTTGTGCTGCAGATCGCTCTCCCTAGACTCGTGACCAGAACGCGCTTCTCAGTGCTCTGGCCGTTTTACCTAGGCAACAAAAAAAGTTCAGCATAGTTCAGCTCCTGCCACCTCGTAAAAACCTTCTGACAAAAAAAACAATGCACCCCCAGCTAAAACATAACGCATCACACTAACAGCATGGACACCACCGTGCCCTGCCTTCAGAAACACAACAAGCGCGTGCCGCGGCAGGTCTTGGCGGCAAAGCCTGCACCAGCTATACATCTAACCCTCACTTGGTGCACCGATGGCCTGCTGTAGGGATCTGGATCAAGCGCCCGGTGTGCCACAAGCGACAGCTCCTCGCTGCCTGTCTGATGCCTCACCACCGACACCAGCTGCGACCGAGGCGACGTTGCAAGCTCAGCTGGAGACGGATCCCCAATCGCCATGGCGTACACAAGCGCTCCGACAGCCCAGACGTCCGCTTTACCTACCATGGAACGTCGGGAAACCAACATTGTTGTAAGGGTCGGGAGGTTAATATCATATCATGCAAGGCCGTAGTCTCAAGACCATAGACCCTCGCATCCCTACAACTCCGAAACGAGCATGTCGGGCTTTCACCGACAGGGCATAAGGGTGGAGGGGGGGGGGGGGGGGGGGATAAGACGTGTGCCACAGAGCCCAACAAGGGCTCAACGGTAGCGGCATTAAACGGTGCCGTGCCGACTCACAAAAGCATAAAATCAACTACCTAGTCCATTTTTGTTTTCACGTTATATTTTGTTTTCTCCTTGTTATTAGTCACGTCTCCATCTATCTTGTTGCTTCATGTCTAAGTATTGTGGTGTTTCACGGCTAACCGCCCAATGGTGAGACGGAGACGTGTTTTTGAGTCGAAAACTGACGTTCGTACACATTCAACCTGAGTGGGAGGCAACAGATCAACTATGGCCGCGGGAATGCGCCCCGTGTGTGCCTCACACACGGTTTCTCTTGCGCAGCCTTAGTCGACGTGCAAGCTGCCCCGTACCTTACAATATCTACTGTACCGCTTTCCACCGAGAGCAACGTCAATCACAGCAGCAACAGCAACATCAACAAAAGCAGTAACAGCAGCAAGAGCAGCAACAATAGCAGCAAGAGCAGCAGGAGCAACCGCAACCGCATATATCGTTGCAGGAGCAACAGCAGCAGCGATGCACAAAAACAAAAATCACAACAGTAAATTCCTCTTCACCCCCCCCCCCCCCCCCCTCCCCGTTAACTCGTTCACGAGACTTGCTTCTGCTGGGCTCGCTCAGTGATCAAGGCACGTATCGATCGCGAATCTACCACAACAACGCCGCGCCCTAAACCCGTCCCACCCCAAACTTCGCTTCTCACCCGAGTACGCCACCTTGGACCCGAGCAGGAACTTGCGAACCTCCGGCGCCATGAAAGGGATCGTTCCGGCGGCATTTTCGGTAAGGGGCCGGGACGAATCAACGTGCGTCGAGACACCCAGGTCCGCGATCCTAATCGCGCCGCGCTTCGTCAGGAGAATGTTCGCCGGCTTGAGGTCTCGGTGAAGTACTCCACGCTGTACGTGAGACGAACAAACACCATATTCCGCACGGCACATGGGACGCAAGCGTCATTGTTCATCGTTTTTTTTTTTGTTTCAACTGGTTTTTTTATTTGTTGGCTTTTTATCGTTTGCTTTTTTTTTAGACTTTTATTTGCTTCGCCGAACTTTTTCTAAGGAAGTGGACGCCGTGGGTTTTTTTCCTTGCGGCGGCTCGTTAAAGGGGAGGTCTCGTCGACCGCCTTACGCCGGTTACGTTCGTCGTGACGTGCGTAGGGGTTGGGTGCGTCTCCCGTGACGCAAGGAGGTGGAGGGTTGGCTTGAAGACGAAAAACACAAACATGTGTAGCATCCTGGATAACCAAGGCGACAAAATGAGCGACCCGACCCTGAGTCGAACACGCAGCGATACAAAATTGTAGAAGACCTTTTCGGACAAAACAGGGGGGGGGGGAGGGCAAGGCGTCACGTAGTCTATCAACACTTTCTCGCCGGAGAGTATCTTTATCTTACCTCGTGAAGTTGCGCCAGCCCTTCGCACAGCCCTAAAGCCACCCTTCCTATCTGCGCAGCGGGCAACCCTAGCGATTCCCCTCGCGTTGAGCCCCGTGCGATCCCAGCGACGACCCCTTCCGGCACGGTGGCTGTTGTCTTCCTCGTGGAGTTTCCGCCGCCCCGCCCTCCGCCGAGGATGAGCCCGTGCAGGTCTCCCCCCTCGCAGTACTCCAGCTCGAGAAACGCAAGAGATCGGTGGCCCAGGGTCTCGACGAAGAAATCGTAAAGCTGGAAGGCGTTGCATTTTCAGGCATTCCGCATTCGGCGGCGGCCGCGGCAGTGGTAGCGACGGCGGGCGTCTGTTAGAGTTTTTTATCAACTTCACGACGTTCGTTTAATGCCCACATGCCCACATGTCAACATGCAAGAGAGCCGAACCTGGTACCGTGGTTTTCACACAGTAGGAGTTCCCCAATAAGGCGGTCTCAATAAGGCGGGATCCCGATATAAGGCGGTCAAAATCGCGTTGTGCGCGTGCGGAAGTGCACTCATAACGTGTTATGAATAAGGTGGCTTCTCCCTGTAAGGCGGTCATATTGCTCTCGCACACCACCGCCTTGCCGGGGGACCCGTATAGTGCTGTACTACTGCTGTACTAAATGAACTCTAGCTCTCGCTAGGAAATCGCGCTGGTGGTTGTTTGTTATTTGCCATCAACGGTTTGCGTTGGCGGGGGGCGGCACAGTCGAACGCGATGCAAGCAATACCCACAAAAAAAGTCGACTGTTACGTATGGTTCGTTTTGGGAGGTTGCTGTAGTCGGACGAAACGCGGAGATTCGGGCACGCGACGCTGGAAAGGAACCCCTGTTTTTTGGCGCGGACTAAACTAAACTAGGAGCTCGTGTTCGCTCGTTAAAAGAGGCAACGTGTGATAGTCAACCCTTTCAACACGTTTAGCACCGCACTTCCGACATGGGGACAAAACACTTGGAGTTAGACTAGAACCATTATTCAAGAGTTGGAAATGGGTTAAAGCTGTTTTGGGGCGACAAATACTGTTGCAAATAGGTCTCGTGAAACTTTAAGAAACAAACCGATTAATTTGCTGCTAGTGTAAAGGTCAGGAAGTTGCGGTTTGCGTGTGGGGCAAGAGAAGGCACGAGAGCCGGCCGTGAGCGGGGTGCGGGTTGAGAGGTTGCTCACTTGCTGGCGGGGAGCGAACCCCGCGATCGGGAGCCAAACATGAAGTGAATTCCTTTAAAATACCAAACCATCGAAACATCGAAAGCAACGGTTGTAGGGCAAGGCACAGGCGCGGTACTGGCAATAGATTGCGACTGCCCGTAGCTGTCTACTGACTGGGCCTGCCGTTGGATGCTGCAGGGATTATTAACACCGCATACGTCCAAGGAACACCCTATATAAGATAACTCAAACCCATCAAAATGCGTTGCGGGAGGAAAGGAAACAGGAGCAACAATATAAAACATCTCGAGTGTTCGATTATGCGCCTGCACCAACAAACAAAAAAAGACACACCATCGCCACGCGTTCCATGCATTTTTCCGCGTTGTTCGCTCTGGTCTGCGTCCATGATCGCCACTATAATAGCTACTATTAATAATTGAGGTTGCAAGTGCCCGACCCAGCCAGAAATAGTATGTATTGTGTTCATCAAGCCCCACAGTTTCACGACCACAGCTGCACGTAGGCAGCAGCCGCCGCCGCGCTCCGATACCGTCTCACATCAGATGGGTGCGGTGACTCATGCACTGACACGTCCCCGGGGGCGTACGTGTTCATTCACCTAGCTCAACGGGCACATACGTATGCTATTTGTGCGGTGTGTTTCTGGGCAAGTTCATGCGCAGGACATATGCATATAATTAAGCCCGGCTTCAAACTGATTTAGGACAAAGTTACCAAAAATAGTGGAGATAAGGGCCTCACGTCCTCCACTCGGCTTGGCGAGGCGGGACGGGATACCGCGCGAAACTGACCCCATGAATAGGGCCTCGGGGGCAAGAGGCCTCCGGCGATTCCCGGTCTACCGAGCCGAGCGGCGAGGGGATCGGCCTAGGCGGCGCAGATCGAAAATGTGCCAAGCGGATCACACCATCGCATACCAGCAGTTTTGACATCGCCATGTCTCCAAACAAAAAGAAAAAGAAAAAGAAGCCTACCCCACAACAGCAGCAGCTCAAGTAAGAAGCTGCGTTGCTGCAGAAGTGTCACGCGTCCAACGACGGTTTTCAGTCCATGGGAGACAGGCGCAAGCTCGAAGACCCCTGCCTTCGGTCGTCTCGCTACTTCAAGAAGAACCCCAGCCCAACCAGGGGGGATATTCCCACCTGTCCTGCTATCATCACTGGCCACTGCGCCTGGACTGGCCTGTGGGTCAGCTTCGCCAAGCATTGTGCCGTCTGCCTGCATCCGCTTGACATCGAACACGTTGCGTAGGCATACAGGGCCCTGCATGCCCATCTTATATGCCCAAGCAGCGCGTTCGATGTCAACCGGAAGAAGAGAAACGACGGAGAGATTGGCCAACTCGATCCGCCGGCCAGTTCAGGGGTAGTCGCAGGTGTCGAGGACGGGACGGGCTGGGACATCTGCCCTGATGGAATTCTGGTTTTTCTTCAAATAGAGCCCTCGGGCACCGAGGCCATAGATCCTAGGGCTCACGCTGGTCTCCCGTGGACCGTGCACCTACGTTAGACATGTGTAAATTATGCGGCGACGCACCTGCTTGCTCAAGCTTCAGCTGCTGCGCGGTAGGCTATTTAGTTGCCTTCGAGGGCAAAGCGGTGTCGAAGCTGTGGGGTTCTCGGTGGCGTGAGAGTGCTGCTGTTGTTGCTGTTGTGCTGCGGTGTGGTGTGCGCGTGCTTGTGCGCCAAAAACTAGCAACTGATGGATGCCTCGAGGTCAGGATGCATCACGGATACTCGCTACAGATTATCCCGAAACAAAAGTTTCTCCAGCTACTCGCGGGCAAAGCGAGTCCGGTGCTGACTTCGTGTACGTGCCGGCGAGAGGTTTGGCGTGATAGAGCGCGTCGTCCGAGATATTCGCGCAAACCTTCAGCATGAACTGCCGCACGACGGAGGACGCAGCCGCGATCCGACGCGGAGACGTGAATTGGTCCGTTCGTTTAGCTTGACGTATGTCGCGTTCGATGTACACGCCGGTGTGGTGTGGTCCTTGTGTCTGGCGTGTATGTTCCCTTCATGTTATCTTTATGCGGAGCCCAAAATCGTCAAAATTTATATGCGGGGCGAAACATATTTAAAACACTTCAAAGGCCAGATGATTGTTCTCTGTCCTTATAGGGTAAACACGCAGGCGAGGCATAAGATCGAGAGCACAGTGAAAAAATTCAAACGAGTGACGAGAGCAGGGACGGGTTTCACGCAGACTACTTGGCTCAGCGAGGTTTAACGGGGTACCCCGCGAAGCACACTCCGTCATTTCGAGTTCGCGAGCGCGCTGCGCCGGCCACAGGGTGCGGGCGAGAGCGAACCCCCGAAGGCAAGACACCACCGCCGATTCCCCGTCGGCCGAGCCAATGGGCGACGCCGGTCGCGAAGCGAACGCGCACTGAGTAGCAAACGCAACACGAGTCTACTCTTTTTTTTTCTTCTTCTTCTTTTTCTCACACTTATACTTTCCAGCTTCTGGACAAGCCGTGGTCACAGGTTTCACCCCTTCTCCCCCCCGGTTCTTGCCTTCAATTTTTATCGCGCATAGGGTTCAGCAATCCCACTGCTCGTCGATTTTTCATCGAGTGTTGCTACCTCACGCTCTCGCGCTTTCCGCAAGTCAATTTGTGCACAAGAAATGTCCCAACGAATTTATACGCGTATGCACTCGGCGGGACTCGAACTCACGAAACTGACCTATACCAGGCTCGAGGATAACCTGATACGCCACCGGGGCGGCCGGCTTTGTAACATGTTGGGTGAATAAAATTTATCCCGCTAATCCCATTCCTCATCACCTGAACCACGTCCCCAGACTGGTGCGCCCTGCCGC
Organism: Undaria pinnatifida; assembly: GCA_012845835.1. Lineage (NCBI taxonomy): Eukaryota > Phaeophyceae > Laminariales > Alariaceae > Undaria > Undaria pinnatifida. Next base: position 4,856,597 of record JABAKD010000005.1, read on the forward strand.
CTCCCGCTGCTCTCCATTTCCCCTCGCCAACCCCCTTCGCAGCTCCCACCACTGCACGCTTCGGCCCAACGCTAACATTGTCATCATCAGCTGCAGCTTTTTTTACAGCAGCCCGAAAACCAGACGTCCCCCGCCCCCCGGCGCCGTCGCCGCCGCTGCCGGCCAGGAGCAGCAACCGCGCCTCGTTCACAGCCTCCTTGAGGTGCTGACTCTCCTTCAGAACTCTCAAGCCTCCGGTGGTCCCGGCGCCGTCTCTTGCTGCTGATGCCGATCCTGCTGCTATTACTGTTGTTGATGTGTCACGGTTACCGTAGCCACTGCGAGCGCGTGAGGCGGTCGGCGCGACTTTCTTCCGAACGAGGAGGATGGTCCCGTGCGCCCCCCTCCCCAGCTCACGAACGAAGCTGTACCTGTGCAGCTTGGAGTAGGCGGGGGCTTGTTGCAGGCGCGCCTTCCACGCCCAGCTGCCACTCCTGCTGCTGCTCGTGCTCGTGACCGTGCCTTCTGCTGAGATGTCGCTTGGCGAGGCGAGGCCTTCGGCGATCGCGTCGACCGAGCGGTGGAGCTCGGTGCGCGTTGGAGCTGTTGTTGCTGGCGCTGCTGCTGTTCCTGCTAGTGATGACGAAAATGGTATTACTGGTAACTCTGCTGCTGCTAATTTTGCTGTTGCTGTTGCGCCAACGTCATCTGTGAAAATGATGGGGGCGGGGTTGGCGGAAGAAGATTTTCCCACGCAATTGACAGCGTCAAAGCTGTCGTCCGCGCTAGGTCCATCCGTGCTGTTGGCGAGCTTGGATAGCATGACCGCCATGAGTGCGCCCGTGTGCCCGGTGGCAGCAGAAGCCACCTGTCTGAAATGTTCCCTTCGATCGTCCCAAAAAGGTCTATCACTTTCGCTTCGAGATGCCACCGCCACGACGCCTTCTGCAGGCCACTGGGGTCCAAACTCCTGCTGTTGCTGCCAGGCAGCACCAGCAGCAGCGGCAGAAGCAGCAGCAAAGGAAGCTGTAGCGGACGACGTATTACCAACTTGAAAGGGGATGTTCGGCGGTAGATCCAATGGGGTCGAGAAGCGCGTCATGAAGCTCGTCTCCTGCCTCCCAATCGGGAGCGAAAATTCCTGGTCCAGGTGAGGGGTGGGGGGTGATAGCTGCAGGACCACCCCACACAGGCCTCCAAACCTCCCCCTGGAGCCAAATGTCGAAGAGATGGGAGGTCGCTCTGCATCGTTGTTGTTAGCGTTACTGCTATCGGCGCAAACCTTCTCGATTTGGCTTCTTTCAGAACGCCAGTTCAGTGCCAACCCGCTTCGGATGTGGTCTAGACAGTGGCCGCCGATCTTCGTCGGGGTCGAGGTGTATACTCTATCTTCGTGCTCAAAGGTGTGCAGACGTGCTCCCCTGGAGCTAGGCCGCAACGCCAGCATGGTGGTCGCGTAGCGTGTGATTGCGGAGTCTCAGTGCCATTGATGGTTGATCATGATTACTCGCATAAACGCCGCTCGTAGTAATGGAACTCCCTGTCGACCAAACCGGTATTCGCCAGCTCGTACTCGCCGTCAATCTGCTTTGACTGCAGCTCACCCCCACCGAACATGGCCCCGATGCGATTAGTGACTGGCCTCTACTCGTGCCTCGCGGTCCTTGGACCTGTTGGGGTCGATGGCTTCCGACCAAGCATGTCAATGTCAGGTGAAAAGATGCACCGCAAACTTAATGTCCTTCACATCGTGCTGTCCAACTCGTATCGTATGTCTTCGACATGAAGGACCGCTTGTTCGTCGTCAGTTCTGGTGTGGTGGGCGCACCCTACGCTGCAAAGCGCAACCACCTCCCAGCCTCTGCGTTTCCTTGTGCAGGATACTGTACTTGACGGTGGGGGCGTAAAGCTTGGCAGGGTGATTACGTACGCAGACGGTCGCGCCGCATGCATACAAGGTATCAATTCAACGTTTCTTGCATGCAGTTCGTACAGCAGAGTTTAGTGCCGAGATACTGCTTGCTGTGCAGGAGTACCCCGCACCCCGCAACCCGGTCAGCTCCCAACTTTCATGCGTACAAGGTACCAGCACACGAACGAACCCATGTACTATACGCACTTGTCCTATATACCTGGGACCTGACACGTTACCAACTATGTTGCTGCTCGTGTTGTTATTGCTGCTGCTGCTGTTGCTGTTGCGTCTGCTGTTGTTGCTGCCGCTGCCGCTGCCGCTGCCGCTGCTACTGCCGCTGCTGCTGCTGCTGCTGCTGCTGCTGCTGCTGCTTCTCCATCTACCGCTACTGCTACCATACGCATACGCTCTCGTGCATCAGAACAACGACAACCACATTGGAGAGTTTCGGAAAGTAAAACATAAATTAAAAGAGGTGTTCAGGGATTGCGGTGCTCAGGGTGTCGACGCGAAAAAGAGAGGTTGACGGCTACGACCCTTTTTCTCGTTGCTCAGGCTCAGGGGAGGGCTTCCAAAATTGCTCCCAACCCTGACCAAACGAACAACAAACTGCAAAGGGTTTGGTCACGGAACAGGGCACAGGCGGTATAAGGGGTACCTGCACCATCGCAAAAGCGAACGCCGACTCGCCGCCACAGCGTAGGATGACAGGGCGTGCCATCTCGAGCCAGGAGTGATTTCGTGACGCTGTGGCCACGAAAGTAATGTTGCACAATCTCGGCAGGCAGGGTTGAATTGATGCTCGTACACGCGACTAGAAGATAAATGACAAGCAGCCTCTCAAGCTGGATCACGGCGAGGAAGATTACCGAGGCGGATGCCAACCCGCTTCGAAAGCGTAAGGCAACGAGACACACACTTCCTCCAACGTGTCGTCGTTTGGTGGTACTGCTGTGGCGGTGTTGCGGCACAGCAGGTGCCTTCTCAGGCAAGGCGGGACAGCCGGGGAGAAGAGGTGGAAGCTGTGTGCTCACGCTGGACATACATATATGTAAAAGAGAAAACACACAACCAAGTGCAATCATGAGCTGGGTGATGGTAAAAAGGGCGGCGACGATGGCAGACAATAGGCAGTAGGCGTTGAGAAGTGGTGGGAGCAGGTCGCGGTGGAAGGTACAATAGTAGTAAATCGGCACGACCCTCGAAGCTCGCCGCTATTCGAGCGCGCGTCTTACGTTTCCCACCCGGAAAGCACAGCGTTCTTCTGCATTTTCGTCTCCCTGAGCAGATATTTCTGTTTCATACTTGGTATTTGTAACCGTGTTCATAGTCACTAAGAGCCAACCGCGACCATGACCAACGGCCAATGAGCATCGATCTATTAATATTTCCTTATTTTTTCCGAAACACGCTTTGTTGCAGGAGGCAACAACGGCATGAGTCCGCGCGGAAGATTCGTCGCCAAGGTTGCCGCCGGAGCGGCTGCCTCGCTGACGGGACTGATGGTGGCGGCTCCGCTGCTGACGGGCGATAATGAGGAAGTGCCCGCCGCGCTTGCTGCAGACCTGGTCGCCGCGGCATCCGCGGAAGCAGCGCCCGTAGACGTAAAGGGCGGTGTTTCTTACGTCCAGTTCGACGTACAGCTCTCGGAGGCGGAGGAGGGTTCCTTCGTCGTTGAGGTCCACCCAGGTGCGTACGTCTCGGGAGGGAATCGTTGTGGCGGCGTGCTTGCTCTCGTGGCTTGTGGCATCGCACAGCAAAACTGAATAGCAACTTGGGACCTCTTTGGTTTTGGCTAAGCGATGGACACGTGCACACCAAGATATGAATAGTTTATGTATCGTTGTCCATTTCGATAGACCCTGGTATTAGCTCGTACTAAGGGGAGTCGCCGATTTATATCCTTCATGAGGACATACACACCCCGTAACTCGGGCGATCAAAGTATCACACACAGCTTGCAAAGATGAGTTTCGACGAAGTCCTCGATCTCGCGGCGGTAGTGGGGTTTTAGTTTTATACAAAACTGCCATGCACTGAGTACCCTGATAGCGCTGGTACTTTAGTAGCTAAGAAGGATGCTGTTGTTGAAGAACCGTGTTCAAGGCCGTGTTTTTGCCTGCAAAACAACCCAAAGTTAAGTATCGACGAAGCGCTCAGCACAAAGAAGAAGCAGTAGCAGCAGCAGCCGTCACGGCTGTCGCGGCCCAACAATGAAGAGCTGATCACCCGGCGTTTTGCGCGAAGTTTCAGCAACGAAAGGTCTGGCTGGCGGGAAACACACAAACCATACTAGAGTCGTCGTTAGCATCGGATTGAACTCGAGGCCGAACAATGTCCTGCTTTACAGCACGTCAGTGTCTGCTGTTGGTAATTTGCATTAGCTGCACTGCCTTTGCATAAGCTCAAACCGGCGCTCTAAAGAAGCAGCAACAGCACGACTAGAGCCCCCAATTGTGTAGCGCCTTTTTGTCGCTGTGCCTGCCGCATCAAGGAGGTCGTAATGGTCCATCGTCGATTGTAACAGGGTGTCTGGCACATGTCGTGAAACAAACCCGTGCGCTGCACGAATACTCGCCCAACGCCACAACGGCTCCGAAGCCTGTTCTAGCCGCGTTGAGCTCCCGGTTGTGTACCGCTCACGTACAAGAATAGCGCACGCATGGTACATGGTGGTGGTGGTGGAGCGCTGTCTTCCCTCCTCGGAGGTCAATTGTTTCCCCCTTTTTGCCGACGCCTCCGCCTCCACGCCCTCTTGATCGCTCGCCCACCCATCGCTTCCTTCCATGCACGACCAGTATACTCCCCCCGCACGCAAACGTTGCCGCTGCTGGTACGGAAACTATTGCCGTTACCGATAACGATACCGAACCGATATCGATGCCGACATACCCATACTGTCAACGTAATTGATATGTCGATGTAAATACTTATACCGTGTTACGGATGCTGATGCTGATCCCGGTACTTGTACGGACGTCGATACGGATGCCGATTGTCGATACCGAACCCCGATAGTTTTTTCTTTCGTCGGGAGCCTTTTTCAGCCTTTTTTTTCACCGTGGGCTAGATTTCAGGGGAATCGTCAACGTGATAACACCATCAGCATAATCATCATCATCGTCACTGATACCATCACCGGTACCGATCCTTACCGTTGCAGAGTGAGCTCCTCTCGGGGCGGAGCACTTCGGCTCCTTGATGGCGGCGGATTTCTTCCACCAGTCCCGACAGTCATACTGATAATGATACTGACAACGAATGCCGCTAGTTTTTTCTTCCGTCGGGATGCTTTTCTAGCCTTTCTTGTGAATACGGGCTGGATTTTAGAGGAATGAGCCAATGTGAGAACATAATCGTCATCATAATCATCATACCATCATCGATACCCTCCGTGGCCGACGTAGAGTGGGCTCTCGGGGCGAAGTGCTTTGTTTCCTTGGCGGCGGCGAACTTCTTCGACCAGTGCCGCTTTTTCAGCGTTCTCCGGTGATTCGTTACCTATACAGATGCCGAATACCTGTACCGATAACAAATGTCGATGCCGATACCGATGCCGATGCTGATTATGATACCGATACCAAGTACTAACACCGATACCGACTCGTTGTCGTTGCAGAGTGGGCTCCTCTCGGGGCGGAGCGCTTCGTCTCCTTGGCGGCGGCGAACTTCTTTGACCAGTGCCGCTTTTTCAGGGTTCTGCAGGGTTTCGTGGCGCAGTTCGGCATCAACGGGGACCCGGCCGTGCAGAGCAAGTACCGCGGTGCCTCGATGAAGGACGACCCCGTGACGCAGTCGAACAAGCGGGGCACCGTCGTGTTCGCGACTTCGGGGAAGAATTCGCGGACTACCCAGGTAAGCAGCGCGGTTCTTGGATGGAGAAATTGGGGGGATGGAGATGGTGACCCGAAGAGCAGTACCTTGGCCGCTCGCTGTGAACACTATTTTTATCCCCAAAGTACTCGTGAAGGCGCTGTGTACAGGGGTATGGTTCGTAGTGAGTTCGTGGGAGGCGGGGAACGGGGGTGGGTGGGATGGGAGGTACGCTTGGCGGAGAGAGGGGGCGGGAGAGGCATTACGTAGCCCATGTGCGTTCCGGGCGCGCCGTCGGCGACATCTATTTTGTCGCAGTTTTAGTGTCGTAAACGGCATGCACGAGGCCTGACCAGCAGTCAAGTTTTGCCTAATCTACGTAGCGGTCGTGGCTAACACCCTGGCTAACAGAGGCAAGTTTTCTTCATCTATATAGCGGTCGTGGCTATCACCCTGACCAGCAGACGTCTACCGATAAACTTCTTGTCTCACGAAATCGAGCCACCAGACCACAGTGATGTTGCTCCCACCAACACACGTCTTCAGATTACTGCCTTCTCGCCTGAGCGAGCCACCGAAACACTGCGATTTAGCTCCCACCAAACACACGTCCCCCGATCACTGCTTGCTCGCTCAGCGAGCCACGAAAGCACTGTGAGTTTGCTCCCACCAACTAATGAGTCCCGATAAATGCCTTCTCGTGAAAGTGAGCCACTAAACCGCTCACAATTAGTCCCACCAATACACTTGTCTCCGATAACTGGCTTCTCGCCGAAGCGAGCAATCTAGTCACTCTGATTTTTATGCCACCAACACATGTTGCTCCCGATAACTGCCTTCTCGCTAAAACAAGCTAACCTGACCACTACTGTGATATTTCTCCCACCAACACACATCTCCCGATACCTGCCTTCTTGGCAAAGCGAGCCACCAAAACACTGTGATTTTCCTCCCACCAACACCCGACTCCCGATAACTGTCTTCTCGCCAAAGGGAGCTAACCAGACCACTGTGATTTTGCTCCCGCCATCAACCGTGTACCGATATCTGCCTTCTCGCAAAAGCAAGCCACCAAAGTGCTGTGATTTTGCTCCCAACACATTACTCCCGATGACTGCCTTCTCGCTAAAGCAAGCTAACCAGACCGCTGTGATATTTCTCCCACCAACACAAACCTCCCGATACCTGCCTTCTTGGCGAAGCGAGCCACCAAAAACGCTGTGATTTTGCTCCCACCATCACCCGACTCCCGGTAACTGCCTTGTCGCCGAAGCAAGCTAACCAGACCGCTGTGATGTATTATATTTCTCCCACCAACACACACCTCCCGATACCTGCCTTCTTGGCACAACGAGCCACCAAAAAGGCTGTGATTTTGCTCCCACCTACACCCGATTCCCGGTAACTGTCTTCTCGCCTAAACGAGCTAACTAGACCACTGTGATTTTTGCTCCCACCAACACTCGTCTCCCGATACCTGCCTTGTCGCAAAAGCAAGCCACCAAAACTCTGTGATTTTGCTCCCACCAACACCCGGCTCCCGATAACTGCCTTCTCGCTGAAGCAAGCTAACGAGACCACCGTGATATTTCTCTCACCGACACACATCTCCCCATACCTGCCTTCTTGGCAAATCGAGCCGCCAAAAACGATGTGATTTTCGCCCTCCAACACACGACTCGCGATAACTGCTTTCTCCCGAGAGCGAGCTAACCAAACCTCTGTGAGTTTCCTCCTACAATCACACACCCCCAGATTACTGCCCTCTCGCCTAAGCGAGCCACCAAAACACTGTGATTTTGCTCCCACTCACACCTGACCCCCTACTGCTGCCTTCTCGCCAAAGCGAGCTAACCAGACCCCTGTGATGTTCCCCCAACAACGCACATCTCCCGATAACTGCCTTCTGGCCGAAGCGAGCCACCAAAATTCTGTGACATGACACCAGACACTCCATTTTTCTCGGGCTATGGATTTTTTTCCATACCCTGGGCGCGACCATTCTGTTTTGATCCGTCTAACGGGCCTGCTGCAGTTAGAATCTTCTCGTACAGGCAGTCAAAAACTTGACCGCGACACGGTTTGGTTTGGTGGTTCTATTCTATGTGAGAGCCAAAAACGCGTTGATGCGGATACACGTCGTCGGACCGTCCCGAAGTTGGACCGCGAGACCTTGGGACATTGCTGTAACTGCTGAAACCGAAACTGTTGGTACATTCCTAAACACGTGCATTGGACTACAACGGCGACTGTAAGTGTAGTCCCCAGCGCTCTCACCCCCCTAAGGCGCGACGTTTCACTCCGTCGGTTGCGGTCGTCGTACTACAACAGTAATAGTTGAATGGCCCCTTACTCACAAGAGATAATCAACGAAGGATATGCACAACAATGTGGTCTTACCCCCTCCCCTCCCCTCCCCTCCCCTCCCCCTTTGCCCTTACCCCCCCCTCTTACCCCCCGTTACAGCTGTTCATCAACTTCGGGGACAACGGCTTCCTGGACAAGATGGGCTTCGCCCCGATTGGCAAGGTAAGCCAGTTCCATAACACACACCAAGCTATCGAAAACTCGGGTTTGACACAAACACACTCTTCGTGGCCTGCACTGTATTGGTATGCATATCGTGAAGCCAGGAGTTTTCCAAAAGCTCGCATTCCGTCTGCTCTCGACCGCGACGGCAACATAAGACACGTTTTTCGTTTCTTCGGCGCCGACGTTTGTCTCCGATAACGGCACAATACGCACTTGAGGAAGTCTGCACAATTGGGACTGAGAATCGGGTCAGGGTTTTGGATTCGAGTCCGGTCGGCCAAAGTACCTGTCAGATCGGACAAACATATCAACCGCATGTTTCGCGATAAAATGATGAACAGGCCTCAGGTAAAGCGGCATGTGTACGGGCTTGTTGTTCACTGCTTATTCCGCGGACTAAGGGGTCACGCACGTACGTTAAGCGCCAGCGCGGCATTCTAAATACGTACCGGTGTGTATAATTTTGAACGATGAATGACCTGGCGGGGCGGCGATGTTTGCGACTGCTGTCTTTGGAGCCGGGCACCGTTTGCTTTCGGCGCGTTCCTGGCCCCGGGCCATCCGCACCACGGAAGCCAAGCAACTTCGTGCCATCACCCGAAATATTTGGATAAGATCTGCCCGGTTTCTTCTTGTTTTACTCACCAGGCTACTTCTCTTCTTTGAGTCCGTACCCACCGGTGTTTCTGTCCGCCTTTGGAGATGCCTACCCACTTCCCTTTCTCCCTCCCCCTTTTGTCTTATTTGCGATACTTTCCCGTCACGACTCTCTCGATAACGATCCGAGAAATCGACCCCCCCCGCCCCCCCCCCCGCCCCGAGAGCAATTTTAGGCCAGGGCTTCTTTCCCCAACTTATTTTCCATTTTTTTTTCCAGGCGTGCACAATTTTACTCCTCCCGTCCACCCACCCCCGCGCCCGCGCAATCTCGTTCATCGCGCCCGCGCCGTCATCAACGACTACCGCAGGTGGTGCAGGGGATGGACGTCGCCGATACCCTCTACAAAGGGTACGGAGAGGGAGCCCCCCAGGGTAACGGGCCGAACCAGGGCAAGATCCAGAGCCAAGGGAACGCGTATCTGAAGGCGTCTTTCCCTAAGTTGAGCTACATCAAGTCGGCGAAGGCCGTGCCGCGTCCCGCCGGGGCAGGAGGCGCGTAAGGGGGCCCCTCGTGTTGGTTCCTGGTTGGCCGAGAACCGCGTTGGGGGCGTCGGCTTTTAGCGTGTTTTGTGTTGGCAAAGCTGGAAGTTTTTCTGTGTTTTCGTGAGCGAGGGCTGCGCCGTGGTTCACCGGAGGAGTAGGTGTTTTAGGAGACCCCTCGTGTCGGCTTTTACTTAATTGTTGTGTTGGCAAGGTAGGGATCCCTTTTGTTTTGCGTCTGGAGTTCTGCTGTCGCTCGTGTGGATGGAAGAGATGGTTTATATGCGAGTGTTTATTTCGAATATCCACTGCTGCAGGTTAGTGTACTGTGTCTTTGGGCGCAAGTGTGTACATGGTCTTGTTTCTGGAAAGAGATTTGGGAGGGGGGTGGGGGGTAGTTGAGGTCCTTGGTCCGTGCTCCGTGCTGTCCATTAAATGTGCTGACATTGTGGGCTGACTCTTTTAACAATAATACTATTATACTGCTGTAGTACTGGCAGATACGACGGCTTAGCTTGGAAGCACCTGATTTGGGCTTGCGTGGAAGCTGTGGGTTTCTCAGGCACTAGTGATTTTGTAGGCGTTATTTGAGCGTGTGCGTGGAAGCTGTGAGTTTCTCAAGCTGTACAGGTAGTAGTTTTGAGGGCGTGCAGACAGAATAGCTTCGGCGAGCGCTCGGTTGCAGAAGCAAGCCCCGACGGCGGCGATTATAACGCCCCTGTCTTGAGGGCTGGCGCGGGAGCAGCAACTCTTCCGAGGGCTTAGAAATGTGCCAACAGATTCGGTTGCCCGTGTTGGTGTGATTCTGTACAGAGAAGGCGTGTGCAGGGCGTCCGTCCACTAATGTGCCTCGCATTGGTCGACCCATGGCACTGGTAGGCAACCTTTTTGTTGCCGTTCGCAAGGCGGGGTACCTTTTTTGTTGCTGTTCTGGTTGAAGAGAACCGCGGACGAAGAAGAGGTGGCGTATTTGTTGGCTCTCCTCCGACCGAGAATCAAGTATGGCCGGGGCGATCGGCGTTCGAAGAATCAAGTAAGGCTGGTGAAATTGGCGCTCCAATAACCAAACATGTCATGTGTGGTCTGCGTTTTAGTCGGGGAGGCGTGTTTACTGCTTCCCCTCCTAAGCGGTTGAAAAGTTCGGATTGAGACGAACTGCGGAAAGCTGAATAGACGGCTTTAGTGCAGAACTCCTGTCTTGAGAATGCCAGGGAGGGGAGGCACTCTTGAACGTTGGAGGCCAACGCGGGGCATCTGGCTAACGTCTATTCTTTTGAGAACGGCGTTCTTCGACTTCGATATCCTCGCGGCTCGGCTGCAACTGCAGCATCGACTTGCCAGCACGCGCACGGTTGTCGGATACTTGCGTATGTTAGGGCGATACCATTTATTGTTCTGTGGTGCTTGGACACGTTATTTTGCCCCGAATTCTCGCGGTTTAGAACGGGCGCAGAGTTGATGCCGTGAACACGGTCATCGAGGGCACGGCGATGGGTAATGTTGCTTTGGTTTAATCGCCTGTTATTGTCGAGGAGCTTCGAATGCAATCAGCATGCGACACGGGGGTAATGAGCCGCTGCCGTCGTGCTTGTTGTGATGATATACAAAAAAGGGGGGGAGGTGCGCACGGCGACCTTGCCCTATTTTTGCAAAAATCCAGTCCAATTAATCCACGTTTTTTTTTGTCAAGTTCACGAAAACTGGCAGTCGTGTCTGTACATTCAAGTGTTACCTCTCAATGTTCAACACCCCGCGAGCGGGCAAAGGAGGGAACGTGAACTACGAGTGCAGTGACAATAGTCTGTTGGATGTAGGTCTCAGCAGCTGGTGTTGGTGATAGATCAGATGCTGGTGAGATCAGAACAAGGAGGTAGTATTCATGCATGCGTGAAGTCGCGGAACGAAATGTTTTTCATGTGCCAAGTACATGGACGGGCGCACTCGCAAGATTATCTTCTTATTGTGTGTGCTCTGGGAAGGATTATGGTGGAGAGTAACTGGCAATCGAATCCATGACGAAACACCAACGATGCAGAAAAGTCCGAAGCATGGGGGGGCAGGTAGTTTGTCCATGCACAACACAGAAAATAAGTGTCTCCACTCGCATCCCGCACTTGCACAAACAACCTCTTCGCAGCGGGGAAGGCGGCCGACCCGAGAAATGACCCATCCAACGATGGGGGGTGTTACGAGAACACGAATTTTTATGCCGTACCAGGTATGAGGTACGCATCAAGAATGGACAGGTGGGGTGTAGCATAGTATCCTCCTACGTTTTCCTCGGCTCGCGGAAGTGAAAGCGCGCCAACCACACCCTCTCGTACGCCGACGCGCTTGCCAAGACAGAATCCGATAACATCAAGGCAACATTGTAAATGGAGGATATTGTTCGAGGGATTCGTGCCACGTATAGGGAACGAGAGTCTGCCACGGAGGGTTATGCTTGGGGAGCTAATTGGGGACAAAGGCTGCTCTGGGAGGCAAGAGAAGGATTGGATGGGGCACCTTGACAAGACATGACGGAATTAGGCATGAAGTTTGAAGGGTGGCAAAAGGCTGCAAAGAAGGCCAGCAGATGGTTTACCCGGGTCGAGGAAGGGACACAGGCATTTAAGCGGAAATTGCATCACGCGGAGACCTGCAGAGCTGCGGAGCGACACGCGAAGAGCATGGCAGAGCCACCCACCGTCGGCATCTATACGCGGCGGGGGGCAGGGGGCGGGGGGAAGAGGCGGGGGGAGGGAGAAGGGGGGGGGAGGGGTCCTGCGCAAGAGACTGACGTCTGGACCTGGCCGTCGTAGTCCTGACGTATGTGTGTGTTCCCATGTATAAGTAGCTAGCGTAAGGCCGGCCGGACTCCTTCGCCGTGCTATGTTCTCCCCTTAGTGTATTTTGTGCACGTGATGTGCCCTCTATTTGTCCAATGCCGTTTTCACTCAGTTTCTAGGATCTTGTCGTACTGTAGTTAGTATAGGGAGCAATAAAGACCTAGGGACCGACTACGCTATGCAGGGTACCTCTGGAATGGTCATCCACACGAGGGTTGCATGGATGTTATATCTCTGGTATTAGTTAATTGCTGTCCGCCGGATACCTTCTGACAGAAGGGGGGGCGGAGCCGTCCGTTCAGGCATGCGACAACGCCTGCCAGATATAAAGCGGACAACCGCAATAAATCGTAACGCCGCAACGGGAGAAGGGCAATACCATAACACTAGCCCACCCTGAAGGATCGTGTATCCAGATTGATAGAAATATCAGGTGGAACTAAATCCATCCGGAGAATTCGGAAAATAGATCGACGCTTTGCAACCCACTCCCACACCTCTACCTTGCAAGAAAGAAGCCAATTGGACGGGTGCCAAGCAAAGCAGGCACCAAACACCCCACCTACCAGTGCGTGAAAATCAATATAATGCGTACAATGCGAAACAGACATCAAACGCCCGAACACATTGGTTCGGGAAAATGACTGAAACGCAAATGATGCGAAGCAGACGTGAAAAATATTAACATGCCATTACGTTGGAGCCAACGGAACGCGTACAAGGCGAATATTGACACCAATAGCCAGGGTACACCGGCACGTGAAAGCCAATGGGAAACGTACAAGGCGAATTACACACAATACGTCTAAACACACCGGTACGTGAAAGCCAATGGAACGCCTACAAGACAAATCAGACGCCACAGGTCTAAACATACTAGTACGTGAAAGCCGGAAAAGCAAGCTAGAAACACTGGAATAACCATACCTGGGAGAGCGGTGTCGCTCGCACAATTAACAACATGAGCTATCCCTAGTGAGGCGAAACACTGTTCGGCTACTGAAGATCCAGATATGTACATTATATGAACCTGCTACCCGGTCGACGGCGAAGGCGTGAGGCACTTCGAACCTGGGCAACCGATGGCAAAGGGGCGTGAAACACGTGAAGCCAAGGCAACCGAATAAAGCTCTGCTACTGAAAATCTAAAAGCGTAACATTAAAACTCCGTTACCCGACCCACGGCGAGGGCACGAAGAACTTCTGGCCAGGGCAGTCCACGGCAAACGTGCGCAGCACTTCGAGCCAGGACAACGAAAGGGGGCAGATAGTTGAGTACGTATTTAGGCAATGCAGCTCACTCTAGTAGTGAGGATAATACATTTTAAACTAAAGGCGGAAATACGACGAAAGCTTCGGTCGCGCGATCAAGGGGGAGGACTGGCGTATGTGAAATTTCGGCCTACTCTGAGTGCGCAAAAGATTACACGAAAGAAAGCAGAAAGTAGCAGACATCGTCACGATCTGCGCAATGAGGCATCCCACGATAGAGGTTGCACTTTTTGCGCCAAAGCGTCCCTGGCCAACTGACCTCCTCATGTGAGGAACTACCGGTTAATGAAGCCATTTCACGAGTACACATTGTTTTAGAGCTAAGGCATAGAAGCTTGGTCGAGTAGTGCGAAGGAACGCCTTCGAAGACATTTTCCGGGCGAGATATTGTCTTCCTCAAGTAATGAGCTCAGGGACTATATGCTGCACCTCCACCGTGGGATGGCTCCAATAGCATGCGGGAAGACGGGGCGCAAGAAATACGATCAGTTTGGCCCCCGCTGGATCGGCAAACGGTCGTCGAGGGACGAAGTCCATGACCGCGAGCCTAAATAGTCAATGGAATAAGCTGGAGTGGGAACGCAAGAACGATGCCGCGGGGAGACTGAGTTGACGGGCAAATCGTAGGGCAGTATGCGTGTCTAACTTTGCGCGTACCCGACCTATACCAAGGCAGATACTATCAGATGAAACACGAAGAAAAAACAACGGGGGTACGATCATTCGCGCCGATTCTGGAAGGTCGAAGGGGCTCGTACGAAGAGAACACGAAGGGGTTACGAAACGTTCCGTCAATCTCAACAAGGGGAAGAGGAGAAGGCGCAAGATTTGTAGCTAGGGCACGCAACGAACCCGTGACCAAAAACGCAACAGGGGTGAGTGTATTCGTGCACCCAACATCTACAAAAGTTACAGCCGTCATCGGTGAAAGCAGGAGGCGGCTGGATGAACCTCTAAGCAACAAGCGGGACACCGGGGGAAAACGATACAAAACCCAAGACAAGACTCGTTGACTGCCTACGGAAAGAACTCTAGAACCAAACACAATGATGATATCGTGCCAGACGCGCCAGGGCCGATGATTTTGGCTCCGCGCGACTCATGTACGTTGGTCCCAGCACCACACAATGCCGCAAAACCCAACTCAATTACAATGACGAGTCTACAGCATCATAGCCGACGATGTCACATCCGCGCGATTGACCTAGGTTACGCCCAGTACGACACACTAACACAAAGCCCAAACCCAGCTACAAGGACGAGTCAAAAACATCAGAGCCGGCTAGTTTGACTCCGCGAGACTCCCCTACATTACGTATACTATGGTTCATGAGGGATATTTATTTGTGAAGATGAAGACACCCATGAGCCGCGGTCCGCCCCAAGAGCCGTAGAGTACCTGGTAGGAGACAGTGAGAGCGACGGAATATGTGCGCGGAAACATTCTGAGCCACCAGAGACGATCGCTGGCCTTGTACCATCAGAAACCTCCGAACGGAGGATATGGTGTCGCTGAAGCGGCGAAACTAAGGTTATTGAGTGGCGTAGTAGTAAAAGGATTTGGTGGTGACATTGTTGAGGACGTAGGGTGTGAGTCCCGTTGGGGGGTATCGGGGGGGACTGTTAGTGTCGCGTAGGGTGCAGGGTTTGCAACGAGCTACGAAACACGGCAGCGGGCATCCAGGCCCAGCATGTTGTTGGGAATGTCCAAGGACAGTAGCTAGGCGGCCAAGGGGCGTCCATCCGCCGTTGAGCCGAAAGACGCGAAGCCAACGCTAAGGTCTTGGGGGGGTCATTCTAGTTGAGCGCTAGCTTGGCCTTGAGAAGCCTGGTGTCGGTGCCAGATTCGGCACCCTGGCGAATGGTTGCGGTGGGGTCATGGGTCCACGCCCAACAATAGAAGTTGTAGATGGGTATCTTTTTGAGTGCGCCAGAGAGCGCTGAGTTCCGGTTTTTACGCGCGCGGCTGAGAAAGTGTGTTGTTTGCGCAACAATTCGTACGCACGCCATTGGCGATCCGCCACGATACTGCAAGAATTCGAGGTGGTCGCGCTCGAGGCATTGGCGGCCGCGGGCGTACGGACGCTCGAAGAAGATGAGGGGCGAGCGGAGGAAGCGGTTCACATGCACCTCGTTGTGGACCAACCCGGTGGCAGCGCTGACAGCTATTGCGGTCGAGCGTCACGTGCGGCAAGTGCACGTCCCAGTCGTCCTGATGTTCGTTGATGACCATCGCAAGCGTTTGGGCCACGATGTAAGCCACTCGCTGGACGCCACCGTTGCCACTGAGGTGGTAGGCGCTTGTCGCGATTTTCCGCATGCCTAAAAGCGTGCACACGGTGAGTGCCATCTTGGAGCAGGCGCCATTTTCCGCATGTCTAGTAGCTTGTACACGGTGATTGCCAACTTGCAGGCGCGATTTTTCGTATGTCTAAAAGCTTTTACACGGTGAAGACAAGAAGGGAGCAGAATAAAAAACCATTGGGTAGGACGCTGGCCGGACATCCTCATACAGTGGCGTGCCAGTTTACCAGAATATTGTCTGTGCCTTCCGCCGTGACTCCGCTAAAAAAAGCTTACATTTATGTGGATCGGCTGAAGCGATCTGTGAATAGAACGAAATAGTAGTTCCCCCGTGGTATAGTCGGAAGAAGGTCGAAGTGGTCGACGCTCACCGTGACACCGGGACTGGACAGTAGTAGAACGGCGACAATGGGCCAGCACGCCGTCTGTCGAGAGGCCTGCGCGCCTGGTGCTTGAACTACCACCGTGTGCACACCTTCATGCCGATCCACCAGTAAAGCGCTCGAGCATGGAACGTGTATGAGCGACGCCGAGGTGGCAGCACACTTTTCAAGTGGCGTGCTTGAATAACCCACGGCCGCATGAGCAGCGAGGGGTATATTTGCGTCGGGTCGAAGTTCAAGACGTGGGCCGCACGCCAGATACGCCCGCCGAGATTTTCGGAACAAGCCGGGCCGGGGGGCGTTAATTTTCCGCAAGTGAAGGAAAAATTCTTCGACGTCCGTGCAAAGACGCCCTTTTTCCGCTAAAGAACGCACCTCTGATAATGTAAGGTGAAATTGGCCGGTGGAACCGAGGGACTTCCAGGTAGGTGGTACCAAATGGCGTCGTCACACACCAGTTCGGCTCGCTGTTCACGTGCCCAGCCGGTGTGCGAGTATCGATCGAAAGATTCGATGAACTCGATTGCCGTCGATGTGAGCATCTCTGAGGGAGCGGCGGGAGTGCTGACGCTCCAACGTGCGTCGGGAGAGATCATCCCTAGCAAGGGTGTAGCACTGCTGGCGGCGTGGGTGGCGCGATGAATCGGCACTCAAAAAAACACGTTCGATGGGGCCTTCGGGCGAAACGCGTTTCGCCCGAAGAGCGAAACGCCCAAGAGCGAAACTATCCGCGGCGGGCGTGTTGTCTGCACTGCGGCTGGTCGGGTGGCAGCGGTCAAGTGCGATCGAAGAGGTTGAACTCGTAATCCACGACAGCCTGGGGTGTACCAGCGAAGGCGGCTCGGCGGCGGTGCGTCCGGGTCGAAATGAGATCTGACGGAAGAGGGGATGGCGGGGCCGTCCGAGAAGGTGAAAGCAGCCGAGGCGGAGCCGCGGGCACAACCGTGCAGGTGGCCCCGGCGACACGCGAAACTGAATGAGACAAAACAGAGGGCGTCTGAGGATCGAGCTTCGTTGTACGCCAAGCTGGGTCTGTACCGACAAGGGAAGCGGAAGGGAAAGTTCCCCACGCCGCTTTGTGGAGGGTAGTGGCCGCAACACCATCACACGGCAAGAGAGCATGCTCGGAATATACAGTGTTTTGACCGAGGCCGGCGCCCCTAGGTGGGGTTAGCGAGCGTACAACTGGTATTGCAGACACGGAGGCGACGATGTTATCGTCCGCCCAAGTTGAGGTAGTAAAAAAACAGCTGGACCCTCGTGGGGCGACGTGAAAGGGGGCACGGGCAACTAATTCTGCAGAAGGAGTTTCGAGGTCGTGAATCCTCATTCGGGGTCCGTGTTCGCGAAAAATCAAAAGTCGTGTCGGGAGAGCAGGAGCCCAACCAAGCCAAAGCTCAGGTTTGGAGGCTTTAGCCCACCCAAACCTACACGCATGGCGGAGGGCCCACCGAAAAAAGGCTGTGGGGGCGGACGAGGGAAGTGCAGTCTTCGTCTGACAGAGTCAGGCCGCTGCAACCGATAAGGTCACCCTCGGTGGCAAGCAGTGATAAGCTAGACAGAGATCGGTGTGTCCGTTGACACTGCCCTTGCGATATTTTCAGCGTGTATCTGTATGCGGTGGGGAATTTTCAACTGTCGCTGCACGCATAGGTTGGGGTCCGCAATCTTGTCGAGTTTTTCGGGCGCTTGTGGTCTGTGCAAAATAACTATGTACGGGGCGTGCTGCCTAATAAATGACCGTGAAGGCGCGTGATGCTCCAACCGTTGCTGGCCGCTTCCAAATCGAGTGAAGGCCAATGGCTGTCAGATTCGATCGTGGGGCGGCTGATGAACAAGATGGGATGAATGGATAGGTCGTAGGGCTTTCAAGAGTGTTTCCGAAATTGTTCTCACGGCCATGGCAGTAGACGAGGAAACGGCAAGAATTGTCAGCGAGGGTGTCCCAATGGGGGTGTCCCAGTTAGGGTACACCACAGGAACGGAGGCTCTGGTAGCTCTTCTAGGATTTCCAGCACAATGACTTTTGCATGGTGAGGGCAAAAACGAATTTGGCACCCTATTTAGGAGCGAGGTGAACGAGCTAGATCGCTCAAGAACTTTCTGTAACAGCCGATACCGCTCATCAGTTAGCGTAGCTGCTTGATTTCGTTCGGCATGGGCATTTTCGTAAGGGCCTATTCCTTCCCGGCGTGCCGCTTGAAGCTGGCGGGGAAGATGGAGCCCAGTGAATCCTTGTCCCTGACGCCAATGGTAGCATTTGGTCTTGGCGTTGCGTTTTCGCATGCGCAGGAATAGCTCCTTCGTGATGCGACCATGTGTGTGTGCCGAGGGGCCAGAATCGAAGTCGATCACGTCGTCAAGAAAGATAGGTGGCGACGTGGTCGAGACCTGTGATGCCTCCATTAATTACTTTAGCCAATCATCCTGGTCCGGCGCTGCTACCTTTTGCGGCATGACAAGCCACTGGATGAGGTGCGTGGGCGTGCAAAACACCGTGAGGGGTATGGTGTCTTTGTACACCGTTCTCTGGTATACCAACCGGCAGGCCATAACGCCTGCCAGCTGTAAAGGGGACAACTATTTGTTAAGGAATAAGCGGGGTATTAGTCTGTTTGACCACTTGCAGAGGTTAACCAATAGCTTGCCTAAACTAAGCCTTACAACACTGCTCCCCCCTGAAACGGCGGGATAGCAGGTCGGCCGGATGTATATATATATATATATTTTTTTTTTTTCCTCACACTTTGACTTTCCAGCTTCTGGACAAGCCGTGGACACAGGTGTCGTCCCTTCTTCCCCCCGGTTCTTGCCTTCAATTTTTATCGCGCACAGGGTTCAACAATCCCACTGTTCGTCGATTTTCCATCAAGTATTGCTAACTCACGCTCTCGCGCTGTCCGCAGGTCAGTTTGTGCACAAGAAAAATTCCCAACGAATTCATACGAGTATGCGCTCGGCAGGGCTCGAACTCACGAAACTGACCTATACCAGGCTCGAGGATAACCTGATACGCCACCGGGGCGACCGGCTTTACATCGTCCCGATATAATACGGGCGGACCTGTCAATATCCAAGCGGTTTCATTTCCTGGGCCTAAACTAAGCCTTACAGCACCCTGTGAAGGTGTCGTGGTACCGGAAGGTGGGAGGGAAGGGACGCAGGGGTATCAGCTTCTCTTGGAGACAGCACCGGTTCTTCTTTATGGATTTCTCATTATTGGCGTTGAGCTATGACATGCTCGAGGAGACAGGAAGAGGAGGAGGAGGAGAAGGAGGAGAAGGAGGAGGAGGAGTGAGAGCACGGGGGTGGGATGAAGCTCACAGAGTTCGCTTCACCCCAGCATTGCTGCTGTGCTCTCTTCCGGACCTTTACCTACGGAACGTACAAGGAACGTTCTCCTGGATGTCCTATGTTCCCATGAGCGCTTAACGCGCTTACTTCTATCTATCTTGTCCAGAGGAGGAGCGTTCCATTTCCGAGAACGCTCTTGTGGTACAAACTAGCTAGATTCTACGGGTTATCCGCTTCACTCAAAATATTCCGTTTAAGAGAACCTTCTTGTGGCCAATAGACCATAACTCTGCGGACTATCCTACCGAATCTATTGCCAGCTATACTGACACTCTATAACAACCCCCCCCCCCCCTGAAACGGCGGGATAGCAGGTCGGCCGGATATTACACGGGCGGACCTGTCAATATTCACGCTGTTCCATTTCCTGGCGATACCGGGGAGAGTACACTTCAAGTTCGACATAGGGATAGCCTGTAAAATTTGGTGGATGGTGGGATTTGAATCCACGACCCACAAAAAACATGGTCTCTCCACGACATCAATTGTTAAGGAATTAGTGGGGTATTAGTCCGTTTGATCATTTGCAAAAGGTCAATCAATAGCTTACCTAAACTAAGCCTTATAACATACTGCTTTAAATCACAGCGCAGCAACGGGAACGAGGGGGTGTTATAACACTCTGCTGTAGTAATATGAAGCTTAATTTTCCTTTCCTTTTCTTGATTCCCGTTCTCTTCTTTTCTTTTGTTTCTTTTTCCATCTGACTTGGTTGGGGATTTCGTACGCATGCGAATTGATATATCATTGGCTGGTTGTTTGGCTGATGTTTTTTCGCCACCCTCCCACCCCCTGCAGGCGAGCTCGCTTACTACATGTATATGTGGCTGCCTTCTTTCGTTTAGTTTGCTTAGATCGGACGCGTGTCTTTTTATTGTTTTCGTAGCGCTGCGTAGCTTGGCTTACCTCGCTGCACCTCGCTTGCTGGCGAGTCTATACGTAAGTAAATAATCAATTACCACAGGTACGTACGTAATATTTCCTTGCTTCGTTGTTTTTTCGGGCAGTCGACAGAAAGCGGTATACCGCACAACTATTCCGCGCCACCGCGCGGTGCAGCAGAATACACCTAGATTTTTGACCCCGATCCGCGACGCTGATTGGGCAACTCAACGTCGTACCGGTTTTCGACAGCAACTCCATGCGTTACATCATACCGCGGCTGTTCAGCTCGTCCGTCACCGTTTTCTGACGTGAACCATACCGCTTTCTGGCGGAAAATAAATGCACCATGGCTCGGTTATCATTCTTCTTATATTTATGTGGGGCATCTTTTATAGGTTTTAGTTTGTGGGTAGTGTATTTTAGGTCATTTGCCGGGCATCTCAAGTGAGCCCAAGTTCTTAACTGTCAAGTTAAAGTGGTGGCGCCCTCTCCTTGTGTCGATTTCCCAACATAAGGCGGTGTACGAGTACGCAAGGCGGACGAGAGAGTGGTGTGTGTGCATCGTCAGGGTGGATATGGTGGCGCCATCGGTAGCGAGGATTTCAACAGAATGCGGTGAACGAATTCGCAAGGCGGACGCGAGGGTGTGTGTGTGCGCCCTGAGTCGTCCGCGTTTAGCGGAACTGTCAACACCCCCTTTGTCCCTTCCCCCCACCCCTTTCCCCACAATGCATACGTGTATGTGGGATGTGCCAGCTATGTATGGTTGGGCAGCGGTTCGTGCCGTGTGCCGAAGGGGTCTTGCAATGATTGATTGCTCTGAAGGGATCCGAAATATGAAAGCGCGCATTCTGCATGCATGCGCGATGCGCGCGCTACATGACGTGGCACTCATGTTTGAGATTCGGTCGGAAATTCAAAGGCTGTGGGCCGTGAAGAGCCTCGGGCAAAGCCGGTCCGCATGGTATATTTTCCGCCAGAAAGCGGTATGGGTCACGTCAGAAAACGGTGACGGCAGAGCTGAAAAGCCGCGGTATGTATGATGCTCCGCAAGGAGTCGGTGTCAAAAATCGGGTACGAGACTGGGTTGACCAATCAGCGTCGCGGATTGGGGTCAAAAATCTAGGTGCAAAATGTGCTGTGCCGCACGGTGGCGCGGAATGGTTGCGATATACCGCTTTCTGTCGTCTGCCATTTTTTTTTACGTGTTTAATATACGCCACAGCTGCAGCAGCTGCTGTTGTGAGTTCGATCCATTTGAATTCACTGTACATATGGTAAGGGCCGATACTCACGAATTTTTGCAAGCTGCGTGATACTCCGGTCGCTCGTTTTTACTCTTGGAAGATGTACCGTATGTAAGAATCCCCTGGATTTTGTCAAGGGGGGCGATATCGGTCCACAATATCATTCTGCGTACGGATACTACTACTACTGCTACTGCTTGTGTGTAACTCGTGTCATATGTATGGAGAGTTACAGTACAAAAACAAATATGAAAAAACTACCAGGTAACTGTTTTCTTGGCGAAGCATTTATTATTTGCTACGAAAACGCCCCCCGTACCACCACACATGGGCGGGCGGGGACCTACCTACCTGTGTATCCAGGGGTACAGGGCTCCAGCCCGTACCCCGACACAACAGCAGAGAACAGGGTACAGGATCCAGTCCGTGTCCCTACTTGCTTGTACCTGTTCGAGTATTACTCTGTAGTGGCTGCTTGCTGTGTGTCTAATTTCTGTACAATTTAGGATGGAAAGCGGGGTGTCACGTACGTACGAGTAACGATGAGCATGTGTCCGTCACCGATGGGATACAAGGATGAAGGATAATAGGGAAAGCGGTTGTACCTTTTATGTTCTTTTACAAAACCGAAACTTCGGTCGAAACTCGAAACTCGAAACTTCCCAAAACTCGACTTTTATTTTTGCTTGCATTTTGCTTGTGTTTAAAAAAGCAAAAGGGGGCGGCTTTCCTATCCTAAACTTCTAGCAGATGCTTCGCACCGAGCGGTAGTACTCCTCAATGCCTCCCCGACCGATGTCTCGACGACGGCGCACTGCTGCGCTTGCGGCCGCTGCGGCCTTGATCTCTGTTGCGGCCGCGGCAGCACAGGCTGACACCGAGCATATTGCTGCAGCTAGGCGTTTGATTGATGAGACAGGCTCCGATATGTTCCACCTTGATCTACAGGCGCGCGGAAAACGCAACAGAGATGGGGTTGAGGAAGGGTGGGAGTGGGGCGGGTTTGTGCCGGGGAGGGAGGTGGCTGGAGCGGTAACGATCGGACACCCGATACGGAGGATGCTGGTGCATTTCGAGGAAGAGGGGGTTGGGCTGGAGGAAGCTATGTCTTGGACCGAAGGAGAAGGTAGGGGATAAGAAGAAGTGACACCTATCATTCAGAAGTCGTACCTCGACGTTAGTGTAGTCCCTTGCCAAATGACAATATCCGTCCTAAACTGGGATGCCGAACTAATTAGGAAATATTCTGTTCTATAATATTATATGAAGGAAGAGGTTGCGATCTTGACCGCATTAAAATGGAATACCGCACTAAAGATTGACGCACTAAACCGGGACCTAGAGTGATCGTAGATGGCCGTACGTAGATTGATGCTGCTTCTGTGCCTGGCACCAACGGCTGCTGTGCTCGTACGTACAGCGTGGGGCTCTCGTGGTGTGTGGTAGACGTTCCCCCTTACACCGTACTGCGTGCCACAACAGCAGTGGTTGGCCGTGAAGAAGTTGGCCTGTGGTTCTGAGTCGAGGCGGTAGATTCCAAGCTGTTGGCGGTATGTCGGTGAGGCAATTTCTGAGAGAGACCACAGCAGCATTGGTTGGCTGCATCTCTCACAAATGCCCATTTGGACGGAAATTTAAGAGCCATGTGATCTCGATATTAATTAGACAACGATTACTATATAATCCTATAGCACAAGTACGCAAGGTACTGACCGATACACCAGGTTCAGCCTACCTACAGAGCAGTCACGTCTTGAGAGGAACAGATCGCGCAGCGCACACGCAGCAGTCTACCTTTTACCTGTGCTCGAATCAGCTGGAACTTTCCTGTTCAGGGGGTTTCGTGCCGTTCCCAAATGGGTACGACGGTATGGTATGACAGCGCCTCATTCGGCGTGGCGCCTCAGTCGGCGTGGGAACTCTGTTGAGAGTCAAGAGACGACCGCAGTGGTATGTTATTATCCCGCATTGCTCTAAATTCCGAAGTACCGATAGTTTATACCAAAACTGGTGTCCAAGTCACGCAGCCTGCGGCGGTTCTATCTACGTCACGATCTATTGATGTTGTTGTGGTGGTTGTTGTTGTTGTTGTTGTTGTTGTTGTTGTTGTTGTTGTTGTTGTTGTTGTTGTTGTTGTTGTTGTTGTTGTTGTTGTTGTTGTTGTTGTTGTTGTTGTTGTTGTTGTTGTCGTTGTTGTTGTCGTTGTTGTTGTTGTTGTTGTTGTTGTTGTTGTTGTTGTTGTTGTTGTTGTGTTGTTGTCGTTGTCGTTGTCGTTGTCGTTGTCGTTGTTGTTGTTGTTGTTGTCGTTGTCGTTGTCGTTGTTGTTGTTGTTGTTGTTGTTGTTGTTGTTGTTGTTGTTGTTGTTGTCGTTGTTGTTGTTGTTGTCGTTGTTGTTGTTGCTGCTGTTGTTGTTGTTCTCGCATACAAATACCAACAACGCAGCTTGCCAAGATGAGTATTGACCTGAAATTCGTCGAACTCACGGCTGACGTCCTTGAATTTTTTTTATTAAAATAACTCGAATAATCAAGTCCGTGGTCACAAGTCACAGCATCGGCTCCCATCATTCTCGAGTGGAAGATCTATGTATTTGCGTCACTCGGATTTCAGTGGGGTTGGCGCCGTTCCCAATGCAGATGCAGAAGGGGATCGCCCGGTAACAGGTTAAAGCGGTGATGTGCCTGAGAGCGTTTTTTTTTCTTTTTTTTCTACACACATCTACCTCCCAGCTTCTGGACAAGCCGTGGTCACAGATGTCGTCCCTTCTTCCCCCCGGTTCTTGCCTTCGATTTTTATCGCGCATAGGGTTCAGCAGTCCCACTGCTCGTCGATTTTTCATCGAGTGCTGCTAACTCACGCTCTCGCGCTTTCCGCAAGTCAATTTGTGCACAAGAAAAAATCCCCACGAATTTATGACCCCCTGACCGCCATATTTGGGAAAGCCGCCTAATTCAATCCAGGTTATGAGCGCAATTCCCCGGTCTCGCCATTGACTCCCACAGCCCGATCTTCGTTTGGGAGAAGAGGCTGCGTAAGGGCTGCATCATAACCGACAAGAGGCGGCAACGTGATATTAATAGCTTAGCCTTCGCCGTTTCAGAGCCCCCCCAACCCCCATTACCCCCTGTACTATTAATAGTCCGTAGTTGTTGTTCTCACATTAACTCGCATAATCAAGTCCGTGGTCACAGGACAGGCCCCAGTCACTCTGGAGCTAAGTCCGTAGTATCCCCATACTACCCCTATACTACTAGTCAGTAGTATAGTAGTGTAGAGTAGTTTATCCGGAAAACGGGTTTCCGTTTGGAAAGGGGTTATTCATAATAGGATATCATCCCGTCGGTCGGAAACTTTGTGGTGCGAGGCAGCAGCCAGCGGTGCTGGTTTCCCGGTTTCCAACCCTTACCGTTGCCCTTTCCAATGCCCATGATACGAGTAACGCTGTTACAGCAGTGCGTAGTGGGTGCGAACCGGCGAGGCAAAAGGGCACAAGAAAGTGTAGAGATCAAAACCCGAAACCCAAAACAGCCAGCAGCAGAGAAAAGGGCCAAAGAAGCAGCAGCAGAACAGAGTGTAAAATGGTTAAAAAAAAAACGGAGAGAGAACTTCGTGAGAACACGGGATGCAGATTTGCAGATGGCGCGTCAGAAGTTCCAAGTTGCCCTTTCCCAGGTGGAGCGGGAATCTCGTTTGCGGCATGTGGGGTAACTACAATACGACGTGAGTTGGAGAGGAAAATAAATGCTGAATTCTTCTCGCGATAAAAATGCTGAGTTATTCTCGCGATAAAAATGAAGGCACGTACCGTAGTGGGGAGTGGGGAGGGGGGAGAAGGGGGTGTCCTACATTATTGTGATGTGTATCTGGAGAAGGGCCCGCTATGTGACCCCGAATCTGAGTTATTACTGGGAGGGGGGGCGAGAGTAGTGCAAGGATACTAAATGGAACAAAAAAAATAAATAACACATGCTATAGAGTCAGCCGTCACCTACGCTTGCAGGTGTCGTCGCACCTGCCCGCTTCTATTGCTTGCTACTGCTGCTGCTATGACATGATACTTGTACTTTTTTTTAAATCGTCACTTACACTCTCCAGTGTCAAGGTATTAGTGGGGTATTCGTCCGCTTGACCACAAGCTAAAGGTTAACCAATAGCTTACCCAAACTATCCCTTGTAACGCTCTCTCCCCCTGAAACGGCGGGATACCATATCGGCCGGATATCCGGGCGGACCTCTCAATATCCAAGCGGTTTAATTCCCTGGGGATACCGGGGAGAGTATTTATAAAGTTCGACATGCCTGGGAAAGTCGTAAAATTTTATTATTGTGGATGGTGGGAATCGAACCCACGACATAAAAAAAACCATGGTCTGTCGACGACGCCATTTGTTAAGGTATTTGTGAGGTATTATTAATAGTCCGTTTGACCACTTGCAAAAGGTTAACCAATAGCTTACCCAAACAAAGCCTTATAACACCAGCTCAACCCATAAGAGGTTTTTTACCCTCAGCGACCTTCTGGACAAGGTCATGCCATGGTCACACAGATGTCTTCCTTCCCCCCCCCCCCCCCCGTTACATGCCTTCATTTTTATTGCGCAGAAGTATAGCATTCCCATTTTTCAGATTTTTTGTTGCTCGTGGATTTTCGTTGATTTTGTGGTGACTCACCCTCTCGCGATTTCCCTAGGAGCACAAATATGCACTCCGGGGGAGTGGAACCCGCAATATTGATTGACTTTTTTTACGGACGAGATTCACCTACAGCAGTACACCGCTATTGGTATAGTTTTTCTACTTTTAGTACTCATGTTAGTAATGCTCCTACTTTTAGGTACTCCTATTACTGGTATTAATATAGTACTCCTACCTACTACCTGGTACTATGTGAACTCCTGCTACTGCTAATTCTACATACTTTTTTTTTTCACACACTTCTACTTTCCAGCTTCTGGACAAGCCGTGGTCACAGGTGTCCTTTCTTCTTCCCCCCGGTTCTTGCCTTCAGTTTTTATCGCGCATAGGGTTCAGCAATCCCATTGCTCGTCGATTTTTCTTCGAGTGCTGCTAACTCACGCTCTCGCGCTTTTCCGCAAGGCAATTTGTGCACAAGAAAAAGTCCCTACGATTTTATACGAGTATGCACTCGGGGGAACTCGAACTCACGAAACTGACCTGCACCTGGCTCGAGGATAACCGGATAAGCCACCAGGGCGACCTAACTACCATGCTACCGCACCACGTCCGTCTAATACCATATTCCATATTTCTTTACGAGAGGTTTTTTGTTATTAGCCCCGAAAAGATTGTTCGTGGGTGTTCGTTCGTTCGTTTGTGCCTGCTCATTGTGCCGGGGGGGAGAAGGGAAGGCACGCGTGACCACGGCATGCCCTTGTTGTCCAGAAGGTCGTTGAGGGTAAAAGTTCTTGCGAGTTGAGGTGGAGGGTAAAAAGTGATGATAAAAAAATAGATAGTAAGCTGTTGCTGACAGCATAAATGATAATTCCCCATCTAAATAAAGTAAAAATTCCAACACTTACCATTATAGTGAACAAGAAATAGGACCCCTCATAATAAAAACTCACTCATATAGTATATTACAAGTACCAACAACGCAGCTTGCAAACATGAATTTGACCTGAAATTCGTCGAACTAACGGCTGACGTCCTTGAGATGATTTTTATAAAATATGTATATACTCGTATAATATGCATATGTGTTTGTTTTTTAACAGAACAATATGACCCCTCCCATTATGAAAAAACTCACTCACATAGTATATTACAAGTAAGTACCAACAACGCAGCTTGCAAAGATGAGTATTGACCCGAAATTCGTCGAACTCGCGGCGTACGTCCTTTAAATATTTTTATAAAATAATGTTGCTGACAGCAGCTCCAGGCTCCAGACCTATGATACGCATCTCCCGCCCCTGAAACGTTGCCCGGCGGATTTTGGCGTCCCTTCACTCGGCACATACAAGCGGTCCGCACCCGCTCCGAACTTCTCGTGCGCCCTGTGCGTTGAGCCTCGTGACTCAAACGAAGACGCTGATGCTGCAGCCCACTCGCGCTCGTCGTGGGGTCAACCACTGAAACTCAACCTAACCTTTCCGAAACCAGCCCCCGTCACTGGAAGTCGCCCTTACGTGACCACTAGATAAGCGCAACAGTGGTACTGCCGATTTCCGCCATACACAAGGGTTCTCGGGATGCAGCTCACCCTTCATGCGCATCGCTGAACAGCTCACAGCGCTTCGCGCTTGGTGCAAGCGATTTTTGTTGCTGCTGCTGCTGGTGATGGTGGTGGTGGTGGTGGTGGTGTTGCTGCTGCTGCTGTTGTTGTTGCTGTTGTTGCTGCTGTTGTTGTCTGCTTGGCGAAAACCCGACGCGCTCCGTACCGGCTTTGTACGGATGCGATGGCCTATGGTCAAAGTAAGGCGGCCATGCGTTAAATGAGGCCATCCCTCCCCTCCCCACCCCCGCTCGCCCCCTTCCCGTTGCGCTTGCTGCTTTCATTGCGTCGCTGACTACCCCACAAGCCCACGCCGCTCTCCCTTTCCCCACGCCTCCTCCCCTCCCTCCTTCCTCCCCTCCCCCCCTCCCTCCCTCCCTCCCTCCCTCCCTCCCTCCCTCCCTCCCTCCCTCCTCCCCTCCCCCCCTCCCTCCCTCCCTCCCTCCCTCCCTCCCTCCCTCCCTCCCTCCCTCCCTCCCTCCCTCCCTCCCTCCCTCCCTCCCTCCCTCCCTCCCTCCCTCCCTCCCTCCCTCCCTCCCTCCCTCCCCCCTTCCCCCCCTCCCTCCCCGCTGCCCCCGCTTGCCGTTGTAGGCAAAGCCGCCGGCGTTCTCACGTCTTACAGGCGGGGGTACCAGCTGGTAGATAACTACCTCGTGCGCGTGCTGGCGGGAAGGTCGGCGTGGGAGTCGCCCCCGGGCCACGTCGGCAAGGCGGAGTTCCAGGTTGGCCTTGATTATTGTTTTCTTTCCTTTTTTTGTTGCTGGTGTTGTGTCGTTAATATTTTTTTGGCTTGTTTTGTGCTGTGGTGGTTTGTTAATTTTGTTTTGTTCTGACGCGTCTCGTGATGTATTGCTGTTGAAACGTAACAACGTGGTGGTTGGTCTTGTGTGTTTTTTTTCTCGTTCCTGTTTTCGTTTCTTGTGCCTGTATTTTGTTCTGACGGTGGTGGGTCGGTGTGTAGGCGAGGCGCTGTTTGGGATGAGGCGTTTTATGCAACAGGGTATCTTATCCGATCGTTTTCTTGGCATGTTGCGGCCGGGGCACGCGCTGGGGGGCCGGGGGTTGAACCGTACCATGATGGATGTTTGAGGCCATCACCTTCTTGGCAAGGTATGTATGTGTTTAGTTCGGACCACTACTAGTGTAGATGTATGGTCGGTGAGTGAGCGGGACCTATGTTCGTCTGCGAAACTGCAAACGCGTCTATCTCATTTTCTTCATTTTTATCTCAAAAACGTATCTATCTGCCTTTCTCTCGAACCGCTTCGTTGCCTTGGCGTCATC
The DNA here is from genome assembly GCA_012845835.1 of Undaria pinnatifida. NCBI lineage: Eukaryota > Phaeophyceae > Laminariales > Alariaceae > Undaria > Undaria pinnatifida. Next base: position 4,885,768 of record JABAKD010000005.1, read on the forward strand.
GCCGTTGACGTCGTTATTCGCGATGGCGGGTGGCTTTTTGTTATATATTTAAGAAAAAAAATACCCTCCAGCTTTGAGTTTGAAGAGTTCGTCGAAACTCATCTTTATAAGGTGAGTGTGATACTCCGATCGCGCGTGTTACGGGTTGTGTGTCCTCATTAAGGATATAGGTCGGCGACTCCCCTTGGAACTACAGTGTAGTTTGTACCAGGGTCAACAGGGTGATGTTAATCAATTTGTGCGCGGAAACTATAAAGCCCGTTTTGGAGGGGGACAAAATCTGACGGCTATGGCAAGAAATGCATCAGTTTGTCAAGTATATCCTGTAAGTCGTATAACCGGTGAGGGGAGGGCGGAGTTAAGAAAACAAGAACAAAAACTGGGGGCCAGGGGCGAAAAAGAGGGGGGAGCGGGGGGGGGGGGGGCGGGGGCGGGGGCAACTCAATCTGTGCGCGAAAACTATAGACCCGTTTACGGGGACCAATGAATGTGACGGTTGTGGAAGGAATGCATCAGTTTACCATGTATATCCTGTAAGTCGTACAACCGGTGAGGAGAGGGCGGAATGTTCGAATGGGGGCGGAGGGGGAGAAATAAAACCGCTTTAGATCGCATGAATGTATACCTGATATGTGCCACCACATGCGGCTGTGCCACCACACAGGCGGCGCGGATCGCTCTGGGAAAGTTCGAAGTGCTGATGCGGGCGGATTGTCTTGCTGCGGACCTTCCCCTGCTTGCCCCGTACCTGGCCAGGGAAGTTTCTGCTGCCGATATCGCCGATATGGTCAGGTGAACTTCCGCCCTGCGCTGACATGTAAAAAAACAAAGAAAAAAAAGTCACAAACTAATTATCTTTGTGATTATAAAAAAAGCGTTAGTTCTATTAAAGCAATGCAAACTAACCGATTTAAAACAACACATCTTTTTATGGAACCCCTACTGTCCGAGAGGGTCCCATTTGGCGTCGTTCCAACGGTAAGGGTAGGGAACGTTCTGCGACCCCTGCCCGTAAACCAAACAATAACCCCAGCAACCGCAACAACAACGCCAACAACAACCGCAGTAGCAGCGGCAACAGCAACAACAACAGCAACAACCACCACCACAACAACAACCACAGCAACCACAGCAACCACAACAACCACAACAACCACAACAACCACAATAACCACAACACCCACAACAACCACAACAACCACAACAACCACAACAACGACCAACGACCAACCACAACAACCACAACAACCACAACAACCACAACAACCACAACAACCACAACAACGACCAACGACCAACGACCAACGACCAACGACAACGACCAACGGCCAACGACCAACGACAACGACCAACGGCCAACGACCAACGAACAACGACAACGAACAACGACAACGAACAACGACAACGAACAACGACAACGAACAACGACAACGAACAACGACAACGACCAACGACAAAGGCAAATACGAGGACAAAGACAAAGACAAAGACAAAGACAAAGACAAAGAGACAAAGACAAAAAAGACAAAGACAAAGACAAAGACAACGACAAAGACAAAGACAACGACAAAGACAAAGACAAAGACAAAGACAAAGACAAAGACAAAGACAAAGACAACACGATGTCAAAATTTTTAACCGGCAAGAAACGTTCCCCCTATCCCAGAAATGACTGTAAAATATCCGACTAAAAACAAGTTATATGCTGTAGAAATAAAAACGTGTTCATTCTATCTTAGGAACGTCCCAATGGGTTTGTTCGGCCAGGGACGTCCCCGCCGCCAATATCGTCGACATGGAACTACCGCTCTATGTAGGCTGTGAAGATGAAGCTGTCAATTACAATATATTGTCCCTCTATAGTGCCGGCATGTGCACTATAGAGGGAAATAACGGCACTATAGCAGCAACCGGCACTGCTCCGCATGCTGCGACCGACTGGTTGTTCCCATCTGTGCCAAGCGTTTTTTAGTGCCGGTCCACCGGCACTGTAGAGTGACCACTACTGTGTTACGCTTTAACGCCTTTACAACTGGAAACCCCTTTGGCGGGACAAAACTACTTGAAGTTAGCATAGGGAGATATTGTAGGGCTCAAAGGGGGTTACCCGTTGTACCGCTGCAAATATTTTCCTTGTTTTGTTTATAAGTAATTTGTCTCCAAAAACGTGGATGCTAAACCGTTTTAGCACCGCACTCCCGACATGGCGACAAATCACTTGGAGTTAGACTAGAACCATTATTCAGGAGTTGGAAATGGGGTAAGGAGTTAGCGGGTTACCGTGGGTGTTCCCCTATAGTGCTGGTTGAACAGGGCCTATTTCCGGTGTAATGCCGGTACTACAGTAGACGAGTGGGAGTAATGTAGATTTTTCAGTCTGCATGCACGGCGGGAAATTCCTCATAGCTGCGTTGTTGTTCTCGCATTAGCCGCGGAATCAAGTCCGTGTCCATAGGACAGACTCCAGCCGCTCTGGAGTGGAAGAATACCCCAGGGAAACATGTCCGATCCAAAAGTGGTACGAATGTAGTGCACGTGTATATCATAGCTGAAGCAAGTCGTACCTCCGCCAAAAATGTAAAAGTGAAGTCGGAAGTCAGCGTAGTTATGCAACAGGCCCACACTGGTGCATACGGTCCAAGACTCGTAGCTGAAACCGACTACGCCGCTTGCAACCCAGGAAAGCACACCAATGCACGAGATCAGGGACAATGAAAAACAACTACCTGGTAGTAATAAGGAACAAATAAATTAGAAAGAGAGACATAGAAAACGAAGCAAGGAAAATATTACCAGGTACGTACGCATAAGGCCAAACCAACCCCACGCAACGCCCACTCAAATCGAGCTTGCTGTACGAAGCTCGATGACTTGACCTGAGACCGGCGAGGTCCTCTTGCTCCCTATCTTGCTTGTCAGTCCGACCCCGTCCTCATCGCGATTGGTGCAGCGTAGGTTGTGCATATGAGCTCGACGGACAGACACATTATGTATGCAGATGTCAGTTTTGGAATAGATGAAATAACGGGACCCTCCAAAGTTTTTTTGTCCAGCTTTTCACCCTTCATATTTCCTTAGGTGTACGCCTAGACACTGCTGCACTGCTGTACTTGCGTAGCCCAATTAGGAAGATTATTTTAATCCTCGTTACAAGTACAGGCATTTTATCCAATAGAGCCGGTGTTCGTGGCACGACTTGAAGCCCGCTATACTATCATTCGCTATACTATCATTAGCGCCAAGTACAGGTATTTTATCCAATGGTGCCGGTGTTCGGTATACTACCGGTGGTGTTGGGGACTGATAATCACGACTGCGGGGGCGCTTTGGAGCCGTCCCCGGGTTTCAGGCCGTGTGCTTCGGATTTGGGTTAGGGATAGGGGAGGTTACGGCTATAAGGCTACTTGTGCCCGTTTCGAGGGCTGTGAGAGCTGCAACGACCAAATTGCCGAGTTTTTGGCGTGATATTCACCTAGGGTTAGGCTTGGGTTTAGGTATACAACACGCGGTTGCAGGGCTTGGCGGTCGTTGCAAGTTGGCGTGTGGGAGTTGGCAGATTCGGCGGAGAAAACGGAAGCGGCAGGAATACGCGAAAAGCAAAGCCTAAAACCCGGGGACGGCGCCTAAACGCCCCCCGTAGTCTTGATTTATATCGCGCCTACGTATTTTTCAGTTCCTGGTAAGGTGATGTTGGCTGGGACATACCGGCACTACAGGGAGACCACTACGATGTGTGTATGGGTCGACGTTCATTCCGACGGAGGCGTTGTGGAACGGGGGTTAGGGTCAGGCGTGGTCGATAAACATTGTCCAATCGTGGTGCCACGTTTTCAAGCCGTCTTTCGCGTCTCGGTGAACGTTGCCCCGCTGGCTGTCTTCCGTGTTCTCAGTGAGATGGAGGATTTGTTAGAGACGAAGGCGTCTTTCCTGCCTCTGGGGACTGTGGGGATGCAGCTCCTGCGGGGAAACCGATGGGACTTACAGGTTTGCCATGTGCTGTTTGCTTTGGTGGGCTGTATTGTGTTGTGCTTTGCTGTGCTGTTAGGTGTGCTGTACTGCGTTGTGGTGTGCGTTGCGGTGCTTCGTGTTCTGATATGATATGCGTGCTATACTGCTGTGCTATGGTGTTATACACCTGGTGCTATTTCCGTAAGGATGCGAGTAATTGCACGGGTGCGATCGGTTTTTAAATGTTTCCTTCTTTTACGCACCCATGGGCGATAGCTCCGATACGTGCAAAAACCCCAATACCTGTTCGGAAATCGCATTAAATCGCTTGGCTTCGTTTGTGTTACGCACCCCCGTGTGCGATAATTCCGATATGTGCGATACTGGACAAAATCAGCGGCATGCTGTGCCAGGTGTGCGGGATCCGATTGCTTTTCATATGCCGTTTGTATACGTATCTATCTACTGCCACGGCGATTCCGTACATACAGCACTGGAGCCTCAATGATAAATACCGCGACACGAACGCACTAACACAAGCCGTTGCTGCTCAATAAGCGTCTCCGAGCCCCTCGCGGTAGTACGCCACCTCGCGCCCGAAGTGGGTTTTTCCCGGAGTTTTTTCGCCCCCCTGTGCCGGAACTCCGATACCGGTGTGGAAATCGAATTAAACCCACGTCGTTTTCGCTTCTTTTTTTTCCTGCCCCTGTGCGATAACTCCGATATGTGCGATAACTCCGATATGTGCGATGACTCGTATCCTCACGGTATGATGAATGACGATGGTGTTTTCGCGTTAGCTCGTTTCGTCGAAATCTAGTCCGCGATCACAAAGATGGCTAAAATGGCATACTTATGGAAGAACCATGCCATACGCTTGGAGATAACGCCCACGATTACAAAACAAATCTTCGGTAGACGCGAGCTCGGCGGACTCCAGATAGGGATATCGTGGCCATAGCCGGTCTAAATAGCCGCCAGGTCCTTGTTGTGTTTTCGTCAGAAGCCTACCGACTTTGTCGTATTCCGCCAGTCATGCGCCCCTCGACATTCTCAAACCGCTTGCGTGACGGAAGCGCACCGTACGTCAGCTACTACTTAATGCGTGATGTCGGCATAAGTTAAAGCGATCGCCTTACACGTGACCGGTCACGTTTTGCATGCTGCCAAGTGCGGGCAATCAAGCTGCTGAGCGCGGCGGATTGGTACCCCTGCCGTCCCACCGAAGAGGCGCCTTCCACCCCTCTTGAACCCATGCAAGCTATCGGTCTGGGCAGCTCGGGCGTTGCGTAACCGCCCCGCACTTTTGCCGCGGCCGGGGCATCTTTCACGCGTTTTCTGCTATGTGTTTGAGTTGACTCGGGCGGTGAAACGTCGCCCCCCGTTGCCCCAGAGGATCAGCAAAAATCATGGAGCCGTCACGCTCTGAGACATCCCTGTTTTGCCCTCGTCCTCGCCGACACTTGCTTGTAAACGCTGTTTTTGCGCGTTTTTGTTTGCCCGTCGGGGTTTTGGGCGCAGTTGTGGGATTTCGCGCAGAGCCTGGTGTCGTCGAGAAGCACAAGCGTGGAGGGCTATATGTGCGGCTCTTCCAGCGCCGCACGAAGTCAGGTATGGACGCTTCAAAGGCGAACGGCAGCGGCAGCGTCAAGTTAGTAGGGACAACAGCAGCAGTAGAAGCAGCAGTAGCAGTATATGCAGCAGCAGTATACGCAGCAGCGGCGGCAGTAGCAGTAGAAGCAGCAGCAGCGGCAGTAGTAGCAGTAGAAGCGGCAGCAGCGGCAGCAGTGGCAACAACCATAGAAGCAGCAGCAGCTGTAGATACAGCGATAGAAACAGTGGCAGCAGTAGAATCAGCGACAGAAGCAGTATATGCAGCAGTGGCAATAGTGGCAATAGTGGCAGTAGAAATAGCAGCGGCATTGTCAGTGTTTGTACTCTGCGATGACGTGTGTAGGTCGCATCATGCTTCACACCGGCCTGATTGCCTCGATTGCAACGTTTGACACGCGCCCCTTATGCCCTCGAATGGGTCATTAACGCCATGCGCTTAGTCGTCGCCATTTTGAAGTTTTTTTTGTTTCAAATGTGTGCGTCAGCCATGAGTTCGACCGACTGAAGAATGTTCGATAGTCACCTTTGCAATCTGCGTTTTGCGACTTGGATTGATTAGCGTGGTCGATACTCATCTTTGCCCTCTGGGTGCTGCGACTTCGATCGATTGAGTGGTAGATACTAATATTTTTGCAATATTTGTTTGTCGACTTCGATTGATTCAGGAGTCGTTACTAATCTTTGCGCGCTGCGTTTGTTCAAGCTTCTTTTTTTTTTTTCTCGTGGTATTTGGCGACAGAGGATGCCCGGAGCAGGAAAGCGCGCTGTGGTGTACAACTCCCCTTCGTACCACCTCACCGGGGTGGCCATGTTCTCGTGCGCGCTCACGTCGCTGGGCTTCGACGTCACAGCCGTTATCAAGGTACAGCAGTATAGTAATAGTCACTCTATAGTGCCCGTATGTTCCAGAAATATCCGCACTATAGCGGCAACCGGCACTACGCCGCATACTGTCCCTACTCTTTGTTCTCATCTGCGCCAAGCGATCACAGGCACTATACAGGGAGCGAATATTAACGCCTTCACCACTGGAAACCCTTTTTTTTACAAATTTACTTGAAGTTAGTATTGGGAGGAACTTTGGGGCTCTTAAGGGGTCAACACTACTGTACGTCCGCGGAGACGCAAGCGCCGCCGTGTGGGGAAGCCTCCGCAAACTGCCACGGGAAGCCGCTGTCCGTGTGCGGTAATTCTGTCGCGGTCCCGCGGCTGTGCGGCAGCCATAAATCTTGGGCGGCATTGTAGTGCAATGTAAATCATCGCTTGCACGACCTCATCCTACCCCTTGGACTGCACTGTTGTTGTTAGCGCGTTAACCCGCATACTCAAGTGTGCGTGTCAAGTGCGTGTGTCATAGGACAGGCTCCTCCAGCCTCCGGTCACTGTGGAGTGGAAGAATACCCCAGGAAACTAAAAAGAAGAACCAAACTTAAGGTGGTACAAGTTTCCCTGGTATATCATAGCTGACCCAAGTACTGAGGGACTACGGCTGTTTTGCCCTTGCGGGTGATTCATGTTTTGATTGTGCTCATGTACTCGTCTAGCGTTGTCGGCTTGTCCTCTTCGGGTTCTCTCCTACTGCTGCTGCATCTGCGGTTCGGCAACGATCGGCAGGTGTAGCGCGTGCGTACCATCCCGATAAACACGTTGCGTGCATTCCCCCGCGCGATCGACCAGCCTGTTGCGCCCCGTACGTGCCTCGTGTACCTTCGTGGGTTGTGCGCGCTCGGGCGGGATCAAAATCATGACCCTTGCGGTGTTTCGCATGCATCCAGCGCAGTAATTTCTGGATGCAGGACGTTTTGCCCGCATTTTTTAGTTGCGTGCATCGAGTACCATGAGCCTGTGTTGGTCATGTCGCCTGTACGTTTTTGTTTTGGTTCGTTTTCCTGTCTGCCTGTCTGTATACCTGTCTGGTCTGCCCCTCCTCACCCACCTCCCCTCCCCACGTTCCCGAACCTTTCGGTACTCTCTGGCAATAACCCTGTCCAGGATCCTGGCGCAGGCTTCGAAGACCTGCTTCCCTGCCCCCACAACGTGGTGACTCTCAACGACAACTACATGCCAGACGTTGTCGGGGAGATCCTTAACGCTGAGGTATCTGCTGCGCTAGGCCTCCCCCCCTTCTCGCCAATCGCGGAAGGCCACGCTCAGGAAGAGGGAGGCGGACCGGGAAGAACACGGAGAAGACTCGGCGCACGATCGTTGGGAGGGGAGGAGAAGGAACACGCGGTGCTATCGCTGGAAACCTCGGTCGGAGATGGAGGGGGAAGTGCGGGGGGGGCGGGTGGGGAAGGAGGGGCTGGGGGGGCTGCGGTAGTAAGAAGTGGGGGGGGTGGAGGAGGCAAGGGCCGATTTGATTTGTCCGTGCTTTGCACTGCGGTGTCCGACCTCAACCATCTGATGAAGCCGACGTACCCCGTGGACCAGAGGCTGGTGGACGCCCTGCTGTGGAACGTTGATGTGAGAGAGCTGTGCACATCGATTTTTTTTTTGTCGGCTGTGGCGGGTCATGAACGAGGCAGGCTTCTACCTTTGCGCTCGGCGTTGTTTTTTGTGTCCGTAGCGCACGTGACACGCAAGTGCTTCTGGGCAGTTCGGAAGGGAGGCCATACCCTGTATGTTGTACCCCGTAGGATTTCCGTTGTTTATCCCATGGTCCCGTGCCTCGTTTACGTCTATGTTCGTCACACTAGCGGCAGAAAGGTTTTGATTCTTGTTTTGTTTTTGTTGTCGCGCAATGTCCCACCCTTGCCGCCCCCTACTCTTAGCGGAGGGGACTCGCCTTGTGTTTGTTTGTTTTTCGAGGGCGCCCGGCCGCTATCGCCCTCATCGCCCCGCTCGCTCATGAACAGCTTTTCACACATGTAACCGCGCCGCCTAAACCACGTGTTCGTGTCCACCACGCTGCGCGGCGTGACGCAGACTTCCATCTGGAACGTGCACAGCGTAGAGGCCGCGTTTCGACACGGATCCAGGATGCCGGCCTCGGTCAACGATTTCGCGCGAAGGTTGCCTTCGCCGGGTGGGAACGGCAGGACTCCGCCCCCCTCCTTCCTCACGCTCTACGGAGAGCACGTGAAGCGGTGAGTTTTGGTTTCGCGTGCGCTGTCTTTCTTTGCGCTTTACGGAGAGCATGTTGGGCACTGGGCTTTGGTTTCGCATGTACTTCCTTCGACTCTACAGAAAGCACGTCAAGCATTGAGCTTGTTGTTGCTCGCGCTGTTTTTCCTCGCTCTGTATTATATGGAGAGCAGAGAGCACGTTTTAAGCAGACTTTTTTTTTCGCTCGCGCTGTCTTTTCCTCACACCCTACGAAGCCTACGGTAAGCGGTGGTATATTGCTTCACGCGCGCTGTGCACGCAAGTGCTCTGCTTGCCCCGAGCTCGGTGTCTCCGCTGGATCACGTCCCTTCTTTTTTGCCTCCACTCTCGTTCGCTGGGAACGGTATTTTATTTTTCAGCCTCTCCTTTTAAGGCCACGGGGGAACCCAAGCGTCCCCTGGTCCCCGGTTTCCCGGTGACTCTATTCTCTAGATGTTTAATCGGAACAGTCGAAAACATGGCTATGTTAACACGCTGCGTGTAGAACTTGGCGTGGTTCGTGGCTTCGAGTTGGGGTACGTAGTTGTGAAGAGTGCTTCATCCACAGAATGCTGAGTCTCTTCAGATTGGTTTTCCTCTGGTTCTCAGCAGAGGTCCACACCTTTGAGGCGCTGCAAGCGATCGAAGTTTGGGGGACACAAAACGAGACCAAATACGATCCCCAACTGAACGTATGCACTTGCTTCACTAGCGGGCAGCTACAGCTCCCCACAAGCAACCACGGCCCGCGAAATTGAGGGAGGCTCCTTGTGGGGTGTATGACGACGTCGGGTGCGCCAGACAGCAGCCGTAGGCAGCCAAAAGCGACTCACGAGATGGTTTCGTGATTTCGAACTTGCGAGCCAACAACACCAAAAACTCCCGAAATCGCTGAAATATATTTCAATTCACGCGCGGGAGCCTGATACGATGGGTACGTCACCGATCAAAATACAGTTTTCACCAAAAGTTTGCCTGCTCGCCAAGCGGATGATTATAACTCTGTATTATGTCGACCCAGAAAAGTCTGCGGCGAACAATATTTCATTCCCGTGAGGGGTACAAGTAGGGAGTTATGGAGTCCAAAAAAGGCTAAACACACATGAAAAGCTCTGTAGTATTGGCTCTTTGCAGCATTGTTTTTATAAATTTTCGAAATGAAGATATTGTTTGCAGATGCCATAGGCTATTTCGAAGTGGGTTTACATGTACGCGAAATGCCTCCATACGAGCTCCTACGCAACAGACTCCTGCGGGACCCCCCGTGGCCTTGAGAGACTTGCTGCCTTGGAGTATGCTTTTAGGTTTTACCGTGTGTTTATTGCCGGTGGTCTAGTGTTGCTTGAAGGTATGGCACTACACACCAACAAGCGCACCTTCTTCCGCGTCCATGATGGGCTCGCTTTTGGGTCAACCGTTTTAGAGCTTCGCCCTCGTTTCTCGAGACGAAGCACGTGGACTTTGACTAGCATATTTTCAAGGAGTTGGAAAATGGTTGGGGATTTCATACACACGATGGTGGACACGGCCTTTCGGTTGAATACGGGTGCAACGTACTGTACCATATGTATTTTTAGTGAGACGCAGACACAGGACGTATGGGCGCAAGCAAGACCTGCCCCCTTCTGCCGAAAAACCGCAAGACCTAACCTTTGTGCTGCAAGAGCTGGCTCTTCTGCTCGACTGCTCGTGCTGATCTCACGCGCCCCTTGACTCATGTGATCAAGACGGAAACATTGGTCAGAAGAGGCCTATGAGGGGTAACGATAGGGAGGGGGGCGTACTTATTTGTTGCTTGCCTTAGTCATTTGACCATTGACCACGCATCCCTTTCGAGACGGAGCACCATTCCTATTCTTGATAGAGACACCTCCAACGTTTGGGCGCTCATTACGCTTCTTCCATATACTGCATACAAATTGTGTTTGCTTATCCTATTAACGTCCTGTTTCGCCGTCTGCGGCCACCATATATCTCCTAGGATAGCGATCCTTTTCTCGCTACTCTCTAGTCTACCAAACTCTTTCATGCCACTTACGCCTAATTTCCTCATCCCCTCCTCTAACGCATCCCGTTCCTCCTTGAATATTTTACATCCTCCTACTATGTGAGTCCTACTCTTTATTGTTGTACCACACGGGCACATATTTTTAGCCACGTCCTCCTCCTCCCGACTACTGGTGTGTATCTTCGTTCTGGTAGGTCCAGGTCCCCTACACGAAATCGCAGCTTCAGCTTTTTCGCGTAGTCCATTGGGCCGTGCAGATACGTTTTCATTCCAATATATTCCCTCAGCCCCCCGTATATCTATAAGTTTTTTTCCTCTATCACCGTATTTCTTAGCGCTTGCCTTTCCCTTTCTCCTATTATTTGTTTTACTTCTGTCTTGTACCCGCCAAACTTCTCTGTAGACAGTACCTCTTGGTCTCCCCCTATATCCTTCCATATTTTCTCGACTACGTTGTCCCATCTTGTTCCAGCTCGCCCTGGCGTCACTTTCTCCCATACAGCCCTATCAACTATGGCTGGCAACCTCTTTTCTGGCATATTCTTCGCTTTATATTGCCATTTCAACTTTCTCACGTCTTATTTGTTTCAGTGGGTACATTCCTAGTTCTGCTCTTAACACTGTATTGCTCGTCGTACTGGAGAATCGTGGTATCTTTTTAGCTGCGGTCATCTGCACTGTTTCCAGTTGTTTCACGAACCTCGCGTTCCCTTCTCATACTTCTCCTGCACACTCTAACTTTGGTACTATCACATTAAGCAGAATACATATTTTAATCCTAGTGTCAAGGTGCGGGTCTGTCAGGATGGCATCAATCTTGCCTACCAAGAGCAATCCTTTGAGATCTCTACGCCAAGGTACGTATACTGGTCTACGATCCGTGGTTCATCTTCTCCCCACTTCCATTTGAAATTCACCGGATTCATCTTATCTTCGTCATGTACAACTACTGCGCACATTTTCACGTTCGTTGTCACTCTCCATTTCCTAGTGTACTCTGTTAAATAGTGCTTTATCTGTTTCTGCAATCCCTTGGGTGTTTCCGATATCCCCACGGAATCATCCGCAAAAATCAACCCCGACGCCGTATCTTCCTCCATCGTGACTCCTTGCTTTGCTGCGTCGGCTGCTACTACCATGTCATTGATGTATACCTTGAATAGATTGGGTGATAGTGTACATCCCTGTGCAACTTCTTGCAAAATATCAACATGTCTGGATACTTCCCCGTCCAGCATCACAGCACTTCGCGCACAGTCCGTCATATTTTTCATCATTCTCCACATGTTTCCTCTGACCCCAATTTCCCACATTTTTTTCCACAACCCATTCCTCCTTACTCTGCCATAGGCCTTCTGTACATGTAGGAAGATACAGTACGTCGTTAGCCCGGCGTCTTTTCATACCTTGAATTATCTTACCTAATGTGTACACATGGTCTACGATACAACGGTTTGGCCTGAATCCTGCTTGCCCTTCGCTTATTTTTTGGTCCTTCTCCAACATTGTTCCCATACTAATCGTTCAAAATCTTACAGAATGCTTTGCCTACGGTGCTTAATAGCGTTATCCCTCGGTAGTTACCCTGGGTAGCCTTATAGGGGAGGGGGGGGGGGAAACGCGGTGGAACATGAGGCTTATACGGCGCAATCGTAAGCCAATGAGCTTTAACACACCTAGAGAATATGTTAAAGCGTATCACCCGACACCTCACGGATCTCTCGGCGTATGTGGTTCAGGTGGGAGCATTGGTCGGAGGAGGCGTATGAGGGGTGGGGATGGGGGGAGGGCGCGGGCGTCGTCAACGATGCGGGGGCATCGGCGTCAACGTCAGTGGTGGCGGAAGACGTGGAAAGGGGTAACTCCACATTTGGAGGCATGTTTCGACGCCCGGGGGTTGTTTACCCTATCCACCCTACGGGTCACATGAGACTCCCACGGCCGAAGCTGCCGTTTAAGGAAGACGGAACCGGTGGGAATGAAGGACGCGTGACGTTTGTCGTACAGGTGAGAGGGCCATGTGAGGGAGGGGGGGGTAGATACGTTGCATGTGTTTCTGAGTGAATGGGTGTCACCGCGACACCGTTTACTGGTTTCTCTGCCCCATTGGACAACGATGATGATGTCCTCACATCTATGTAGCTCTTTTTCTTTTCTTTTTTCTTGTTAGACCGTGGTTACAAATAAGACAAAAAAAACAGGCCCGGTGAAAAAAACTGCAAATTAGCACAAAATGATACGTGCACCGCAGATTTTGCCGCGTTGTTGATCGAATTAGGCCGCATGAAACTGTCATGCGGCGCATCGACCTGGACCAGTGCTCTTTCCTCTTGGCTGTCGCCGTGAAGGCTTGGGTGTAGAGCCGCAAACAGGGGCCACGAGCTGACGACTGGAAAATAAATGCTGTGGTCAGTCGCACAAGCCCTACGAGTGAGCCCCCTACCGCATAGCCTTGCTTTCTACTTTTTTCGTTGCAATGCGGCCAGGACACCCCCCCCCCACTGTCTCCACAGCCCGGGTTTATTGGTGGCGCCGATGCTGTGCTCGCCAATTTGCTTCATCACTTTCCTCCCTCAACCCTTTCAGCGCCGCACTCTCGACATGGGGATAAAACACTTGGAGTTAGACTAGTATTTTTTTGTTTGCGTTGGAAATGGGTTAAAGTCACGGAAGGTTTAGTTAATACCTGGTAGCTTCTTTTGGGGGGGGGGCGGGGACCATTGTGTGTGATTAAAAAACCACGCCTTTGTATCAGTTAAGCCACGTCCCCCCCCATCGCGCGCTGTTTGCCATTATTTGTTTTTGCCCCCTTTCCTGCAGGGAAACATGCAGAGCTACCGCCGCGACTACAAGCTGCTGACGAGCTGTCTCGAGGCCATGTGCTTGTCGGGTAAGCCATAACATGAGGTGCATCAATTTTCTTTTTTGAGGCTCATAACCTCACACGAGGAGATCTACACCCCACCCAAGAACTGGCCTTGCGTACCCCGTTGCGCACTTCCGGGTTGGAGCCAATCGCACGAGTGACTCTGTACCTCGCAGACACAACTGGCGCAGCGCTTAGCTTGCCATTTCAATCCGGGCTCATATCGCAAAATTTGAGCAGCACGAAATATCAAGACCGCGAAGGAACGGGGGGGGGGTCAGTCGCGCGAGTGACCCCCGAGCTGCTGAAGGAACAAAAATCTAAAGTCACCCCCGCCTCCCTACCTTAGCCTTGTTTTTTTTTTTTTTTTTTTTTCGAAAGAAGAATGTAAGTGCAACCGCATGAAAAATCTCGCACACGGCCTATAGACATAAACACAAAATGCTTCAAATTGCTAGACAAGAATAGCATTCCCACGATTTTTGAGTCATAGCCCTTTCGGGGTGGCCGTCGTGTGTAGCGACAAAGAAAAAAAAACCCGACGATGGCGATGTTTTCAAGCGTCTACCAGTAGCGTGCGTGAGCGCGCAGCAGTACGAGTAGGATCATTCTGCGCACCTGTCTTAGCTCGCGTCGGGCAGATCGGGGCGAGATTTTCTGGCGTCCAGCGCCTTGCGTGATGGCTTATCCGAGCGACAACGATTTTCCAATTTATTCACCGCGCCAAAGAAAAGCGAGCCCTTTCGAGACCCGCTGAAGCCAGAGTATACGCCGGCGCAGGCGCCGCCGACCACCAGCACGCCGCCGACCATCAGTACGCCGTCGATCACCAACTCGCACAAGTTGTTGACGGCAGCTTACAAATATCCTGCTGCGCGAATTCCTAGCGCCAGAGACACTGCTGCCTGGCTTTCGTGTTTTGCTGAAGGTGGTGACCTTGGCTGTTTCTGTTTTGTGGAGTCTTGACCACGAGGGAGGGGGCAGTACAGGCTGTATCGAGCTCCCCAAAAACTGCGTGGTGTGCGTATGCTCCCGTGGCCACACCGGCGGCACCTCGTTGCTATTTATCGTTGTACATGCCCGACGCGTGCTGCGGTAGAGGTAGCGCTTTTAGACGAAAACAAATATGAACGACGACGGGGCTCCCCGACCGCAAGTAGTCGGAACTCCATCCTGTTTTTGCATTTTTGTGATACAGTACCCAAGCCCATGGGGTCTGTTTTATCGGGTGTCGCTTATCTGGTACTGTTTTAGACGCGTGGCACGGTAGAGGTGGCACTTTTTGGCTGACACGGTTCTGAATTGACGATGCTCCTTAACGCCTGTACGACTCGAAACCCTTTTTGGGGACAATTTTACTTGAAGCATAGGGAGGCATTTTGGGGCCCTATAAGGGTTATAATAACCCAAAATATCGTCGGAAATAGTTTTGTTTTTTTTTTGCAGTATTTTTTTGACCAAAAAAATCGTCGGAAATAGGTCTTATTTCTTTTTTCGCAGTGTTTTTGTTGATGACCCGAGAATCGATAGTTCATTTTTTTTTTTCGCAGTATTTTTTTTGTTGGATGCCCAGGCCGTAGGGCTTTTCAGCGGGTATAATGGCGCTCACATGTTCGCCGAAATCATTTTTTTGGGAGAAGGTATAGAGCTCCTCAAGGTGAGGGGAGCCCCAGCAAAAAAATGGTGAATCACTACTGTAGCATATGCTATGCGTCTTCAGTCGAAATCAGTTTTTGCGTTTGCGTGTAGAGCTCCTCAGGTTATGAGCCTCGGAAATATTGTTGACAGTATTGGTTAGGAGCCTGAGAATTATATTGGTTTACCTCTACCGTGGTGTGCGCCGCCCCAGTATTCATGTGTTGGAACGTACGTAACAATCTCCCCTCCACCTCTTTGGAACTCCCATGGTGCCGCTGCTGTGCGGTTGGTTGGTCACAATCGTTTTGATGCAGGTCGAGACAAGTACTCGTTGGTGGCAGTGGGAGCCCGAGGGAATATGCCCGAGGAGATCAACTCTGAGCCTTGCGTTGAGAACCGCACTACGGAGTGGCGACATCTTGGGTGAGGAGGGAGGGGGGGGAGGGAGGAGGGGTGCCGAAGGGGGGGGCGGGGGGGGGCTTGCCCATTTGTTGTTGCGTTCGTCATGTGACCATTGACCACGCGTCCTGTTCGAGATGTCCCTACTCCAACAAGAATAAACTCCCATCACACAACTCCAATAATTTGTCGCTCGTCGCGCTATTTCCATGTATTGCATTATATAACGTTTTACGTGTGTTGTTCTATTCCTGTTTCGCCCCTGTGGTTCGGTTCAGTATTCTACAGTAGGTGTTGTCTTCTCTGAATGGCGGATGGAAATGTTTTGGAGTATTTTTCCTGGACGGTCGATGAATCCTGGTGTTAAGCATTGACAGTTAAGCGTAACTTTCAATCGCTTCTGCTGCCGGAGCGGAAGGGGGTGTTGGGGGAGGACGTTCAGTGAAGCGAATGGTACTATTTTATTTTTGCATGCCCTGCGGTTCGTCTATTCTAGGAGTTGTCTCCCCTTAAACGGTGGATGAAACTCCCAAGCCTTACTTCTGTAGTAACAGTTTGCTTGTGTGTCTATCCCTACGGCCGTTCTCCTTGTAAATTCGTTTGTTCGGCGTCGGAAAGCTGGATGGAACTCCCAAGCGTTACTACAGCAGTAGTAGCAGTTTGCGCTATATTTCTATCGCTACCGCTTTTTTTTATGCGTGCTACGATAGAGGTATACCGCTTTTTTGGCCATTTTATTTTCTGAAACTTTTTTATCACATACGCTTAGTCACGTGGGATTTTTTTATCCGGTACGTACGATTTTTAGTTTTCTTCAAATCAGGTTTTGGGTTAAGAAGGACATGTCTTAAAGCTCCTAAGTTGAGGAATCTCAGCAAAAAAGGGGTGCACCCCTACGGCAGCATGCGTCTTTTTGTGATTTCGTTTGTTCGGCGCCGGGCAACCGCATTGTACTTGACGCATGCTACGATGGAGGCACACCTTTTTCTTTTCTGAGACATCATCACTTGAGGAGCTCTATCCCTCTCCCAAAAACTCGATTTGAGGAAAAATAAAAAGTGATATTGATACGTAGCCGATGAATAATCCCATGCCCTAGGTATTCAACGAAAAAAACATTTTAAGAAACAAATGCGTCGATTTTACCATTTTTTTGTCTGAGGCTGCTCACTCACTTGTGGGTTTTGGACATGATATGCTACTCTATACCCCGCCCAAAAACTTTGTTGTTCTTGAGAAAATTGAAAGGGCAATTAAAGCCGATAACAATCAATCCCATGGCCTACTGTAGGTGTTTTACTAAAATTATTTCAAAAGCCAACCCAAAAAAAATCACGACGGTTTTAGTTCAAGGAGCCCCGTCATTCTCGAAACGTTTCAGCCGAAAAGTGCTATTAATACCTCTCTCGTGGCGCACGTCTCTCGTCGGTGGCAAGCGCTCCGGTTGCTCCCCCCACCTTGCTGCGTCCTAAAGGCAGGGATACGTTTGTTCGCGGCATTGGGCGCGCGTTGCTGACATTCGCATGCACCCCATCCGCCCGCCCGCCTGCCACGAACCCGTTGGGTTGTCCGTCCTTGTCTGAAGGTTCCCGGAATTTTACGCCAACATCAGCGCGGGACATTTCGTGGTGACAGCGGCGGCAGGACACGACTACGAGTTTGACAGGGCAACCTCTACGGTGCGTTTGATTCTTTCGATGTGTGGGGCTGTGCCCCTGAAGGGCTATTTCTCGTGTGGTTGTGGTGTGGGGGACATACCAAGGTGGGTAGGTATCTCGAGTCAGCACGGAACGGGGTCTGGGGGACCTCTGGTGACCTTGATTGGCCTTGTGTGTGATGAGGCGGTGCTTTCTAGGGGGAAGGGGACCTTGTATCTACGGTTGTGCGTTTTTCATACGTAGCGCTTGTGTTTTTTGTTCGTATGGTGACTGATGCGTGTGGCGCTAGCTCCTTCGGGGCATCAGAGGGAACACATGTAAAAAACATGTTGAACACTCGGGAGATGAACGGCGTTTTATTTGTTTTTCTCGAAAGCTGTGGTGGAGCGCACCCGCCTGCTGCACGCATGGATTCATCTCTTGAAATCAGGACAGGCTGAGTCGCTTAGGTCGAGCCGTGTATACGACTTGGCCCGGCGTCTACACATGGTGGAAACCGTAACCCGATAGCCCCCCGACCGCGTAGACACGACTGCCACGATAGAGGCTGCACTTTTTGGCGAAACTGTGTTCTGAGTGGCGACGCTTGACTCATTTTCGTGGGCATTTCGTTTTTTTTGTTTGTTTGCCGTGCTTATCGTTTTCAAACCTAGGTCATGGGGTTGTTCATCGAGTTACACTTTCGTTTTTCAAAAACCCAACCCCTTTACAGCCCCAACCCCCCCTGCTATACTAATTCCAAATATAAGTTGTCCCGAAAAATCGGATTTCCAGTTGTAATGGTGTTAAGTGGGTGGGTGGGGTATGAGAGCTCCTCAACTGGAAAACCTCAGAAAAGAAAAATGGTGCCCATGAGCAGCATGTGTCTTGGAAAAGTTACCGGAATTACGCTCTGACGAGGGGGTTTCTTCGCAGTAGCGAATTGTTTAGTTGACGCGGGGCCAAGACGTATTGCGCTACGTACTGTTTTTGTCTGTCAGTTTGTTCGCAGTAAATATCGATCGCTTGTCGAAGCTGGACCGAAGCGGTACTGAGTTTGTTTCGCGATAGCAACAACTGTTTTTGTCGAAGCCAAACCGATTGTACACAACTACCTCTGTCTACGGTCCGGACGGTTACCGATCGGGATATCTCAATGCTCAGTCGGGTACAACAGTATTGTCTGCGGAAGCGCTCAGGCCGCAACACAAGCAGCCAAAGAGGTTGAAGTATTGGCTAGATACCTCGACCCACTTCGAATGCACGGAAGAGAAGTTTATGGGCCGAGTCGCAGACCGCCGTATCCCGAGCTAGCTGATGGCTTTTCGGATCCCCAGCGCTAAAATCGAAGCCGTAACCCTTAAGGGCTGCAAAACTTACGCGCGTGGAGTTGGCAAGATCGAATCTGGAAACTCTCACGCCGTAACTATGTCGGTGTGGGAGTTCCAGCGGTTTTTAGAATGTCTGTAAAGGCGCTCAAGTATGTGATGCTACAAATGATAGCGACAAGATGGCAGGCGACTTGCTACCCCTCTGTGCTGTCTCGTGCGCTGGTGGGTGATAAACGTGGATAGAGGAGAGCCTGTGCGAAGACATAACCGCCGCCGCCGCTGTTTCATGCTTGCAGGTGCCGACCGCCCTGCTTCTGGAGAGGCCTCTGGTGATGTCTGCGACGCTACTAGATGCCTACCCCTGCCTGAAAAAATCTCGCGTTCACAACTTGGTGAGTGGGCGCAATTGCCCTGCAAGCGAGCCAAGCTGCCACGGGCACACATGATAACTGTCGTGCGTGTGCGCCTCGCTAGCTTACTGCACAACCGGTGCCCGACCTCGGCTGCAGCTGTAGAGCGTTGAAGAATGTCACAAATGTTTCTGGGCCTCCGAGGGTATTCATTTTTGGTGGGACAAGTGGAAGATGCACTGCACTCCCACACATGAGCATAGAGTCATCTCACGGTAGGGGTGGCACTCTTTGTGGGCCTAACGTTTTTTTTTTTCTGTCCGGTTGATCTCCTCACGTGTGGAGCTATCGGTTGGTATGTTACGAGTGCGTCTGTCTTAGGACCAACGAATACAACGGGTGGTCGGGTTGCGCGAACGATAGGCTGTCTTCGAAGTCGTGTGTCGGATGATGACGGTGAGATGTTGAGCTGGCTCCTCACATTGGGAGCTGAGAAATTCTTAAAATCTGCTGCACCCCTGGCGTGGAATGCCTCCATACCGAATGTAAAGGTCGTCGCAGATGCTCGCACCGGACAGCCCCTCTAGCACTGCACCCAAGGTTTTGGGGACACATGACTTGGAAATGGTGTTGTATATTGTTTGCAATTGTATACCTGGTGAGGGTTAACTCCATTAGAGCCCCAAAAACCCTCCCTATACTGTATTCAAGTAATTTGACCGCCAAAAACGGGTTTTCAGCTGTATAGGGGTGAAGGCGCTCTTCGCTGCATTGCCCGTTCCTTACGACTGTGCCTGTGTTATTGCTTTTCTCGCATTGCCCCATCTCGCCATACGCTAATGTGTGTGGTCATTGGACAGTCTCCACTAGGTCTGGAGTCGAAGAATACCTCTCAGGACGAGAATGATACAGAACGTCTGCGCCTGTAACTACCTGTGCCCGCAACTAGATGTGCTGGGTGCCTCAAAGCGTCTTGGCGAAGGCAACGACCCCGCCTTCCCCTGTATCTGCGCTTGTGACTTAACCTACCGAATGCAGCCTCAAACCGCTTTCGAACACAGCGACCCTACCTTCACCGGTGCCTGCACCTGCGACTTGTGTCTGCATTTTTAGGGGAAATTCTGTAGATTTGGAGCCCTGTGATATCACGCGCTAACCCTTTTTTGGCTAAATAGGTTTGGTAGACACCTTCTCTCGGGGCTACGCCACTCTAAAGGAACTGGATGCCTCAAACCGCCTTTTCCCAAACAACGACCTCACAGGTGGCCAATGATGACCTCTGCCTTAACCTGGAGGCCGCGTACGACCTTTCCCCTGCCGAGTATGACGAGGTGGGAGTTATAATGGAGCGTTTTCGTGATTGCCCCCAAGCCGATCATGTGTGCGTGTGTGCTTGCGTGTGTGGTTTCTTTTCATGAAACCGTCTTGTCTACCGAACCTTATCGGACATAAGTCATATCTGGCATGGTTCACACTTGTAGTGAAATACGGGTAAGGCTTTTTGCCTTCGGGCTGGTTTCGTACGGCACAGGCCTACTGCAGTGTGGGTTTTGAATATATGAATTCGTGCAAGTTTTTTTTTTGTTCCTGCGGATATTAGTAGTGAATCCATAGCACCTTGACGACATTAGCAAGCGCACTGTCCGTCCTCATGCTTCGTCCTAGAGATGAATTAGGTGGTCACATACTTGTGTGACGGATACGAAACAACAAAATATTCGCAAATGAATCGAGGAAAGGAGATGAATTGCCGTGTATCGTCCTCGTCCCCTCGTCTACAACAACGAAACTGTTTGATCGCACTTTTTAGTGAGCCAATCCAAGCTTCCCGCTTCTCGGCACAAGATTCAAATTAGTTACACCGTGCGCGTTACCAAGCATCGAGCGGTGCCTGTCCGTAAGTTGCGTCACCACACCCAATCGGTCAACGTTCGCTACTTTTGTGTCTTGCGTTTTGGCCGCAGATGGAACTAGAGGCCCGCGATTGCAAGCTGGAGATGTGGCGTCGGACCCGCGAAACCATCGCGGGGATGGCCTCGGGCTGGACGCTCGATTAACTCTTTGAACCCGCCGTGTAGCATTATGTATTATTGTTAGTGTACCACTCTGGACGGTAATGTAGGGATCGTTGGGGTACTGATATGAATGCGAACCGATCCTTTTATTTTTGTCCGACGTGGTTGGCAATAACGCCCGAATATAATCGCCGGACCAAAAAATTGCGGGCTTCACGCTGGTTGGCGGTTTTTGTACTTGTAAATGCGAGCTATGAAAAGTGTCCTGAACCGTAAAGTTGTCAATGGGACATATGTAAAATGGTTGGTTCAACGGTTTTTGGAACCGTGAGTGCATGTTTGGAACATTTAATGACGTTGGGAAATCGGATGTTTCTCAGTGAGATGGGTCTATGTACGAGCATTACAGTAGTTTAGTGGGATGGACTATGTACCTGTACTCTTTTCACCGGGATAGTCTAGGTAACCCGATACCTGGTACCTGATAGTGATTTAGTAGAATACACGGATTGTGGCAAAAAAAATGCTGGTATATTAGAGTTCTAGTTTTAATACACGCGGAGTATTGATTCCGCGGTAGTGCTGTTTTTTGCGTATTTTGAGTGGGTCCGCGTTTTGAGACGATAGTGGTTCCTCTACAGTGCCGGTATGTGCACTATAGAGGGAAATACTGGCACTATAGCGGCAATCGGCACTTCTCCGCATACTGCCACTGCTGGTTGTTCCCATATGTGCCAAGCGATTTCACAGGCACTACAGTGGGCAACCGACACTAGATAGGAACCATGACGGTAGCGTTAGTAGCATGACTTGTTTGTTTTTTCATCAGCAGTGTGCTGTTTCTGTTATGCTACTACTGCTGTGCTCGTCACGTGGTTCTTTTCCCAACAAATGTCGTTCTTTGGCCTTTTCGTTTCGTTTTGTTTTGTTTTTTGTTGCGTTTTTGCGCGTGTCTCAACCTCCTCTCGTTGTGCTTTTCGTTGAGGTTTGCATCTTTGGGCGATTTGGGTACTATTGTAGGTTTTCTCTTTGGTGTATTTTTTGTTGAGATTTTGTAGTTTTTGAGCGATGGGCTCGGTGCTGTGCCTAGTAGAAGTGGCGACGCCATTTTTTGTGTCTTCAAATGTTAGGTCCGCCGATTGTTTGAATGGAGTTCACGACGGTCGTGGAAACGATCCGAAGATCGCGATAGATAGTGAAATATTTGTATGATCTACTGTGAAGACGAAGCAGAGAGAAGGAAGGGGAGGGGGAAGTAGGAGGGGAGGGAAAGCCACTTCGCATGAGGATGGGAGTTGGGTGTCTTCAACCACTTAGGATTTCGCCCACGTTTGTGGGTACAAAGCACTTAAAGTTAGTGTAGGATACTTTTTGCGGCATAAGTATAGTTCGAGAATCGGTGTCAAAATGTTGGTGTGTAAGGGCCAGCAAGGATTACGCTTTATAGGAGTGGTGTGTAGGATTGGTTCGACCATTATGGGGCGCGGGATGGGATTGAGGGGAGTGAGTGAGTGAGTGAGTGAGTTCTCACGCGGCTTCGATCTGGCAACATCGCTCAAGCTTCAATCTGGCAACATCTCTCAAGCTTTAGCCAGCAAGTTGGATGGCTAACGCACGAGTAGCGTGTGATTTCGCGCTACGAAGAACGTGTGATTTTGTGTTATATAGGGATATCTCGAGCGGGCAGAGTGCTGCCCTGGTTGCATTCCAGGTATTAATAGCCGGCGGGGAAATGGTGTCCCGCCTTGACCCTTTTTTGAGCCCCACCCACGTTTTTGGGGTAAGAACTCTACTTGGAATCAGTGTGTTTTTTTTTGCAGTACAATAGGGGTCCCCCAATAAGGCAGTATCCCTATATTAGGCGGTACCCCTATATAAGGCGGTCATAATCGCTTGGCGCGACTGGGGAATTGCGCTCATAACCTGGAATGAGTAGGGGGGGTTCCCCCTAAAAGGCGGTGACATTGCTCTGGCACACCACCGCCTTACTGCTGTGGAGATCCCTACTGTAGTAAAAGGGTTATACCAGGTACTCTCGAGTCTTGGGAGAGTCTTAGGAGGGCTGCCTGAAGAGACTGCGCTCGCGCTTTTTTTGTGGCTTTTAGCGGCACGCCGCCCCGTGTTGAGTGCGCGTACTAATAGGTGTGCGTGGTGCGTTTGTACCTGGTAGTGTTTTGTTTGACGGCCGTCGGTCTCTGAATAAATGGCGTTATTGAATGTGTCATTTCACGGTAGGGGTTGCAGTTGTTGAACTAAAGGTTTGTGAGTGGTCGAGCTCCTCAAGTTGGGTGTGAAACTATCGGTTGGTATGATATATTTACGAGTTTATTTGCTTTAGGACTAGGGCATAGAAATGTTAGCCGGGTTTCACGGTTTCACGAGCGAATGCCTTCGAGGTTTCGTTTCGGGGGAGATATTGAGCTCGTATCAGGAGCTCATAAGCTTCGGCTGCACCTCTATATCGTGGGATGGCCCAGATAGTGTTATGTACTTACTGCAGTAACTATCAAGATGTGTTTTGGCTCCAAAATGGTGCAGATGAGCCAACGCTCTTCCGGGATATGTGGACATACCGACCAAGGGAGCGAATTTTGTCGACGATTCCGCTCCAATTTTCGCGGCAGGAGCACTGTGTGCCGTACGTTTGTCCAACAACTGGGCTATTTTTAGGCGGCGGTGACAAAAGAAAACAAAATATCGTGCGTCGCCCTGCACATTGATCACACGAAGAAGCTCGGGCCGTTTGGGTAGGGGGGCTGTGAGAATCGCGATGAGATGTAAGAAGACACGCGCGCAGCCCGGCGGTGTTAGTACTGCTGCTGCACGCTCTTACTCAGGCGCTTGATGAGATTGCTCTTGCCGCGTTGTTTTGGTCGACGCTGATGATGGACCCCAGACGCGTGCCACTCTAGAGGGGTAGCAGTGTTGATGCCTAACAAGTTTTCTGAACGATGGGGCTCCTTAGCCCCTTTGGAGCCCCCCCAAAAAAACTTCCCTATTATACTAATTCCAAGTAAGTTGTCTCCCAAAACGGGTTTCCAATTGTAAAGCCGTTAATTAACCCCCCAAAATCATCTGGATATTATCCTTGTATGGCAGTGGTACGTTTCGCCGTGGTGTGTACCTAGGCCATGGGATTATTGTTGATTCATCGGGGTTCTACCACTTTTGTTTCCCTCTAAATAGTTGTTTTGGGGTGGGGCGGGGCGTTGTTGACTTCCTCGAGTGAGGAGCGCCGAAGACACAAAAAGGTGCCCCTCTAGCATATGTACCGCTGTGGTCGTATCATTGGCCATTTTACGTTACATAGAATGGTTGGATACATTTTGTCAGGGAGTTCAATTGTCATTATTGGCGTTTCTTGTGAGCT
Source organism: Undaria pinnatifida (assembly GCA_012845835.1). Classification (NCBI taxonomy): domain Eukaryota; class Phaeophyceae; order Laminariales; family Alariaceae; genus Undaria; species Undaria pinnatifida. The sequence continues at coordinate 4,910,028 of JABAKD010000005.1, forward strand.
CTTGAGATCTTGAGATACGAACGGGAAGGTCCATGGCCGATGGCATGGCACTTTCCCGTCCGATAGCGAACGAACTATTGCATTGTGGACCAACGCACTCCGAGCCTACGAGGGGAAGTCCTCGGAGCTGATATCAAATGGCCCGCGGTCGCGCGAGTCGGTACAATTCGATTGAACGGGGTAAGTTCTGCTTACTGCCCAAAACGTGACCAATTTGCTTTTCGGAGGCCGGAAAGCACTGTTTTGCGTGCTGGTGTGGGACACCAGCCGAAAGCAATGGAAGACCCTACAGCAGCAAGAAGAGGAGCACGAGCGCAGGGCGCTGACGGAGTCCATTCTGCAAGCTGGGGCAACCCGAGAGGTGGACGCCGTGCCAGCGGCCGGCTGAAGCCGGAAATCAAGGTGACGATCGGGGGAGATAGACCGCCTAGGTTGGGTGGTGAATCAGATATTGTTGCCTTCGAAGATATGCGTGAATTTATTGTTGCTTACTCGAAGTACGAGCAGCAGATGCATATTACAAACCAAGTTGGAGGAGACCGGGTACTCGCGAGGAGGCGAGACCTGGTAGATACGGCGACCCAAAGTATGGTGGCTGAGGAGTTCTACGATGGCGAGCCCTGGGTCGACCTCTCCGAGGAAGAGCTAATGCAAGGAAGGGCTCAAAAGGTTTGCTGGCGATGATGTGCAGCAGCCGAGTGATGAGGATTTTTGCCGCCAGATATTCCGTGTGCTGAAGATGGATGCGAGCGTGCCGATAGATAGCAGGGTGTTCATGCAAAAACGTGCCCGGCGAAAATACCTTGCTGACAGCGGGCTTACGGAGGTGGTGAGGCCCGACGGTCGGCAGTACACGCTAAAGCATGGCAAGGTGCTGGTTGAGGCAATAGCGGCGGGAATCGAGCCACTCAAGTTCCGCCGCAAGGTGGAAAAAAATATGCGTTTCGATCTCGTAACGCATGACCCTAACGCGTTGTTCAACATTATTGCCAAGCAGCAACGGGACCAAGCTGTAATTGAGGCCAATGATGCTGAACGTCGGCAAACAGCAAAACGGCGTGATGCTAGGTCGATGGCTGCTGCGGGAACCAAGCCGCATGGAAGTGCTGCTAATGAGCACGACGCACGCGAGAATACCAAGGCTGCTGGTGTGAAAGAAGAGCGGAATCGTCGGTACAACAACGAGTGTTTCGTATCTGGCAAGCAGGGACACAAGCAGTGGGACTGCCAGCAAAGCCAGCAGGGTAAGTGGGACTGCCCGCAATGCCAGCAGGGTAAGGCGGGGAAAGGCGTCCATGACCAGAGCCACACGGCCAGACCAGCAGCAGTCCACAAACAGTCCCGCTCAGCATACTATATACCCGGAGCAAGACAACTGGGATGGCCGCTGCGTCTGCCACCCCTGGAGCTAGTGGGTACCAGACCGCCTCAAAAGCTGTGGTTACGAAGACCGAACCTGCTGCGCCTCAAGCGTCTACGCAGAAGGACGAAGGCTACGTGTACATTCGCGTGCCTTGGGAGAAGATGGCGCCAGTGGATAACGGGCTCACCGAGACGGTGCAGCGCCAGCTTTCCCAAAGCGCTGGGCCACCGAACGCAGCACCAGTTCTTCACACCGTTCCGGTGCAGCCGGCGGCAACCGCGTCACAGCAGTGGCGTGGAGATTCCAGCACGATATTTTCCGCGCGTGCCGCGGTCGTGCAGCCTGGCAGATGTGGTGAGACGATCGTGAATTCGGTAGAGAACCAATCGCATGTGGAGGTCCTGACGCAGCATCTCGCGGGGCGTCTTGCGGTTCCCGGTGCTTCCGCGGCTGCTAAGGTCAAGGTGCTCATGGATTCTGTGTCAAGCATCACAGCAATGTCGGAGGAGCTGGTACAGGCCCTGCAGGGACAGCCGGGGATGACGCAGACCGCGTTAACGCAGGCGTTTGTTGGGCATGCGCGTGTGATGACGTCGTTGGGCCAGGAGTGTGATGTAAGCCGATCGCTCCGGTGGCGTATCAGGTTCTTTATCCTCGAGCCTGGTATATAGGTCAGTTTTGTGAATTCGAATCCCCCCGAGTTTATACTCGTATAAATTCGTGGGGGCTTTTTCGTGCGCACAAATCGACTTGCGGAAAGCGCGAGAGCGTGAGTTAGCAACACTCGACGAAAAATCGACGAGCAGTGGGATTGCCGAACCCTATGCGCGATAAAAATTGAAGGCAAGAACCGGGGGGGGAGAAGGGACGACAATGACCACGGCTTGTCCAGAAGCTAGAAAGTAGAAGTGTGCGGAAAAAAAAAAAATGAGACGCAATCGTGTCCGCTCCACTAACGATCGATACACCATGGGGACCAGTCCGATTTACCATGCCGTTTATCGTGCTCCCTGGGGGAGGCGATGTGGTTATCATCGGGCAGAAGACGCTGAGAAAGAAAATCGGCATCGACGTCATGGCGGCCTCTGTACTGAAGGCACAAGGGCGTCAGGATGGCGCCGGGATGGAGCTTACAACAGCTCGTTGTGTGGGCGAGCCCAACGATGGTTTTGTGCTGCGAGCCGCGATGGCTGTCACAGCGTTCGTGACGGGCGGTGACGCGCCAGGCGACGTGGACGATGAGGTCGCGCTGACGCTGCCGTCTCAACGACCCATGATATTCCAGGAATGCGGGATCGTGCGGGCGTGTTGGAGACGGCTGTCGATAACGCTGTTGACCGTAGCTCCCCGCCGGAATGTGCCAAGATGCTGCGCGATATCGTTTTTTGCACGCACCTTGACGTGTTATGTCGGGCGTTGTCGAGTGACCCACCTGCACGCAAGAAACGGTTTCATTCGGCGGCAAGGGTGGTGTGGGCGAAACCCCTACCTTTGAACGTAATCGATTGCGGTGGAGTGCGGCAGAGTCGTGCCCCGAGTGCCGCTCGGTAGTGACGGCGAGTTTGTCGTCAAGGTGAACTTTTTTTTTTTTCTTCTTTTGCACACTTTTTACTTTCCAGCTTCTGGACAAGCCGTGGTCACAGGTGTCATCCCTTCTCCTCCCCGGTTCTTGCCTTCAAGTTTTATCGCTCATAGGGTTCAGCAATCCCACTGCTCGTCGATTGTTCATCAAGTGTTGCTAACTCACGCTCTCGCGCTTTCCGCAAGTCAATTTGTCCACAAGAAAAAGGCCCAACGAATTTATACGAGTATGCACTCGGCGGGGCTCGAACTCACGAAACTGACCTATACCAGGCTCGAGGATAACCTGATACGCCACCGGGGCGACCGGTTCTGGGAAGGGCCGGAGGAGGCGGAGAGCACATGGGAGCCGGTGTCGCGTGTGTTTGATGGCGCGACGGCCATGCTGCGAAAAATGTTAAGGCTGCGGCTGAAGATGGATCAAAAGGGGGGAATCGTACAGCGGTATGGGCTGCGTTTGTGATCATATTGTGGTTAGGGGGGGACCCCGAATTCTGAATTATTGCTGATTTTTAGTTTTATCTAAATTTTGAGTTTCTAGTCTAGTTTGTTTTTCTGACTTGGAATTTTTGCGCAGGGCGCTGGTAGCTCCTGCTGATGCAACCACAGCTGGCGGTTCATCGCCGAGGCTGTGTGGACAGAGCATGTCCGGGCTTGATGCTTCCGTTTGACGAGCGACTGCTGTACTGAAATACACGTTCCATGTGTGGTATGGATTTCGGCAAGTTGCATGCGCAATTGGAGAGGTGACGCTTGGTGCGCATGGTTTGCTTGAGGATGCATTGGTGATTACGCGGCTGCTGAGCAAATCGTTGTTCGCGGTCAGTAGACATGGTAGATCTTAGGTCCTGGTGAAAGTGACAGGGATGTGTTGGACTTGACGATTGCCCAACGTACGGACAGCTATGTTATATCAGAGCTACTCGGTCTGAGCCAACTTGTGGTTGGCAGGTTGAGATGGGCTTTTGAAGAGTGCTGTACCGCTGTGGTCCTATCATTGGGCATTTTACATTAATAGAATGGTTGGATACATTTTAGTCAAGGAGTTCAATTGTCATTATTGGCGTTTCTTGTGAGCTCTTGAGATCTTGAGATACGAACGGGAAGGTCCATGGCCGATGGCATGGCACTTTCCCGTGCGATAACGAACGAACTATAATATATTGCATTGTGGACCAACGCACTCCGAGCCTACGAGGGGAAGTCCTCGGAGCTGATACCACGGGGCCCGCGGTCACGCGAGTCGGTGCACATTGTGCACATGTGTCGCTTTTGATAATTCTGCAATGATAGCCGTGCTTTGGGTCGACGTAGTTGATGGATGGGCCCGAACGCCGTCAACACAATGTGCGGGGGTCGTGAGCTTGGGTGCGAAGATGCATGAAGGAAATTATTTAATGCGCTGCATTGCCGCTTCTAGGCGAGCAGCAAGCAAAGTATCAACCAACGCATTGCGCGCTCTCCTGCCGTTTATTACGCCAGCGAACAAGAACCGCGTAACAACAAAGGCAACGCACTGCTTCGCTGCTACTTGGCGGGCAGCAAGCACCCCTATCAATAATAGCGCGTTTGCATTCTTGTCCCTCATGCCAGCGAAAAAAGGACCGCACGTAAAGAACAAAGGTAATGTGCTGCTTCGCTGCTTTTACGCAGGCAGCAAAGTATCAGTATTGCGCTCAGCTGTCGCGTACTATGCCGGCGAAAAATAACCGGATAAAAATCAAATACACTGCGCTGCTCCGCTGCTCCTAGGTAGGCAGCAGGCAAAGCATCAGGAGCGCGCCCTCCTGACGCTTACGCCAGCGAAAAAAAATCGAGCAAAACACAAAGGCACTACGCTTACTCCGCCGCTTCTGGCAATCAGCAAGCAGAGCATCAGTAGCACGCTCTCCTGTCGCATACGCCAGCGAACTCAAGAACCGCGAAAAAGCGACACTTTAAACTTAACCACAAACCCAGTTTGCCACTTCAGCAAATGATGGAACACATTACAAGGGCCCCGCTTCGCCCGCACGCTCTCCCAACACTTTTGTTCACCAAACCCACGCCCCGGCTCGTTGGCGCTACGACACAAATCAAATGCAAGCCGCCAAAGCTCATTCTCGTGCACGCCGAAGAAAGACTCTAGCCGGCTATTCTATTAAAACAGCAGTCGTCCCTCTATAGTACCGGTATGTGCTAGCCGGAAATACCGGCACTATAGCGGCAACCGGCACTAATCCGCATACTGACTCTGCTGGTTGTTCCCATCTTTGCCAAGTGATTTCACAGGCACTATAGCGAGTAACCGGCACTACTCAACCGGCGCTACAGCAGAGGGACCATTACGGTACTATAAATATTGCTGCGCGCGAAACAGATCGAAGCAGCAATCAGCGCCCGGCTCGTATTTTAGGTATGTATCAGTATGCATTACCAGCACATACAGCAGAGCCCCATGGGCTGTTGGCGACGACCGCCAACAAAAAAAAACGACCAACAATAAAAGCAACAAAAAAGTTTTTGTTGTGTTCACACCACATAAAATGAAAAGCTAAAGCTATGACACATCACCAGAAAAAAAGCCCCCAAACATACTGCACCCAACAGTTCGGGAAGTCTAATTAAGCCCAACAGGGAGGGGCAGTGGCCTGATCCCTCCACAGCTAGATTCTGCGACGAGTCTCTCGTAGAAGGAGTGACGGAAAACCACCACAACTCGCAATTTTCGCGGAAAATAGCCGCAAATCGGATTTTTCACGGAAAATGGTCGCTCAACTCGGAACTTTCACCGAAAATGGCCGCTACTCAGAATCTTTACTGAAGATGGCAGCAACTTAGAATTTTCACGGAAAATGTCCACGACATGAAGTTTTCACGGAAAAGAAGACCCCAAATCGGAATTTTTATGGAAAATTGTCGCTCAACTCGGACTTTTTCGGAAGATGGCTGTGATACGGAATTTTCACCGAAACGGCCGCTCAACTCCGTTTTTTTACGGAAAATGGAAACAAACTCGGAAAAATGCACGGAAAATGGCCGTAATTCGGAATTTTCACGGAAAAAATGGCCGCAACTCAGATTGTTTTCACCCGTCACCTCAACAAACCCTACCGCCCGCCGAGGCGGTAAAAGTCCGCCCCGCCCCCTGAATGGACCTGAATAGGGTGGGAATTGTCATCGCCGTTCATATCGAACGACGCTAGCGGTGGCGGCAATTCTACTGCCGCTGCCTCCACCGAGCCAACCCCCAAATCCAGCACGGCTGGCCTTGCCCCCGCACTAAGATCTGACACCACGGCGGTGCTCCCCGGCTCGACTGACACTGCCGTCACCGCCGCCGCGGCTGCGGCTGCTGAATTTACCATTGAGGCAGCGGCGGCTGCTGCCCCGCACGCGGAAGGCCCCGAAGCTGCTGCCCCCCCCGCCCCTGCCCCTACCGACGCCTCCGACATTGCTGTTGAACCCTCATCTCGGAGAACCGGCGAAAGTGGCGGGGGCCTTGCAATTGTTGTCGCCGTCCCTCCCCCCGCGCCTGACAGCACCCCAGACGTCGGCGCTGCTACCGCAGCTACCTTCGCCTTCTCGCGGGGCCGTCCATGAATATCCTCGTCTGTCCATCGCGTGGAAGACTTGGTGACCGGCGTAGAAAGTAGTTCCTTCAATAATGCTTCTGTACCGCCAGCGGGGGCTTGGGGTCTAGCGCGTTTCGCCACGCGTCGGATGGGTGTTGGGAGGGGACTTCCCCCCCCGGGCGGTTTGGGTTGCGCTGGTGGCCATTGGTTCGTTTGTTGTGCGGTGGCGCGTATTGTTGTGCTTCCCGTTGGGCTAACACCTGTGCTGAAGTTTGTGGAGGCGTGTGTGTTGTGTGGGAGGGGGTCCTGGGGGTTCGGACGGGGTTCATGGGGATGGCGGCTGGGTTTGTGCTGAAGCAGCAGCTGCTGCTGTTGCTGTTGATGTTGCTGTTGGTGTTGTGGGTGTTGTTGTTGCTGCTGTTGTTGTGGTGGTGGTTGTGGTTGCTGTTGTTGTTGCTGCTGCCGTTGCTGTTGCTGCTGCTGCTGCTGCTGCTGCTGTCGGTACTGCTGTTGTTGTTGCTGCTGTTGCTGCCGCAACTGCTGCTGCTGCTGCTGCCGCTGCTGCTGCCTCTTCAGCTGTTGTTGCTGCTGGTGGTGGTGCAGCTGCCGCCGCTGATGATGCTGCTGCAGCTGCCGTTGCTGCTGCAGCATCTGATGCTGCCGCCACCGCTGCTGCTGCTGTTGCTGCTGGCTGTGTAGGTGTTGCTGCTGCGGCAGTGGCCCAGGCACAGCCGTCGCCATGGCAAGATTGGGGTATAACGGCGCAGAAGAAAGGGCCCAACTAGTCATCTGCATTGGGATACCGATAGGTGGAGTAGGGTACATCATTGGCCCGGCTGGAAGCGCTGCGCGGGCACCAGTTTTCTCCGTCGACGGTGGCGGTGGAGGAGCACACTGTGAAAACGCGTACAACTGAGGACGGTACGGAACCGGAGGTCTCACGGCGGTCACTTCGCGTGGGGGTCGGGGCGGAGGAGGAGGCGGCAGCAACGCCGGCTCTGGCAACCACGGGATCGCGGCAGGCGCGTTCTCTCCCTCCCCCTCCTCCTCCGCGGGCTTCTCCCTGTACGGCAACCACGGCTCGCCCCACTTCGTACTTGGGCTGGGCTCGGAATGCTCGAATTCTGAACCGGTGTGGTCGGAAGACTTGCAACCCCCCTCGAAATCGGTCGCCAGTACGGTTGTCCTAGACTCCCCTGCCTCGGCCTCCGATTCCTCTTCTTCCCCTTCCTCTTCCATCAACGCTGACGCTAAATCCTTGTCTACCTTCACTCTCGCACCGTCACTGTCGCCTACACTTTTTGCGTCCGAATTCATCCTCTTCAAAAGTAGAGGTACCTGCGGGGTTCGGTGTGGGATCGGCGGCGGTCAGCGAAAAATCGGCGGGGTGCTATCTCTGCGACTTCTTTTGTCGAACCAATTTCAAATCCCTGGTAACATGCACGTGGATACTCCACCATCAAAAACGCCGAAAAGGACAGTATGGTTGTTGTTAAGAACTGTGGCGTCTGGGGACTATCTTCTGGCATATCCACGGGTTTAGTGCTGATACGTAGGTATGCGTGTTCTTGCGTGAACCGCAACATGTAACCGCTATTGGGAACCTCGCCGACTACGAGGCACAATAATTCACTCTATTTTCTGGCGTTGTCCATCGATTCGTGCCCTCCTACCGAGCCGAGTGTTGCAGCGGGATACTGGCCTCGGGCTCCTGCCGAGTTCAGGAGTGTAGGTGTTGTGGTGTGGGTGGTTCACTTCTAGCAGAGGCACCATAATTCGATCGAATATTTACGGCCCGTGATGAAATCCGAGCATAATTGTAGACCTGTAATACGAACGAGAAAAACTAACCTGAAAAACCAAGCCGAAAAACTGGTGAAAAGCAGAGCTAGTTTTTGCTGTGGAGAAGAGGAGAGCGCAAGAGAAATAGGAGTGGGTACGAGCGTGGAGCACCGATCGCCAGATAGGTGGGAACAACTTGCACAGGGTGGTGAGTGAGGTATCCTGAGAATAATACTCAAACAACAGTGATACTAAAATATTATATTTGCGCCGCATTGGTTTTTAATTGCGCCGCACGTCAGCACATCGACGAAATCGTCGTAATCAAAATGCGCTCGTCGAACCAGCGTGCCGGCGCCCGCACGCGGGGTCGAGTCGAGAGCGTAGCCACAGCCTCGATGAGGACTGATTCTACAAGCGATGTTCGCTTCGATCCTATTGCTGTGAGAGTCGAGCCGACATCAACAGGCACCACGGCGAGCAGGAACAATGATACCACCAACAATGATGACGCGTACACACGTTGAAGATACACCAAGCACCAATATCGACCGTACTCCTAGAGGAGAGCACCATGCTGCTAGAAGAGAACACCCTGCTGCTGAGCATTGGAAGTAAGTGTTGATCTGGTTGCGATTCTTCGAGAGCTGCAACGCAGCACTGTCCACGCCCTCCCTTCACGACTGGTCAGTCCGGACCCAGAACCATGCGGTGAATTCCTACATAACTTCCAAGAGTACAGCACCAAAGCAGGCGACGCGGGCGTCACAGCACGATCCTGCATGGCGTTGGCGGTATTGGCAGATGTTTGTCTCATGACAAATTTTCCCGACCACCGCGCGCGGTCGATCGCAGATCATGACTTGTTGGTTTGTCTACAGCACGTGGCACAGCCATCAGGAAGTCTCAGTGCAGTGGCCTTCACTGCACGGCTGCAACAAGCTGCCCGTGCTGTACCTCCACCAGCAGACGCCACCGAAATCCACCAGCATGTTTTCAATATAATAAGGTGCCTTCGCTAGAAGTGAGCCACCCACATCACAACACCTACATTCCTGAACTCAGCAGGAGCCCGAGGCCAGCATCCCGCTGCAACACTCGGCTCGTTAGGAAGACTCGAACCGATGGACAACGCCAGAAAACAGAGTGAATTATTGTGCCTCGTAGTCGGCGAGGTTCCCAATAGCGGTTACACATTGCGGTTCACGCAAGAACATGTATGCCTACGTATCAGTACTAAACCCGTGGATATACCAGAGGATAGTCCCCAGATGCCACAGAACTCGCGGAGTAGGAATTTTGTAATTGTCACCACCATGTGTGCGTTGGTATACGGCGGACCGCCCCAGGCAAGTCGAAGGGGGTCTCTGCTTATTGGTGGCGGCAAAATCAGAAACTAGCATTCGCTCCAAGTAGAACATACCTGGTACACAAGAAAGGAAACATTGCACACCGCAGACATATCACCGATCCCTACTTGGTGATCTAGATCTTCCAGGAAAGATCTGCATGATCTGTATGATCTGGCTCACGCTACCGGGTGGGAGCCGTACGGTCTGCAAGATCTAGCACGCGTTCCCCGGGTTGGACCTGTACTCGATAGATAGAGATCCAGCATAATATCTCACAAGACACCTCGGGATGTGCTGTAAATGATCTAGATCATGATCTAGATCATGATCTAGTTCACGATCTGCCTAAGGTGTGAAGTGTTGTTATTGTTCTCCACATATTCTTGGAAGATGATTGGTTCCTTAAGCAGCCAATCACGTTGCAGGTTGCAGTACGTATGGCGAGTAGATGCCCTTTACGGCCAGGGCGATATCTACAATGTCCTAGGACACCCCCCAATACAGCCGTATTAATATTAATAGTACTCCAGAAATGTCCTAAACATTTTCGTTGGCAATTCTCGCGCAAGGTATCCCCAAGCGTATCCAGAAGTTGCGACCACGTAATGCGATTATAATTGAACGAGCGAAAAGTTACTGGCGAAGAGATTTGCGCATCAACGATACGGGTTGAAGCGACGCTCGCGGTGTTTCGTCTGCACAATGACAGCACGCAGTCGGTATTGACAATAGATGTACATCATACCCGCTGAGCGAAGAGCGCGTTTGCGAGGTACCACTTTTGGTTGGGTACGAAGGAGTTGGGTACGAAAATACACGCCACCAGTTTTGAAACCGTCAAACGTCCCAATTCAACGCCAACCCAACCGGCGAAAATCAGCGAAAAATTAGGTTAGAAATATGTTTTCCACCATCAATTTTTTAATTTATCAACATTTGCTCGTGGGTTGATTGGCCTTGAGTTATGATATTCGTCGGTTTCAATACTATTTCCACACTTTATTCCTACCCAACAGAGTTTGGGAACACACTCTCATTGTCAGCGCTGATCCTCACCATATTCCACTATAATACAGAGCAAAAAAAACAAAAGAGAAACTCAACGCCAAGCACGACAAGAGTCGCAACGATGCGAGCGAGCCGCAAATATAAGCATGGAACGCGCGCGCGCGAGAACGCCTTCGCGCAGGCGAATGTATTTGTACCTAGAATCCTTCGTGAAAGCCAAGAGCCAATCGGAACTAAACTTCTAGTGCTTCAACTCTCCCTCAGACCGAATCCCGTTGAGCTTCGGTCTCGAGAGCGAAAACTCGATCTCGCGCGCGGGGTCTCCGAGCGTCGATTTTCCCGGCTTTCACCAGGTTTGTTCTCGCGCGCGCAGTCTCGAGCTCACGCGTCACCCCCAAGCGCGGCGACCTCGAACTGACCTAGTGTAAACGAATCTTACGGTGCTCGCTACTAGGGGAGATATTCGTTCGTATTGTTGGAACGGGCTCGTGACAAGCACTCATGAGGAACAGTATCTCTGAATCGTTCGTAAGATTCGATCTACGTGTCACTTCGTTTGGAAGAGCGCACGCGATATAAAGAGAGGAGAGTACTCTGTTGTTGTTCACAACTATTGGTTGGTATATCACGTACCACGTGGGCCATAACAATAACAACAACAACAACAACAACAACAACAACAACAACATTACGAGTCCTCAAGTACCAGGAGCACACACACTTCCATATTGTTGCTGCACTCTGTTCTCGTTGAAACTACGGTTCAACCACCGCTTGTAATGGTGCTGCTGCTCGATGCCGCAACCTCCACCTCACTACAGATTACCGTCACATGAACCCAATAAAAATTCACCCGAAGGGGCTGGCCAATCGAACGAGTTCAAGTACGACACCCGGGTGAATTTGCTTACTATGAAAACTGCCGATGCTTAAGATTCTATCTTGATCGTTCGCAGAGCCAATTATTATAAAGTCGGACCCGTGAGTCAAAAGAGCCGTTGCCGCCTGAACATTACGTCGACTGCTTTCTCCTGGGTCTCCTTCTTATCGTTAGTCAAGGCGATTTTATAGTTTTGTGCTCTTTCTGAAGGCCGTTAGTGTGAGGGAGTACTTCTGTATGGCAGTCGATGGTCGGTTGGAAGTGCTGTGCTTCGCGCGTACTCCGCGAGCAACGCGTGCTTCGTGCGCGACGAGCTCTCGTCCAAGCGGGTTGGTGGCGTTGGACTTGGCTCAAGGCTGCCAACACTACGTTGTTCGTGGCTTTGCTCTCAGCCGAGAGCCGCGGAAGCTACAGCAAAGCGTAGCTGAAGTGGGGAAACGACCATCGATACCGCGCGCTGCTGCCCGCTGCCATCGTATGTTTTTTTTATGTTTTTTTTTTTTTTTTTTCGCACACGCCTACTTTCCAGCTTCTGGACAAGCCGCGGTCACAGGTGTCGTCCCTTCTCCCACCAGTCCTTGCCTTCAATTTTTATCGCGCATAGGGTTCAGCAATCCCACTGCTCGTCGATTTTTCATCGAGTGTTCCTAACTCACGCTCTCGCGCTTTCCGCAAGTCCATTTGCGCGCAAGAAAAAGTCCCCGCGAATTTATACGAGTATGCACTCGGGGGGATTCGAACTCACGAAACCGACCTATACCAGGCTCGAGGATAACCTGATATGCTACCGGGGCGACCGATAGGGTAATGATACACGCTGATGGCGGGCGGGCCTAGGGACGTGCCACGCTGACTCGCGGCGAGAGGCAGCAGCAGCAGTAACAACAGCCAAGCCAGCTTCGGCGTCGTTATAGGGTACTGCTGTGTGGTACCTGGTATGGGTGTGTGTGGGCGTGCGTGTGTTTTCGTGGTGGGATGAGCGATGCCATGGGTTCATAAACGTTTTCCGCTGAGCAGTTCGACTGAAGCACCCAGTCGATTCGGCGACTTTTTGCGACTGGATGTGCGAGCCGGATAGCTCAGTCGAAAAAAATCGAGTAGACATAGCTCTTTTTCGACAAAGCTCGTTTTCGATTGTGTGAGCCCGATTTAGTCTCCAGTCGAAAAGGGCATTTTTCGACTGACGGATCCGGCCGTACAATATTTGGCCTAAGATTCGTGCTGGAGCCAACGTCTTCCATTATTACACGAGTCAATGCGTTTGGAAGAGCACGCGTCATGTAAGATACGAGTTCTACTATGGCATGATACTCGGTCCAGCTTTGGAGCTTTTGATCTGTTACTCGGCTTTTATTAGCAAAAAATCGTAGGCTGTTATTTTTGTTGAGATAGCTGTTGTTGTACGGGATACTCAGGTCCTGCAGTAAGTTGCGTGTGCGCCTGCGAACTAAAACCGACCCAGGAATCAGCCGTTACGGGCTTCGTACAAGAGCCTTCTCTATGTGTGTGAGCTTGAACAACGCACACCCCGGACAAATCAGCTCACTCCAGTAGCTCGAGTTTCGTAGCTCGTTTCGAGTTTGGCTTCTGCCTTCTCGTCGTTCGGTTGTGATATTAATATTAGTAGGTTGGTTACAAGTACACGTTCGTGCGGCATGAAACGACTATCACACGAGCGTATGTATGACATGTGCTTGGTGATGGGTGTAAATATGACATCTCAAAAGGTATAGCCTAGTAACCCTTTCGTGGCCCGTGTATAGCGACCAAAAAAGACGACAAATGCGATACTTCTAGGCGTCTACCAGTGACGTGAGCGCGCAGCAGTACGAGCAGGAACATGCCGCGTCCGTCCTGCACGAATCTATGCACCGTTGTTATTCAGACACCCAACGATCATCGCCAACCACCAGCAGCAGGCCGAAGCCAAAACCGTCAATTTTCGCCGTCAATGTTTCCCTCTCATGTCTCAAAGCGGTTATACCAGTAATCCCGCCTTGCTATGCCCGTGTGTGCTCTCACTACTACTTGTTCGGTCATGTCACACGAGTAGCTAGACTGCTATCTGCCTTTAAGGATAACATTCGCGTGGGATTGACACGCCAGCCCGTACACCCGGCCGGACTGCACCCTGCCATTCCAGGGGGGAGGGGGTACTACAACTTTACTTTTGGGAAGGGACCCGCGGACGTCTTACCTGAAGCCCAGTGCTCCACTGCCCCCTAACCCCTTTAGACTAACGCCTTCCAACCTCCCAACAACACATAATCGTATCTATAAAAATCCCAAACAAAGTCGTTTCAGCCAAGGGAGCGTCGACGTTTGTCTGATCAACTTCTAAGAAGCTCTCCACCCTAAATCGGCCTTTCTATCCCCCCCCCCCCCCCCCCCCTCTGTCCGCTCCCTCTCCCTCCCTTCCGAATGAAATGGTTAAGTGCAATCCGTTGAGTCCGATAAACTTGAAAATGTTATCCTCAGAAGTGAAGCCGCCTCGATTAAGGAATCTCAGAAACGAGGCCGACAAAGCATTATTAACAGAGGAATGAGACTGACGACTGAATATCACAAACACTCAAGAGTGAGAAAGTGTACTGGTTAATGAGACTGACAAACCTAATGAGTCTGAGAGCGGAGACTGACGAAAAACACAAAATACCAGCAACAAGTTCTAGAACTGATAAGTGAGACTAATTCCTGTCATTCCAATCACGTGATATTTGGTCATGCATGCAGAGGTATCATTTTCTTCATTTTCTTCAAAAATTTTCTTTCGTTCTTTTTTAACCCATGGCGCTGCCCGCAATTTGTAGCTTATGGCAACGTCCCCATCCTGCTGCAACCATTTCCACGCGAAACACTTGCCACGTGCCATATACATGTTGGGGATATACTTGACCCCGAGTAGCAGACATCAAAACATGATGTGACAAACACACCACACAGGGATTTTAGCCTATCGGGACCATCGGTGTCGGCGGATGCCGACACCCATGCGGAGCCCTTGTACGTCTATCATACCTGCAGGTGATCCGCCTCAGCAGTCTCCAAAAGGAGTCGAAATGTCTCATCCGAAAAAGGTTTCCGCAACACGTAGTCCACCACGTTCAAGTCGAACAACGGGTCCGACCACGGAGAAGAGGCAGAATCCGGCAAAAGCGACCCCCCCCCCCCCAACGCCCGCTCCCCCGCCCATGCCCATCCCCCCCCCGCCGCCCGCCCCCGTCCCCCCCTTATTCCCCCCGCCGCAAGTTTTGGCGCTGCGGAAAATCGAGCTGTCCGGGGAATTTGGACGTCGCTTCACCGTCGGCGGCATCGCTGATCGGGAGGAAGAGCAAGATTTGGCGGCTGGGGACGATGACGATGACGATGTCTGGGTCTGCCTCTGCTTGTCGTCGTTCAATAGGAGGATCACGCTCAACCCTGGGCAAGACTGAATTTAATTAGGTTGAATGCAAGTGGTGGGCGTCGGTGTTTGGGTGGCGGTTTTAGGGCGCGGGGGGGGGATGGGGGCAAATACATATATCGAAACATAATCGAAGCAGTGGCGCATCGGGGGTCCATGATGTAAATAGCGTGCCTGGTACACAACATGCCACAGCCAATATTGTTGTTGTCATACTAACTCACTGTCATAATCGGGAGACGCAACGCGGCGTTCGGGTGGCGTTCGCAGGACGGACGACGGGGTACACAGACGGGAGGAGAGGATGAAACGCGTGAGAATCAGCCACGCACGGGGGTTCTACCAGGTACCTATTAATAGTATGCCTTTGGCACATGCTACGAAAGGGGCGAAACCTCTCACGTTTCTGAAGGTCCTGACGTGAGACGCATGGTTCGGTCGAGGTGCACCAAACAATTTATGGGGCTCCTCACGCGGGGACCTCCTTGTTTTCACTCAAAACCCTCTGCCATTTTCGTAAACTTCATGCGCAACCCGACGGGAAAAAAATGCATTGCCTTGGTACCAAATCGACTAAATTCGCAAACACAAGAAAAGAGTGGATGAAATTCCGAGGATTTGGGGCGAAGGAATCTCCGTCATTAACGAAATAGTTCCCGCCAAACACAAAATGCTATCCCTGTGTTAGCACGCACCTTGATGAGTACACACACATATATATATATACCTCTATATATTTCCTTCACCCAAGCACTGGGTTGGAGAAAACGACCAAAGTTACTGTACCAGGTACTATTGTACTACTGTTCGTAGTCCCGCTTCGGCTTGGCACCAGGTTTTGCGACCAAATTTATTGGGCAATCTTTTAACCTTTCCTGCGTTCTCGGTGTCTGTGTATGCACCGCCGCCATGAAACTGTTTAACATACGCTGCGTCCACAGAACATGTACTGGTCCATTCTCGAGGCAAGGCACAAAAAGGCACGCGCGCGAGTGGCCTATACTCGAGGGTGAACAAGGGGTTATGACATGACTTACCACAGCATAGCATAACATAACACAACGTAACATTCTCCCGACCGCAGTCTTGGTGAAACACGAACATGTCACCAGACGAACAAGCTCACGGGTTAGTTGTTAAATGAATGAAATATATCACTGCATGTACAAAAATTAGAAATAAATACATAAAAAGAATGACAGGGCCCCCCTCCCATTAAGCGAAAAAAAAAAAAACTCACCCACGTAGTATACTACAAGTACCAACAATGCAGCTTGCAAAGATGAGCATCGACCCTGAATTCGTCGAACTCACAGCCTACGTCGTTAGAACAATTTTATAAAATACCTGGTACTGTTTTAACGAAAATGTGTGCTCCAGCGATATTGGGTAGTGCAGTCATTAGTTCACTGTTCCATCATCAGTCAGGAGCATTTTGGCCGCAACCTCTACTGTAGCACCGTCTCTTATACCAGGTGCCACGCAGTGCCATTCTGGACGGAAATGTGTGGCCCGTTCGGGTACCTTATTTTGAACTAGCGGTGTTTCACGCAGCTTGCGAAGATGAGTATCGACCCTAAACTTGCCAAGCTCACAGCTGGCATGTTTACAAAAAACTTACATAACATAATGGTCTAGCGGTACGAGCCACGGCTCCGTTCGTGGCGCTAGATCTGCGTTGCCCACAGTGGCAATACACAGCAGTGTTATAAGGCTTTGTTTGGGTAAGCTGTTGGTTAACCTTTTGCAAGTGGTCAAACGGACTAATACCCCACTAATACATTAACAAATGGCGTCGTCGACCGACCATGGTTTTTTTGGGCCGTGGGTTCAAATCCCACCATCCATCATAAACTTCTTCAGACTTTCCCCATGTCGAACTTGAAACTTTTTCTCCCCGGTATACCCAGGAAATGAAACCGCTTGGATATTGACAGGTCCGCCCGAATATCCTGCCGACCTGGTATCCCGCCGTTTCAGGGGGGGAGAGTGTTATAAGGCTTAGTTTGGGTAAGCTATTGGTTAACCTTTTGCAAGTGGTCAAATGGACTAATACCCCACAATAATTCCTTAACAGCAGGGTATGGTATAGTTATATTCGCCGAATTAAATATAGTAGTGTGCTGTGATATGCCACTGTTTGTGACCGAAAATGTGCGGACCATTGTGGAGAAAGTGTAATAATTGTGGACGGCAACCGTTCAGTAGGTACCACGAATACCCCAAATGACCTTTTACACTTCCGTCCAGAGTGGCACGTCATGGCCTATAGACTATACCTCAAAAGCGAAATGCCGACGGGAAGCTACAGTGCGGCACCCGATTTAAGAGCCCCTCGGAGGAGGCCAATGTACCCCCTTTCATCTCCGTGCCGTTCACATCTAAAAGATTGGGTGTCCTGTAGATTTTAGGATGGGCATCACAACGCGTGATAAGCCAATCTGCCCGTTATTAACCCTTTTAGCGCCTCACTCCCGGCACGGGTACAAAACACTTGGGCTTAGACTAGGACTTTTTCAGGAGTTGGAAATAGGTCCAACGCCTTCACTACTGGAAACCCATTTTGGGGACAAATTTGCTCGAAGTTAGTATAGGGAGAGATTTGGGGGCTCTAAAGGGGTTAAGTCCGATTTCTCTGACTGAGAACGCTCTTAACTCGGATACCCCATTGCACCACAAAATTCGTGGGGTACGACCATAAATAGCATTATCGTGGGGATAAGAATCAAGCTTGACTCAGCGCAAGACAGGCTTCAATAAAAATGAATGCACGTGGTGGGAGGCGCCTTTTGGTTGGCGTTTGCAAGGGAGGGGACGGGGGCACAGAATGGAGAGCGTGAAACACATAAGAAGCCACGCATTCCCTCTCTCACTGTCTGTCTCCCACCCTCTATTGCTCTCTCTTTCCTCCCCCGCCCCTCCTTCGAGCTTGGTGCATGCAATGTTTTTGCTGGTCGGTGCAAAACCCGGTGAGTTCTGTCCCGGCATTGTGAGTGTGCAACTGTCTATGCTCCTAAGGACTATGCTCATGCGTGATAGGAGAAAACCTCGCCCCCGCCGAAAACAAAACGGAACAGGACGACGACAAAACAAGCTAAACCTTTTTGTACAATCAAAGGAAAAAGCGAAACGAGCGCCCAAATGTTGGATGTGTGTCTATTACGAAAAGGGACGGTGCTCCGTCTCAAAAGGAATGCGTGGTCAATGCTCAAATGACGACGGCAAGCAAAAAACGAGTACGCCCTCCCCCCCCAAGCTCCGTCTCGAAAGGAATGCATGGTCAATCGTTAAACGACTACGGCACGGGACAATGTAGTACCATCCCATCCCCATCTCTCATCCCAGCGCACCTGTCGAAGAATAGTTGCCGCACTACGACCATCCAGAGCGCTGCTCGAGTCCTCCGCGACACAAACTAACCGGTACGCCGTGCGGCTCACGCGCTCCAAAGCTCCCAGGTTATTCGTGACCACGTCGAAAACGTACTGTCCGGGTAACTCGTCCGTAATCTTGTGAAGGATCTCAGCCACCAGCTGTGATGTACGGAGACGATACAAGCCGCAACAGCCAGCCACGAATCAGTTAGATTGGACAAACTTGAGATTTCTTTGTTTCACATCAGATTACCGAACGAAGTAGATCTTCCTTTGAGTTAACACAGGATTGACTGGATTATAGATCATTTAAGCCAAAACAAGTTGAAAGCGACTTTTGAACCAAAACTGGATTGATTGGACTAGACTGTTTGAACGATTTTTGAGTCAAAACTGGATCGATTGGACTAGAGTTTTATTTGAGCCGAGACGCGACAGAGGTCTGCATTCCTCGTGCAGCGAGGCCGTTGGAATCGACGCGAGTTTTCTCGCGCAGTCAATATAGGAGCGAATTATCTAGAGTTTTCTTTGAGCCAAACGCGACAGAGCTCTGTAAGGCATACTCGTGCATCGAGGTTGCTCGTTACGACGTCTAACCCGTACTGTCCGAGAAACCTGTCCGGGTCCTTCTGAAGAACCTCCGCCACCAACTGTGGCGGAAACGATACGAGCCACGAGAGTCAGCAGTCACTTGGATTGCACGAACTTGAGTTGTCTTTGAACCAAACCACCACAGAGCTCTGCATCACTCGTGCAACGAAACTAATGCATTTCCCCAGAGATAACAGGAATAGTAAGACCGGAGTACGTTGATGTTGCGTGTCTGCTAGAGCGTGGCTCGGCCTTGCCCCGCAATAGACACAAAGCAAGCCGGCGGAGTTGTTGGATCAGCTCGACAATAGCCCTGACAACTGCGCTCACGTTTCGGGGTCAACTGCGGCCAGGCTTTCTCGTCTCCATCTTGGCTGAGGTACAGTACCTTGGGTTCACCGTCTGGAGTATATCGTGGCTGACAGCTTTTGAGCCAACCAGCTAGAGGGGATGTGCTAGAGCGTTTGGGGTGTCAGCCACGCTGGCTCGCGATCGAGGAGACGGGTAACGAAGAATAAGGGGTTTACCAGCATGAAGAAGCGAGCAAGTGTGGCTCAAAAGATCCCCCCCTCCCCAAAAAAGGTCGCTCCGCACGTCCGGTTCCAAAAATAGCAAGAGACGGCAAATTTGGCTTGTCACGGACGGGCGTCCAGACGTAATACGCAACATCAACACTGGAATGTCCTAAATGAATCAACGACGGCGTCCAGAACTGCTTCGTGTCTCCTGACATACTTTATAACTACTTTTCAAGGACGTCAGCCGTGAGTTTGACGAATTTCAGGTCAATACTCATCTTTGCAAGCTACGCTGTTGGTACTTGTAATATACTATATGAGTGTTGATATACTTGCCCGCGTATTCCCGGGACGAGGCCAGACCGCAACGAAAAACTAGCATGCCACTAGCGCAGACTGGCCCCCGATATCCGAGTAGAGGTTGTATGACGCCCAATGGCGGGAGCCACTACCCTCCGCGGCGCAGCGAGGCTTTGCCCAGATGCTACGTGTTGCCCTCCGCAACCTTTTTAAAACTGCACCCACGTTTTGGAGGACAAACTGTTGGAGTACTATACGTGTGGGAGACTTTCCCATTTCCGACAGTTCACGATCTAGATCATACTTCGTATAGATCCTATAGAGCACATAGATCCAATAGAGCATATAGACGATACAGATCATATAGACCATACAGATCATATAGATCACAAAGATCATCTAGATCATCTAGATCATATACTTCGAAGTATATCATATATCTGTCGTTATGGTACATTGTGCAGGATCGGTGCAGTACATATCCAACCCAGACTGCACGTGCTAGATCATCCAGACTTTCGGCTCACCCGGTAACATGATCCGTAGGTCATGCAGATCATATAGAAGAGGGATATGTCTTCCTTGAAAGACACAGATCGTATAGATCATCAGGGATATCATCCGTCCGGGGTCTGAACAAGTTCCCAAGCAGTGAAAGGGTTTATAACCCTTTTCCAATTCCAAAAATATCTTGGTCAAAATCATGTTGGTGAGATAGCACAATCCACTATACCGTTAGTGGATACCAGGTACCAGTGCCACTTTGTGCTGCATAACTAACTAAACATATACTTTCGATTACATCGAATCTGCGTGTTGAGAGGCCCAGCGGATAGTGCAAAATACCCAACAAAATCCAAGTGTTTTGTCCCAAACACGGGAGTGCGACATTAAGCGGCAAAATACCCTATTGCTGACATTAAGCTCAACCATGCACCAGCTGTTCCGCAAGAGCGTAGGGAAAACAAGAAAACACGGAAACACAGGTATTCTGGGGTTACGTGTTCGACAATTTCCCACCACGGAAACGGTAGAGGAGACATACCCTGGTGAGGGACGAGGTATAACCACAAAGCCGGCAAATATCGCGGAACGTCGACCCACACGCCCTCCGAGCAGCTGAGAGTTCGGCAGTAGGTGTGGTCCACGGATTGGATGCCGTAGAGACAGGATGGCAGACGCGAAGCTGCCCGTCCTTGCTTTCGTTTTTTTTTAATCCCCTGGCGGATGGGTAAAGCAAAGCTCAAGCTCACCACACTTCCACGTGTTTTCGTACGTGTCGTGTGTCAACATTGCATTCGCACCCCAGCACTAGTTGGAACGCCCTCCGGCTTGCGTGTCAATGATTTTACAAAAATTAAAAAACGTCAGCTGTGAGTACGACCGATTGAATGGTTGAAGCTCAACTTTGCAAGCTTAACAAAACGATGGCAATTGGAGTGGATGGCTATTTCCGTTTCTTGCGTCAATAGGTGTCTTGCACTACCGAGTTGTAAAGCGGCATATGCAAGAAAAGGCAAAACCAGGTGCCCTCAGCAAGGGTCCACGGAGGTGCTGCGGAAACCTCAGCGCCGCACGAAGCACCTATGGACAGCAGCAATCGTGCGCAAGCGTGTGTTCTTAATACAACTATTACGTATTGGCTCCATGCAGCAATCTACGATATATGTTTTCCGTCTTTAAGAAAAAGCGCAGAACAATACGCGCATACATACGAAGCAGGAGTTCGAGGCATCTGCAGGGTGCGAGTGTTGGTAACAGCAAAATTATCGGGTTTAACATAGAACAGCCGTGGGGTACTCAGTGTTAGCTACTAGGTGTACAGGGGGTCTCGGAACCCTTGCACACCGCAGACAGGTCACCGATCCCTACTCGATTTTCAACATATTTCAGGGAAGAGCTGTAAGGTCTAAGCCATGCTACCCAGCTGGGAGCCGCACGATCTGCGTGATCTACCTAGCACGTGTTCCTTGGGGTCGAATCTGCACACGATAGATACAAATCCAGCACAGCATCTTATAACGGCAGATACGGGATGACATCATGTGCTGTAGATGATCTAGACCAGCCCGAGGTGTGGACCCTTGCTTTTCGAAAATAAATGACGACTACCGCATCAGCCACACGTAGCAAAGCAACCCGGCAGCACTAGGGTAGGGGATCATGCCGGGACTACACTTCGAGGACTTTTACAACATGCTCTCGCGGCATCGCCCTATTCTTGTTCCTGCCGAGGCTCGCTCCCACTCTCTACCTCTCTACCTCTCTACGATACACGGTGGGCGAGACCACGCGTATAATCATTTTCCACAATGGTGCCGTACGAATATACTTGATGCAGAAAAATTAACAACTCGGGGGGGGGGGGGGCAGGATTACAAGCCAGTTTCTCGACTTTCCCAACATTACAAGGACCAAGAAAAAACACGCACATGGTACCAATATAAGACAGAGCAAGAGATGCCTCGAGCCGAGATTTCTTTGACGTTCAATGTACCAAAGAGCTCGATACACGGCCCCTGGCTGGGCGTCAGCATCACTATCCTCCAACGGTACAAGTAGCGGACGAGCGAAAAGTACAAACTCGTTCCCAGAAGGAGCAAAAACGTTCAAAACGCGTTAATAAAGAGTTGTCAAATAATCAAGCTCTTATGCGTTTGAAATAATCGCGGTATGATATTAACAAATCTTGATGACTTCCATTCCTTGTGCATTAATATATATAGGAGTGTCGGGTGTCGGTGCATTGCGGACATGCCACAAAAACAAAAAAATACAGTCAGGAATGAGCATAAAAAACTTCGAAAACAGAAGTGTTGATGACGTCAAGTCATCAATCAAGCTTTCTGCATATGAAACAAAAACGCGGTATGATTGGATTTACTGGTATCATTTTTCGTATCATAGGAGCGTCGGGTATCGGGTGCTCTGGCCGACAGAAAACGCCCGCCAGACCATAAACAAGCGCCCCAGGATCCACCTGTCCCCAGTTCCCGACCCCGCCCCCCGAGGGTGCCTGGGGGGACAGTGCGGTCGGTTTCTGGCCCACACCGCGAAATACCTCTGTAGCACTGGTCCGAGTAGTGCGGGTTACCCGCTATAGCGCCGGTTCGTAGTGCCGGTTGTCCGCTATAGCGCAGGCTGAGTAGATGCCTGGGGCACTCACGTACAGCAGTGTCCCCTCCATAGTGCCGATTGAGTAGTGCCGGTTGCCCGCGATAGCGCCTGTGGATTCGCTTGGCACAGATAGGGAACAACCAGTAGTGCCAGTATACGTGAGAGAGAGCCGGTTGCTGCTTTTGTGCCGGTCTTCCTGGCCAGCACACACGGGCACTATAGAGGGACCACTGCTGTATATCCCCATATTCCAGGCTTGTCCGGTGCGGGGATTCAATGCTCCCCCGCTCCTGCTAAAAACAGATAGAATACCTGGTAATGTATCTGGTATAAAAATAACACCAATTTTTCCGTATTCTGTTGTGCTTGGTGTATAACATCAATTTCCTGTCTTCTGTTGTACCTGGTATGCCATTGCTGGTGCGTTTGCCAATGTTCTCGTATCATTACGGGACGCAAACATTTCTCTCCTTTACTACATGGTACTTCGTTATCACGAAACTTGTAGATTTAGTCTATCGTTAACCACTGACCACCTGTGGAAACATAATCTGCTCGAGCGCGGTTTCGGGGTGTGCCGTATAGAACTACATGTTTGGTGCCAGAAAGAGAGGTCTTTGTCGAGTAGAATTCACAGAATCCAGGACCAGGCGTTTGATTGCACGTACGTGCAAGGTTTTCAGATTTGCACGCAAACTCAATACTGCCCCTGCCGACCTCGAGAGCAGAGGCCTCGAGCCCCTCAAAGGGTTGGGTTGGGGTTAGGGTTAGGGTTAGGGTCAGGTCTGGGGTCGGGTTGGTCTGGGCAGCGCAACCGTCGTTTTGTGCGGACCTACACAGAGGGAGCCACCATACATAAATCGCTGTTGAATTTACGTGCAAATCTAGAAAACCTTGCACGTACGTGCAACTTCGCGGGGGCTGCGGAATAACGCTTCTGTTCAAACAAGCGACCGGTGTATCACGCAGCTGCAAAGATGAGTATCGACCCTTAAATTTATCGAACCCAGCTGGCGTATCATATTTAAACTAGTTTTATAAAAGAAGGATGGTTTAACGTGAACGAAACACACACAGCCTCCAGACTACTTCGTACGTACATAGCTACAGAAAATACCCACAACTCGTCGCTAAACCCCCCATTAATACTGGCATATTGGCAGCAGCATTACAAGGAGAACAATCTGCAGGGAAAGACGTATCATACAACAGCAGGCATGGTATATATTTTTGAACAACACTATTAACGCAAGCGTTGATATAAAATTCGACGCGAATCAGCGAGGGATGACTTTCTTCTGGCGATAAAATCCATGGCGCGCACCATAGCGGGGAGGGGGGAGAAGAGCCTGCATAGTGACCCCGGATCTGAGTTACGTCTAGGGAGGGAGGAGAAAGAAAAAGCGCGAAGATCAGGTACAAACGGAGGCTTCTTCAGACTCGCTCGGTTTCTCTTCCATTTACTTCGTACTGGTACGTACAGTAAACAAGCATTCCAACTACAGAAATTCCAGCTAAAAATATTACTCAGTAATAGTTTGTCCCCAAAAAACACTGGCTCAGTTCTAATGGCCAACGGTTCATACCAGGTACTCCACAGCCGCAGTCTCACACATGCCCATACCCCAGGGCCCAGCCTAGCCTTGGCTATGGACCATCAACATGACAGGGGGAGGGCACTACAGCAGTAGTGGTCCCTCTATACAGCAGTAGCGCCGACTGAGTAGTGCCGGCTGCCCGCTATTACTCTTATCGCCTGTGAAATCGCTCGGCACAGCTGGAAACAACCAGTAGCGGCAGTATGCGGAGCAGTGCCGGTTCCCGGTTTTATAGCGGTACTTCCAGCTGGCACATACCGACGCATCGGGGGACCACTGCTGCGTGGCATTATTATTGTGTCTCTGCATGGTGTGCGCATTTTGTGTCATCTTGTTCTTACGTCTTGGCATTGCAGCAGCAGCATCGATCTGCCAACCGTCGTACCTGGTATATACGAATCCGGTGATGAAACCACCCAAAGCAAAGGAAGAAAGCCATACGTACGTAAAACAAACGAACCGGACGATATTCCGACGCTCCACCGCAATCATGCACTGTTAATAGGTACACCATGCTATATGGATCTGACAATACCTGACATAATGCCGCTGTACCTGGTACACATGAGCAACTGCCTCGAGTACTCGTGTGTTCAACCAGGCTGAAGCAAAACGAAAAAACTGACAACAGCAGCAGCGGCTCGTTGCCGTGTCCCATCACATCATATCATACGAAATGAGATTCATGTCACATGAATTGTATCCATGATGCGTGTTGGGTGCCTTGAACGCGCGAGATCCTTTTATTGGTGCTGTCCAGCGTCAAGTTACAGTACTCGTAATAAAGCTGGTTTTGGAGGTTTGGGCTGTTTCTTGCCCAGGGCGGGCTGTTGGCGATGATGGTCGAGGTGAGAGGCTGCTGCTGCTGCCGTCGCCCCCGCACTGTCTAGATTGTTCAAGTTCATAACCCTGGTACGTAGAAGGGCATTGGCTTCATTTCTGGTGCATGGTTCAGCGTATACCGTATAGCCGGCTGTGTGTGGTATGGGCTCGAAAAAAAATCGACAAGTCGGCTCTGCCGTTCCTCTCAGTCGGTGACGGAACTCTCCGCGCTGTTACGCAGCGGGACATTTTTGACACGACGCATGCCTGCTTTCTCTGGGAGATGGCTGTCGGTGACCGAGGGGGCGAGGGCGGGGTCGACGTCGAGGCTCAGCAGCAGCAGCAGCAGCAGCAGGTGTCACTGCAGGTCACACGACAAGGCAAGAGGTTTCATTCCGTCTCTTCTGTCTCCCACACAACCAAGCAAGCAGACCATCACAGACAGAAAAAAATCTGCCTGTTTTCAGTACTCACTCCTCCCATCTTGCTACGTGTGATGAGGGGAGCATAGAGGGAGCATTTTACAACGCATTCCGCTTTGCTCTTATTGTTGCCGTTGCCCGGTTGCTTCCAGCTGGCGAGCCATGCAGCCTCACGACACAGGAGGACAACAGTATCGGGCACCGTTGGGGAATAAAAAAGGGGCATCGACGATCGGCAAGCGATCTAAATTAAACAGGATGCTTCTGCTGCTGCGGGGTGCTGCCTCTGCGCTCTGCTGCTCTGCCGCGCACGACCCCATGGTATCCTACAAAAAAAATACGAATGTAGTCGAAATTGTAAGGATTGCTTAATTTTTATATCAATATAAAAACGGTCTTTATATTTTCGATCAATAAGTAGTTGGCAATCGAGTGGTCGAACTGCTTACCGTAACCCCCGCACCAATGTTTTGAGACGCCACAGCGAGATTTGTAGTGCGTTTACATACTTCGCGGGCACCCCGATGCTGGCAAACGCAAACCGGTTTCGATCTCGAACTTCACCCCGTCCTCGGGAAAGGGTAGAGCTCGGATCCTTGAGATAATAATCCAGACGCCAGGCGGTGGGCGAAGGATCCGCGAGACAACCACATCATTGGAATCGAAAACCAAAAATCGAAAAACCGATGTGGCAACAAAAGATAAAAAATCGGTGCGTATAAACGGATACGGCAACAACTACGGTTAGAGACACCCGAGGACTGGACTCGCCTGCATATCCCGAGCGGAGGGCTCCACAAAAAGAACCCGGAGGATCGGAGACATGGCTCTTCCTCCCTCCCTGCCCCGTCCGCCGACGTTGCTGGCTTGCGCGTGAAGCGAAACCGGGGGCTTAGCGCCGTTGGCTGTACCAAGAGGAGATTCACGAAAATGATGGTTACGGAGGGTTTCCTTCAAATATGTCGGCGGTTTCAACGGCGGGGGAAATCTTTGTGATGCAAACGTCGAAAGCCTCGCGCGCGCCACAAAGCCTGAGCTGAAAGAAAGCCCAAAACGCTTGGCAGAGGCAGCGCTGGTCATGGATACCAACGGAACGGACTCGCCTGGGATCGACAGGAGGGCGTGGATACCAAGCGATGGGATTTTGAACGTGTTAGACCCATG
Organism: Undaria pinnatifida; assembly: GCA_012845835.1. Classification (NCBI taxonomy): domain Eukaryota; class Phaeophyceae; order Laminariales; family Alariaceae; genus Undaria; species Undaria pinnatifida. The sequence goes on from JABAKD010000005.1 coordinate 4,936,857, forward strand.
CCGTGAGTGCTCTAGCTCAGCCAGATTCGGCTGCAAAGCTTGGGAAGCTTGCACGAGACGGCCCCGCCCTCACCCAATGCCAAACATACGGCGGGTTCACGTGGACGAGGTGATACTTTGAGAAGCAACCGCAGTGGTATAGGTGTTTGTTGTGGTGGTTGTGGTGCATCGTTGCCTTGAGCGGGTGGGTGTGCTTCTCGTGGCGAGCGGAGGGCTTTTCTGGGACGCTATTTTAGTCGTTTGGATTAAAACGATGCTCTTTTATTCCTGCTTGAAATAAATATCTAGGATATAGTATGCGGAAGTGCTGATCCTCGCATATGCATGATGTGGGGTTGGGAGCACCAGGTACCTGCTACAGCAGCAGTACCAGAGGTACCATTACCCGTTCAAGGTTTTTGCGCTGACGCGCAACGCTAAGTCAACGCGATTCCAAGGCCATCGGACAACGGAAGGATCGGTCGAAGCAAATTTGTTGTATAGTCATTGTAATAGCCCTAAATTAATACCTATACCTACAGCAGTAGTACCTACGTGTGTGTTGTACGCAACAGGGCTGACGGCTGACGCCGGAACGCAAAACTATTAGGCCATTTCTTATGCAGTCGGATTCCGCCAGTCGAAAACGGTCCTTTTCGACTGGACTTTTTTTCGACTGGATCCTCTGGTCCTTCTTCTCATCGTCGGTCGTGTCGATTTTATAGTTTTTGTGCTCTTCCTAGAGGCGGTTGGTGTGAGGGAGTACTGCTGTACAGCAGTCGAAATCGGTTGGTAGCTCTGTGCTTCGCGCTTTCTCCGCGAGCAACGGCTCGGCGAACCCTCGTCCCAGCGAGTTGGTAGCTTTGGGCTTAGCCGAAAGCCGCCAAAGCTACGTTCGTGGAGTTGCACTCAGCCGAGCGCCGGTAAAGCTACAACAGCCGCAGCCGTTGTTGGCAGCATGGGATCGAGACCGCGCGCTGCTGCCGTCGTATGATACACGCTGCTGGCAAGCAAAACTAGGAATGCGCCACGCTGACTTGCTGCGAGAAGCAACAGCTAGGATAGCCAAGCCAGCGTCAGCGCCTTGTATGATACTGCAGTGTGGTACCTGGTATGGGTGTGTGGCCGTGTGGCCGTGTGGGTGTGTGTTTGGTGGTGGGATGAGCGATGCGATCGGTTCAAAAAACACGTGTAAAACTTTTTCGACTGAGTTTTTTTACTGGAGGATCCAGTCGAAAAAGTCGAGTTTTTCGACTGGATCCGCCAGTCGGAATTCTCAGTCGAAAAAAGTTGAGTCGAAAAAGCCCTTTTCGACTGCGTAAGAAAGCCCAATTTGGGCTTCAGTCAAAAAAAGCCGTTTTCGACTGACAAATCCGACTGCATAAGAAATGGCCTTAGAATGAACAAAATACAAACTTATTCTGCAGCTGCTGACAGCACATTCGTTGTATTTTCCATCTGACAATGCAATGTTAATGTTGAGCGCGCGTCACGAAACAACGCCGAAGAGACAGACTACGAAGAATGCAAGACAAAACTCGAACGCAGCGTCAGGTACTCACGGGCGCCGGGCTCGCACCCCGCCGAGAATCGCGAGGCGAACCCGAACCGTTAATGTACGACAACGAAAACGTGGTGGCTACTCCAAAGCAAGCCCTGGAAACCTAGCTAATATATTCACTCGAAATGTTGGTTTTGTTCAGAACCGGCGAATTCAATGCAATGCTCAGCACGAGCGACCAAACTACGTCAAAGATAACGAAAACTGAGACCGCGACGTAAGACAAAAACGTAAATATACGACAACACAAACCAGGTTACTCAAGAAGTAACCGGAAGCCAAACTGAAAACTCGTAGCTCACCACACTTCCACGTATTTTCATACGCGTCTTGACAGCTAATCAATCATGTAGCTGAAAGTATTCCAGGTACAGTCGACCCCGCTTTAAAGACACACCGCGTTTTTTTTTGGGGTGTCTTTAACGCGGGGAAGTGTCTTTAGGATTCCGGGGCCACTAACTCACCGTCCCCGGGGCCAATGGAGGTATAACATATGTCAAAATACGCGCATTTGAATCAGGAATGCGACCACGAAACTGTGTTGCTTAAAAACTACAACACGTGATTTGAAAGGCCGCAACACTACTGCTGTAGTACACTCCAATACTTTACACATTTTGAATTTCCCTCCACCACCGAAACGCGGGAAGGAGTGCAGCACGACCTATTGTAATGTGTACGGCAGTGCGCTGTTGTTGATGCAGGCTCTTGCTGCAATGTGTACGGCATTGCGCTGGTGTTGTTGCAGGCTTTTCTTATTGTCAAGGCGTTATCCTCACGGTGAACATCATGCCCGAGATATCGCGAACACACCTGAGACACATCAGTTCGTTAGAACTAGCTCTGATACGATACACGCAAGTTACCTGCCACATAATGACCAAACAAACCCAGTCGACCCCTTATAAGGACACTAGGAAACGGTCGGTAGCGCAGACCACAACATACAAAAAAATCGGGCAAATACACCGAAAAGAGGATACCGTTCTTCCCCAAAGGTCAACACGAGGCAAAAACACAAAACAAAAATACCAAAATTTAACTCCACGAGAAAGGCAAAAATCCCAAACAACGAATGTGGGCATGCCAAGTGTGTTGTCCTCAAACACCAAAAACTACGTCGCCCACATATCCCGAAGAGTCGCCTGCACCTCACCCCCCTCCTTCGTTCTTCGCTTGACTTCAGTTTCATGAGTGAACGAATGCACAGTTTTCGAAAGAAGGTACACCGTTTCGCTGTACTCGCCGTCTCTTCCGTTCGCGTACAAATAGGAGCGGACATCCTCGAGGCACCATGTTCTGGGAGAAAAATGTGTCTTAATAGCGGGGAGTTTCCTTAAGAAATGTGTCTTTAAAGCGGGGACGACTGTACTGGCAGAGACTCATGCAGTTTCAGCTTGAGGTACTCTAGATACTTGGAGGTCTGCAGTCATTTTCAGCGTTTAGTACTGCAGGTACTGGAAGGTGCTCAAGTTTTTTAGCTTCAAGTACTACGGGTACTGACGGGGTTAATCAACCGCTTTCAGCTTCAAGTACTCCAGGTACTCGCAGGTACTCGGTCATTTTCAACTGCAAGTAGTTTTAGGTATTGGAAGGTACTCGAGTCATTTTCAGCTTAAAGGAGCCGCTCCGGCCTTTTTTTTTCTACTATTCCGAGTTGTCGATTAAAAACAAGTTTTGTTTTGCTTTTCAGCAGCAATAATTTTGTTTCCCTCGCAATTGCACAATATTCTAGCGCGCCTCCTCGCTTTCTCTTGCTTAAACGCCCCACCTAATATCGAAATCCGCCAGAGTAATAAACACTTCCACGCCCTGGATATCGCCTCGTTATCGTTTTAGAGCCGTCCATGCCGCTGCTGCAATTCCCACCCACCCCCGCCCAACGCCCCTTCCTTCCCCACCACCCGCACCATCGCCTAGACCTAGCACCACGCGTATAGCAAACCCCTACATCTATGCGACCTATAGCCCTCCCCCCCCGCCCCCCGCCCCCCCCCGGCGCACATCCCCCCCCCTCCCCCACAAGAAGGATTTATAGTTTCCACGCACAAATTGACCTGCCCCACCCGTCCCCTCCCCCCCCCTCCCGCCCCCCTTTTGATCAAAATCAGGCCCCCACGTCCTTAAAAACTCCGCCCTCCCCTCACCGGTTATTCGACTTACAGTATTCACTTGATAAACTGATGCATTTTCTTCCACAGCTGTCAGATTTTGTCCCCCTCAGAAACGGGCTTTATAGTTTCCGCGCACAGACTGCTTAACATCACCCTGTTGACCCCGATAGCTACACTGTAGTTGCAAGGGGAGTCGCCGACCTATATCCCTAATAAGGACACACAACCCGTAATACGCGCGATCGGAGTATCACACACAGCTTGCAAAGATGAGTCTCGACAAAATATTCGATCTCACAGCTGGAGCGTATTTCATTTTTTTTTAATATTCTAGCGGTAGGAATAACATCTCACGGAAAACGTGATATCTCCTCAACCACAGCACGAGACCCTATGCATGTGAGATGTAAAGAAAGCTTCTGTTCACAACAATCGTTTTATACCACTGCCAGATTACTCGGACGCTTGCTCCAACTCGAAAAACGCCTCCGAATCTAACGCTTTAAATATCGCTCTGCGATCTCTACGTCACTCTGAAAATTCGTACGAGTTCTCGCGCCACCGGCGTTGTTTAACTTTGAACTTTGGCGGCTATGCCAACCGCTGACATGCCGACCGATGCCAGCCTCTAACGGAGCCCCGCGTTCCTTACAGCACAAGCGCCGCAATGTAGCTGTGCGGGTTAAGGGTTTCAGAGAGGCCAACATTCAAGCATGTCTTCACGGGATGCATACACGGCAAGGCGTACGTTTTAGTGATACGCTCTTAATTCAAAACACATTGGGCTGAACGTAAGCTTTCTTCACAAACCATAAAGTTGGACGTGGCAGCTGTGGTTCAGGAGGTATGACGCTTTTCGTGAGGCGTCTTTCGCAGGCCGCTATTATACTGGAAATAATATAACTGCTGCAGAACATAATAATTTTATACAAATGAAAAAACGAAGAAATATATATGGTTACAGCCAGTATGGCCTGCGCAGCTTTTAAGTACTTCAGGTACTGGCAGGTACTCTTGTCATTTTCAGCTTGAAGCACTCAAGGGATTTGAGGCGTTCAATGACTGGGTCCTGGTATCCTGATAAATTTTGCATGTGTCTACTTGTCGACGTGAGTTTCTCTGCGTGCGATGAAGCAGTAATATCGTATCAAATGATACGTACTCGTAGGTGCAACATGGAAGGCCGACACCTAAACACGCAATTCAAAAGAAGGCACCTCGTAGTACTCAGTCTTTTTCAGATACTGGCAGGTACTCGAGTTATTTTTCAGCTTCGAGAGTTCCAGACACTCGCAGATACTCAGTCATTGTCAGCTTGAAGTACTCCAGGTACTGGCAAGTATTCAGCCGCTTTCATCTTGGATTGTTCCAGGTACTTGTAGGTACTCACTCGTTTTCAATTTCAGCTTTATGTACTCCATGTACAGGAAGGCACTCAGTCTTTTCGTACTCCAGGTACTGGCAGGTACTCAGGCTTTTTCAGTTTTAGGTGGTATGCGAAATACTCGCGGGTACTCGGGCATTTTCGGCCTTTTTATGTACTCCAGATATTGCCAGATACTCAGCCATTTTCAGCTTTTGGTGCTCCAGGTAGTCGCAGGTACTAGTCATTCTCAGCTTTTGGTACTCCAGGCACTTCCTGAGTCATTCTAAATGACTGGTACTGGCGAGTCGTTGACTGAGTACCAATGACTGATACTAGTACTCTGAGGACCTTTGCAGTACTGCTGTTTTTGTGCGTTTAGTCCACAGACAAATCAGCACTGCTGCTGCTGCTTTGTTTTGACTCGCTCGTACCGGTACTCGTAATCCATCGTTGACAATCGGCCGTTGCCCTTTGATCGTAATCATTGCAGCTTTTAAAATCTAGATTTATTAGCAGTTCATGCACGTGCGCAGCAGCACCTGGCATGCACATGCAATCATGTCATGTTGCTGTACAAGGTTCCCCTTCGGGATGTGGTTGACCTGACATTCCGAGGGCGTCGCAAGTCGAAAAGGTTGAACACAGGCGTTTCAAAGATGTGTATGAGCTGCTGCTTTGGCTGCTGCTGTATGCTTCGTATACCTGGTCTGGGATCCGACGACGTGTGTTTGATCTTTGCATTGGACGTGGAAATGTTGTCGCGGTGCGATCTCGTGCTGTGAACCATCCACACACGCATACACCGTGACTACTGGCACAACGGCAAGAGCTTGAGACACGGCTGCCGTTGTGCTGCTGCTTCTGTGCTGCTGCTGTATACCGATTTTGTGGCTGCAAGGCTGAGCGGCTGCTTGTGAAATAAACAACCCGCCGCTGTTCTTGATCATTTAGTGTGCCTAGATGACATCACAACACACATTCCCCTCACACATACTCGGTGATTACAGAAGCGCACAAACATGCGCGTACACACAGAAACATCGGCTGTGGCTGTCACGAAGGAGAGCTCACAGCTCGGCTGCTGTTCTACCGTGACTGGCACAAGTACAGAGCCTGAAAGACCATGTGCGATGCAGTAGTAACACAGCAGCAGCAGAGCGAGGAAAACTGAAGCATATGGGCTTCTATGGGCCCTACGCTGCTCGCCGAAACAAGGCAGGTGGCAGTATGCAGTACGGGCTTTGCTCTGTTGTTCTTGCCCGGTGTGACTACGTTCCAGGTGCGGGGAGCAGAACATGAGGAACAGTGGCTTGGTGATAATATTTCCGGTAAACGGACAGAGCGAGGCAGTATTGGTAGGAAAGGTGTGTTAAATGTTCAGTGCGAGGTGCAACTGAAGTCAAAGGCAAGGTGCAGCAGATACGTACCTGGTATGATGTTGAACATATGTGCTGCTGCTGCTGGCTGTATGCAGCTGCATCTTAGCAGACATCCAAGAGGGTAAAACAATGGGGCTGATAAAAAACATGTGGCATTTTCCGTGCAACCACTCGGCTCAGCGAGGCGGAACGCAACCCCTTGACAGAAGAGCCAATCCAGCGGTTTTTGATGCTCAGAGCATGCGCCACGGAGCTCGGCCGAAATCCAATAAAAAGCATTGAACTGCTGTACCGACGGACCCCTTGGTTGCCCCGCAGCCGAGAGCGCGGGAAAACCCCCGGCCGCCGGAGAACAGCATGCCAAGGAAACAGAAGTGCACATTTTACATAAACCTACACCAGGTATCAGGTAGCATGTGGTATACGACCAGGTACCTGGTATCTGCTCAGCGTTGCTACGCACGGAACGTAATACTCGTAGTGTCCGGTATGACACTTGGTACCCTGCGGACTGCCGCGCTGCGGCAACTACTATTGATAGTACAAGGGCACCGCATGGGCGCCGGCATTCGCCGGCGCCCATGCTTCGGGTAGGGCAGGGCAGCACTTCGACAAGTTGAGGTGTAGCTGTCCGATTTGACAGTTGTTGAACTTTAGAGGAATGCCAAGCGTTTAATACGAACATGAGATTATGAAGGTCATAATTTGACAGAAGAAAACGTCATTACAACAAAGAAGGCAAGGATAAGCGAAACACATTGTTGTTAAATGCGCCGTCAAGTAAAGGTAGCGTAAATCAAACAAAAATACCAAAAAGAGTATTGAGAACCTGCTTCGCCTCTAGGCGAAATGAAAGAGGACTTGGCATCAATGAAGAGACTGCACTGCTGTCCCCGTGGCATTGGAGGTTCGAAGTCGACAGGATGCAAAGTCGGTTTGCATCAAACGCCGACATGGGGTCATGTCAGCCGGCGAGGTTTTGGAAGAATGGCTTTATATCACCCGAAGGCTGTCGCATTGGTCTGCGTGGTCACGGGCGAGGAGGAAAACGAAGAAGAGGAGAGCGATCTCTCGTTGCGGCAGCGTTGTCTAAGATAGATGCGGGGGTGGCGTTGCTCGTACGGGACGTTGGCGTAGCGTTTCTCCTCTGCTTTTACTCTGGAAGGCGGGATGTGTATCTGCTGTCTTTGCTTCGCGCGTGCTTTCACGTTGTCGAAATCAGACGCGTCTCCTTGATGAATAATATGCGGAGTGTCTCTACCATGACGACTGACTGCTGACAGTGCCGTGTGTATTTTTTTCTTAAGAGACTAATATTATTTACTGGTAGAAGCTTTTTTGTCATTTCGGACTATGCGCATAGCGGAAAAGGTCGATGTTAAGTATTTTTCATTCCCGCCTGAAATTCCAACTTCAGAAAAAAAGTAGGCCCAGACACTCTAGCATCTTCTTGCAGGATATACTGCTACTGCACCAAAAATAAGTAGTCTGTCAATATTTTATGCCTAGGGAGAAGAATGGACACATACAAATAAGAAAATCCCGGAACCGGATAGGGGTGCTATGTGTGGTAGTAATAATATACCTTTGCAACATTTTTCTTTTTCTTCATCCCATTTATTGTCCTCGCACCACTCTCCCGCTCCCTCCCAGTAGTAATTCAGATCCGGGGTGACATAGCGGGCCCTCCTCCTCCCTCCACACTTCGGCACGTGCCTTCATTTTTATCGCGAGAAGAAGTCAGCTTTTTTTTCCCTCGTCGGCTTGCGTCGAATTGTACCTACCCACGCTGCTAGGCGCTCTCAGCGGTTGATCCCTTTTGTTTCTTGCATTTTTGCAAATAAAGTCAAATCTCATCATGGTGGGAATCGAACTCAGGGACAAACAAACGTTAGTGGTAACCACTAGACCACCTGGGCGACCGGCTGACACTTGAATAAAACAAAACAGGATACTTTGTTATAAGACTTAGTTTGGGTAAAACGGACTAACACCGCACTAATACCCCACTAATACCTTAACAAATGGCGTCGTCGACAGACCATGTTTTTTTGGGGTCGCGGGTTCAAATCCCACCATCTACCATAGTAAACTTTTTCAGACTTTCCCCACGTCGAACTTGAAGAATACCCTCCCCGGTATACCCAGGAAATGAGACCGCTTGGATATTGACAGGTCCGCCCGTATATCCGGCCGACCTGGTATCCCGCCGTTTCAGGGGGGGAAAGTGTTACAATGCTTAGTTTGGGTAAGCTATTGGTTAACCTTTTGCAAGTGGTCAAACGGACTAATACCCCACTAAAACCTCAACGCTTTGCATAGAGATTACATTATTGATAGTAGTAGTAGTATTCGAGTGTAACCCCTCTAGAACACCGGGGCGACCGGCTCTATATCACTCACTGCCCCGGTGGCGTATCAGGTTATATCCCTGAGCCTGGTATAGGTCAGCTTCGTGAGTTCGAATCCCCCCGAGTGCGTACTCGAATAATTTTCGCCTTGTGCACTAATTGACTTGCGGAAAGCGCGAGAGCGTGAGTTAGCAACACTCGATGAAAAATCGACGATCAGTGGGTGCTGAACCCTATGCGCCAAAAAAAATGAAGGCAATAACCGGGGGGGGGAAGGGAAGGATGACACCTGTGACCACGGCTTGTATGTCGAGAAGCTGGCAAGTATAAGTGTGCCAAACAAAAAATATAACTACTGGTAGAAGAGATAAATCAATCAGCAATCAGCAGCAATAGGGAGCACGCCAAGTACGAAGCAACACAAACTTATTTAGGAAATTATCCAGACGCCGCAGACTTTATTATAAGATACAACCGAACTCGCAAGATTACTTCCTCAAAATGCAATATTTTTGCAACTTCTCCCTTGTCTCGCTCAGGATCCATCCGCGTCCACGTCGAGGTGCCCAACGGATAAAGAAGGGCAAGGGGCGTTGGAGCCGCCCCCCGAAGACTTTTACGTGTTTCGTTCGTTCAAGCCCTGCAGACGTCAAAGCAAAACAAACAAACGCTCAAGCCCTGCTGACGTCAAGCAAAACAAACGAAAAAGACGAATTAGAGCGATCTACTGTTGGTATTATAAGACGCGCTCAAGCCCTGCAGACGTCAAGCAAAACAAACGCTCGAGAGTATACCACCGCAGAATTCTAAACTTTAGCAACTACCTAACCTACCTTTGGAAATGATGCCAGTTTTGAAAATTACCCAGACGCTGCAGACGTTATTATAAGATACAACCGAAGTCGCAAGATTACCTCCTTAAAATACAATATTTTTGCAACTTCTCCCTTGTCTCGCTCAGCATCCATCCGCGTTCACATCGAGGTGCCCAGCGGATAAGGAAAGGCGAGGGCCGTTGCAGCCGCCCCCCGAAGACTTTTGCGTGTTTCATTCGTTCAAGCCCTGCAGACGTCAAGCAAAACAAACAAACGCTCAAGCCCTGCAGACGTTTAGCAAAACAAACGCTCGGCAGTATGCCACCGCAAAATTGAACACATTACAATAGCAACTAACTACATTTTGGAAAGGATGCCAAATTTGTAAATCATCGAGGCGCTGCAGACTTGAAGGTACGACCAAAATCTTCGGAATTCCTCCTCGACATGCGATACTTTTGCAACTTGTCGCTTGTCTCGGTCGGTATCCGTCGGCATTCACGTCGGAGTCTTACTACGGTAGCCCACCCAGCTTTTCTTTAACGAAATCGCCGGTTTTGAAACCAGCTCCCGGCCGTGTCTCCTGAAGTACGGTGACCCTTGCCGCCCCGACGTCATCGTCCGATAGACCTTTGCAAACATGAAATTGTGTGAGAATGGTTTTTTCATAGCATCTTTCCTCGTGTCGACCAGCCATAAAACGTTCGTTAAAGAATATCGCCGGTTTGGGGGGGGGCTATCGTAGAATCAGTCGTCGATGTGCGGAACGGATACGGCACGGCGAGGGGCGTTTGAGCCGCCCGAAGACGGCGCTCAAACGAAGCTATTTGGCCGAGAATTCCAGTTCCGCGAATCGCATATTGAGGCCGAGACGAAAAAAAACTCCTGACCGAATCCCTGAAAAACAGAATGATCTTATATACGAAGTAACGTAATTGAGCGCGGGTACACCAAGCGTTTCTTTCAGAACACCGACGATTCGCACTTCTCCCTCTCGTGCTCAATGGTGGTGACATTGTATCACCACATCACCTCGCCTGTTGTATTTTGCGATCTCTTTCATATAATTATTAATAGCGATGTCAGAAAACAATGGTAACTACATGGTTGTATATTCTATCTTGCGATCCATGTAAAACAACAAATTATGAAGCTTTAACATGTTCTTTACCACACCTAAAGATTGCGTTACATACCACATCTAACATAAACTCTTCTGGAATAATAAACGATACCAGGCAAGTGATATTAAGGGATGTCTTCTTCCTACAATCGTCAGATTTGTCCCCTTTAAGTATTTATAGTTTCCGCGCACATATTGAAGTGTCCCGTCCGCCCCCCCGCCCCCCCCGATCTCTCTTGTTCAAACGCCCCACCTAAAATCAAAACCTGCCTGAGAGTAGTAAACACGTAAACACTTACCAGCCGGCTGATATCACCTCATTATCTTTCTGTCCATCTAACATCAAATCTTCTAGAATAATAAACAATACCAGGCAGGTGATATAAAGGGATGTCTTCTTGCTACAATCGTCAGGTTTGTCCCCTTTAGGGATTTATAGTTTCCGCGCACATATTGAAGTGTCCCGCCCGCTCGCCCCCCTTCCCCCCCGATCCCTCTTGTTCAAACGACCCACCTAAAATCAAAACCTGCCTGAGAGTAGTACACACTGCCAACCTGCTGATATCACCTCATTATCTCTCTAGTCATCCATACCGTAGCTCCAATTCATTCCCTCCCCCCTTCCCCGCCCTTTTGTCCAAACGCCCCGCCTACAATCGAAATCACCCAGAGTAATAAAACACTTCTACGCAATTGATATCACGTCAATATCTTTCTAGCCATCCATGACGTAGCTTTCATTTATCCCCCCCCCCCCAACGCCCCCTCCTTCCCCACCACCCGCACGATCGCCTAGCACCACGCGTATAGCAAACCCCTACATACTACATATATCGGAGTATCACACACCAAGCTTGCAAAGATGAGTTTCGACTAATCTTCGATCTCACAGCTGGAGTGTATATTTATAATTATATGTGACCTAAACCTCTTGAAACCCTTTCTCCCCCCCCTCCCCCCCCCCCCCCCCCCCCCTTCTTTTTTTTTCCGCTCTCCATTGCTTAAAGCCCCACCTAACATCGAAATCTGTCAGAGTAATAAACACTTTCACGCACTTGATATCACCTCATTATCTTTCTAGAGCCATCCATGCCTCCGCTGCAATTCACCCCCCCCCCGTTCCCCTCCCCCCACCCCCACCCCCACCGCCTCGAACGCTCCGCCCTCTCCTCACTGGTTGTACGACTTACAGGATAGGGTTTATAGTTTCCACGCACAGATTGAGCTGCCGCGCCGTCCCCCCCCCCCCCTCTCTTGATCAAACCCAGCCCCCCACGTCCTTAAAAACTCCGGCCTCCCCTCACCGGTTATTCGACTTACAGAATTTGATAAACTGATGCATTTCCTTCCACAGCTGTCAGATTTTGTCCCCCTCAAAAACGGGTTTTATAGTTTCCGCGCACAGACTGATTAGCATCACCCTGTTGATCCTGATAGCTACACTGTAGTTGCAAGGGGAGTCGCCGACCTATATCCTTAATGAGGACACCCAACCCGTAATACGCGCGATCGAAGTATCACACACAGCTTGCACAGATGAGTTTCGACAAAATTCTGCGATCTCACAGCTGGAGTGTATTTTTATTTTTATAATGTGTATTTATCATGCAAAGCAACAGTTGCAGTATCATGTTCATAGACTCACTTACTGTGATGTCGGTGTCTTCGGAGGCCACCCTTGGCAGTCCTCTGGCCTCTTAGACTGCCCTCAGCTCTTAATTGCAGACAGGGAATTTACTTTTTCAGGACCGATCGTTAGAACTGTCTTTTCCTTTCTCTTCTTGTTCTTTTTCCACTTTTTTTTTCTTGTGAACCTACGCTTCTTTTGCGCACGGCACGAAGGCACAAACCAAGCTCCGACAGCCGCTCTATCCGCGTACCGCAAGTTCAGCAAAACAGCCTGCAATTGGCCCTGCTCAGAGCAGCAAAGTACATACCAGGTACAGCACCATGCTCGTGTCGACCAGAGTGTGACAACGCGATCAAACCGACAAGGGCAAAGGTGTCGCCGAGAGCCACCATCTGTCGTACGAGTATTTTATTTTCCCTGTTTGTTGCTGTTGCGCTTTGAATCGTGCGTTATAAAGCCAACACCTAATTTTGATTTTTCCCAATTAGTGCTGACATGCCGGCCTGTGACGGACCGCCGTCTACACGCAGTACGCTAGCCTCAATGTGGAATATCTTAAGGCGTGACTGATGACCCAGCACAAAACTATTTTAGCTGATACTTGAGCCACTGCTGGATGTGTTGAGTGTTAACGTTCTTCCATGTGCCATGTGTATCTTGGTATATTTTATTGGGCTGCTTTTGGCACCCGTCGACCTCCAGCACACCCAGTGTCCGTGCCGATTCGTCATATTAGAGTGAGATAAAGAAAGGCTCTAGGCACAAAACTTCGAGGCAGGCATGAACATAGCGATGACTACAGCAAAATACCGCGTACATGCGGTATACTCGTGCATGTAGCGTCCGGGTTGTTTTTGCTGGAGCATTGCGGCGGGGCTCTTGGCATTTTCAAGTTGCCAGCATGCACCTACAATAAATCGACTAAACGTGGTTTATTTTATTCTTCCTTCCTGAGCGAGCGTAAAGGACAGCGAATGCCGCCTGCGGAGAGAAACGCCTTATGTATAGACCTTCGACCTTCGACTACCCTCGTGCTCAAGGAACAAGAAGCTTTGTCAAATACAAACGCTTGTCGCCAAGAACGCCAACGCAACGATAATGATTGAATGACTGATATCACTCAATCCGTGTCCCATCTCCCCCCCCCTCCCCCCTTCCCCCCGGTGCTCGGTTTCGAAAGGGAAGTGTGGTCGATGGTCAAATTACCTAGGGCAAGCAACAAACGAGTACGCCCCATCCCCTATATTAAGTGCTGCCTGGTTGGTGAAAACCCGACGTGCCCCGTCCCGGCATAGTAGGGATGCGAGGGTCTATGGTCACACCACTACGGCCATGCACAAACTGAGTACCCCCCCCCCCCCCTCCCCCCTCTCCTCTGGGACCATCATCCGCCATGCGACGGCCTCGGTCAATCAATCAGTTGGAGGGGTGGGTTGGTTGGTAATTTCTCTGCCCTCCGGTGTCATTTGCTGGTGCTGCTGCTGTATGTACAGTAGTTAGTTGGTGCCTTCGCTGCCCTAGGGCATCGTATACTAGTACTGCTTGTGTACCTACAGTAGTATGTATACTTGTTACCTGGTATCATATGGTATGTTTTTGTTTACGTTAAGGTCCCCGATTTAACCCCTTCACAACTGGAAACCCGTTTTTGGGGACAAAATTACTTGGATGTAGTATAGGGAGGGGTTCGGGGGCTCTAGAAGGGTTAACAGCCCCCCTGAACAGGCCGGTGTTACCGCTCTTATTTTCTTGCTGCTTTTAATTCATTGGGTATCATATACCAGGTAGGTTTTAGTGTAAGGGCCACAAGGCGTGAAAAGCCGATTTGACCGTTTAGAACTGTGTCTGTTTTTGGGGGGACAAAGGACTTGGTGTTTGTACTGTACAGTTTTTTTTTCAGTGCTAAAAGGGTTAAGCTTGTTTTCTCTCTTTGTCGACGCTCTTAAATCGAGTACCCCGCTTTAGATTTATTTCATTTTTGCTTTCCGACATGTGCAGTGCATAGCGATCCACTCTAACCGCTAAAGCTGACAACATCGTCAATCGTCCACACCCAATATCATGCCGCTATGCTCACCCAACCCATTATTCCTCTCTTGCGCGTGCTCGATTCTGGTATACCTTGTACCTGGTATACCTTGTACCTGGTATACCTTATACCTGGTATACCTTATATCTGGTACCTTTTACCTGGTGTGCCTTCCCGGTATACCTGATACCTCACATGGTGCTGCTGATGCCTTAGCTCGACAAGGGAAGGGATTTCGCGTGCGTTTTTCAGGCGGATGGGAGTAAGAAGATAACGTGGGACAGCCGCACGGAGTGCAGGGTGAGCCGACGAAGAAAATGGAGACCTTGTGCTTGTGCCGGATCTGAAGCAGAATATTGAAGTCGGAGGCGGCAGTGTTTGTCGTTGTTGGTGCTGTTGGTGTTGGTGGTAGTGGTGCTGTTGTTGTTGTTTTTGTTTTTGTTGTCGCTGTGGTTGATGTTTGTCTAGTTGGAGATGGCGTTGGCGTTTGGTGGTGTTGCTGTTTGTTGTCGTTGTTGGTGCTGTTGCTGTGGCTGCTTCCCGTTGTGTATTGATGCAACGGTACTATTTCCAGACTGCAATGGTTCAACTGATCCCGCAGCGACGGTACGCATTTGTGCTCTTATGTTATTATCGATATGTGACGCGTGCCACGATATAGGTATTGAGGTGTACCACTTTTGGCTGAAACGCTTTCTAAATGACGGGGCATCATTTCCAACTCCTATAATATCCTGGTCTAACTCCAAGCGTTTTGTCCCCATGTCGGGAGTGCGGTGCTAAAAGGGTTAACCCTAAATCGTCGGGATTTCTTTCTCGTTTAGTAGTATGTTTTTTGTCGTATACCTCGGGCATAGGGGTTTTCATCATTGGGTAGCTCATTTATTTTTCTTCAAATCACTTTAAGGGATAAAGAAGGCACAGAACTCCTCAACTGAAGAGCTTAAGAACATAAAAAGGTCCACCTCTACGGTGGCATGCGTCATGTTCCTTGTCCTTGGTCGCTACTCCACCGAAAAGATCTCTCGTACTGGTATGAACAGGGCAAGGTAGCTTATTCTAGGACCTCACGCAGCAGAAGTTTTTGCAACTGTGGCCAACGTGTGTGCCCTCATTGAGGTTTTGGAGAATCGCATAATCCCCGTAGGCGCACAAAAAAACAGGTTTCAGCCCCGGCGCGAAAGGAAACATTTTTGTTTGGCGCGTTGCATGACGTTAGAACCTCTCCTTTGTTCGCAATAATAAACGAGTACAGCTCGGCATGCTGTGTTACGCGGGGAAACCAGCAACTTGGCCGTGTAGGGACCGTGTCAACGGGGGTAGGGAGGGACGATGGGACGAAGATGCTGTGACGTTGAAAGCTGAGCGTGGTCAGATGAAGTGTTACTTGTGCCAGTCCAATTAGTTGTATTAATAATCGTACTTGTAATGGAAGGAGCAGCGGTGGTAGTAGTAGTAGTAGTAGTAGTAGTAGTAGTAGTAGTACATGGTGGTGGTTTTATACCGCGGCGCGGACAGGTTCCCCCACAACGTGGCTCCAAACCTTATTCCACGCCCCCCCCCGTTGCGCTTGTATCCCCTGCCATGTCCTTGACAGGTCCCGTGCGACAAGTGCTGGAGCTTGGGGCAATGCATCCAAAATCATCACACCCTCGTCGTCAAGCTCCTCGCTTTCGTCCACTCAACGAGCTTGCCAGGGGTGACCCCTGCCAAGCGCTCTTGCAAAGGGATGCCCCACGGCCCCATCTTGCCAGATGTGAGCCCGTGTTGTGTATGTTTTGGTCAGGGTTGTAGCGTTAGGTACAACAAAAGCGTACAGCCCGTCTGTGCCTGCGCTGACGAAGCACCTGCAGAAGGCATCCTCATGAGGCGCTCTGCAATATTTAGAGCTGTGAGTTGGCACGTCTTAAGGCACCGACTAATTTTCAGTCGGAATGACGGCCGTTTTCCGGAGGTGCTGACTATCAGACGTATTGGGTTTCCATACTCGTAGGAAGAAATACTAATGCTGAGTGCGATTTTTTTCGCTTGTCGGCGAGGTCCCTCGACCGGGGGAGGGGCTGATTTGGCTCGCTACGCTTTGCTGGCCTAAGTTGGCAATTAGGCTGACCATCAGCTGGATTCGCCAGCTGACTTGCCGACCAAAGTCACTTGGTTGGCTGACGGCATCTACCGACTAGTTTTTAGTCGTGAAATCGTGCCGACTCACAGCTCTAGCGATAGGAGCATAATACGAGTGGCACTTTTTGGCCAAAATGTTTTAATTGACGGGGCTCGTCGGCTGAGAGACTACCCGATATAGTTGGGATTGGATGCCAACGTGGTTGGAATATCGTTTGTGTTAAAAACGCTACTGCCAGGTATTCGTTTTGCACGTAACCCACGGGAACGCTAATCAGGTTACTCTTTCATTTTGTCTCAAAGTCAGCTTTTGGGTGGGGCAAAAAACCTGCTCAGGTGAGGAACCTCAGAGAAAATAATCGTGCCCCTACCGTGGCATGCATCTCATGCCGTCGGCGTCCTCATCTGTTGAGTGGCGGCGTGGTTTGGTCCGCGATAAGGCGGGTAGGAGAAACGAAGGATGACCCGCAACACACGGGAGAACGTTGGTTGTGCTTATGTGACCCTGAAAACCAATATCGCGGAGCACGTTGTAGAGCGCCCAAAAGTTGATTCGTATGTAGCCCTATACTGCCTTAACAATCCACTGCAGCGTTGTCCGTGTGACGAGGAGTTGCGGTCACAAAGTATCCCCCAGGAGAAGACGAGAAGCAACTCGCAGCCTTTCCGATTTTGTTGCTCTCGAGGCAACCCAAAGGCATAGTTTTGCGTGGTCAACCAATCCCTCCGTCCTTCCCTACCTCCCTCTCGGTGTCTTTTTTTCCACCTCAGGGGCCCAGCATGGCAGCAGAAATCCGAAGCCGAGATAGGAAGCGGGCGCGCTCAATCACGCCCGCAGCCGCCCCAGCCGCTTCTGCAGCTACTACCACTACCAGTACGGCCGCCGCTGTAACTCCCACGGAACAACGCAATCCAAGCCCTTCTTCTAGCACGCGTCCTCGCCTTTCCGCACGACCCCCCGCCGCATGCGGTACCACCTCCGGCGCCTCGCCCCCTAACTCCGCTCCGCGGCTAAATACTGTCGGGGGAAAACGCCCCTCAAGCAAAGGGAAACCCGCGAACAGTACCCGGGGAAGATTTTCGAGATATAAGGAGGGGTCGCAAATCGTTGCAGAGGGGGCGGCCCACGCTGCACGCGATCAGTGGAAAGCCTCTGCAGGAAATGGAAGCCCTGAAGCGGGTGGAGGGAATGGAGGAAACGGGTAGGCTAGATTGATGCCTGTTATGATATTTTACTTAATTTCTTGTATTTTTTTCTGAACAAGGAGCATAAACATTCACAAGACTTCCATAAAAGTACTTTAGCGAAGGTAGGTTTTTGACGAAAAGTACGGCACATTTTTGCTCTCCATCATTGGCTTGCCATCACCGACCATTAGTATGCCTAGCACGCATTACCTGTTGGTTGCTGTATCGACAGAACACGACAACCACTGAGGGCACAGAGACTCGAGATATGTAGCTGGAGTACGACGCGGACGAACAGCGTTGATTGTGCCAGCGGGCCGTCGACGGCGACCTGCCGACGGCCCGCTGCTATGGTACGCTCTCGCCCGCTTGATGTCGTCGGGGATGCATCGTTCCGACATTACTACTCGTACTCGTGGTCGTACCGCCTTGGATGTAGCGCGTTACAGAATGATAGCTCGCGCATCGTTTCAATTCTACCACGCTGCGGTAGCAGCAGCAACATCAACAGTAACAGCAGCCGCATCAGCGGCGGCGCGGTGTGAGACCGCCGCTGTCTACATGTACAGCGCCGGGCGTGCTCGGGGCGGAGCGCGCCTTCCCCTTGACGCGGGTAGACTAAGCGCAGCAGTAGCAGCAGCGGCACACGACGAGAGGAAAATGGCCTGTCCCACAATTGAACAGCGCAAAAATGGAGGCTGTTGCTGCTGGTGTTGCTGGGGGGCTGCTTGTTTTTTTGCTGAAGCTGATGCTGCTGCCGCTGGCTGCCGTGAGCTTTGCTGTTGCCTATGGTCGTGGGATAGCAGCGGCGGGACTGCGTTTTTAACTCTGCCGCCGTTGCAGGGGCGCCGTTGCTACGAGCCCGTACGCTGTTATTGAGTTTTTCGTTTTTTGGGGGGTTTGCCGCATTGCCGCACGTCTCCTCTTCCCCCCTCAATTTTGGAGGCGTCGCCTGCAGGATGTGGTTTACCTTATTCGCAAACACACCACAATCATGATGGGAAGAGAATTATCTGTAGTAGCGGAAGGGGAAAAAAAAACATCAAGACATTTTTTTTCGCAAACACTCTGGGTCTGTTTTCGATACGAGTGTTCGCTTCCAACGTTCGTTTTTATTACGTGCCAGTTCAAGTACTCCGTTTTTAACATGTTTAGTTTTAGTTTTTCAACCTTTTGTACCGGTATTTTTTTCCAACATATTTCGTATTCCCCCGCTGTGACCCTACAAGGTTGACGATGGAAGTATTTTGCAGCGGTGTGGAAGGCAAGGCGGTGACAAACCGCACATCTCTCAAATATCCGAAGGGAAACCAACCCACCCCCCTCCCAACCCCACCGCCTCCCACGGTGGGCTCGGCGGGGGCAAACGCGACGGTAGGCGGGGGGGGGGCTGATGGCTCGGGCGGCAGCAGCGGCAGCAGCAGCAGCAGCAGCAACGGCGGCGGCGCTGAGATGCCTGAGGTGGGGAGATGGCTGGGTGACGTCAACCGTTAGTGGGGGGGTTGGTGGGGGTGGGTGGGTGGGTGGGTGGGTTGGGTCCGTTTGAGTTTAGTTTAGTTGGGTTGAGTCGAGTTTGACGGGTGGGTTGGGTCGGATTGAGTTTGGTTGGATTGAGGTCTTGCTGGGTGTCTAGGTCGGGTTGGAGTTGGGGTTGGGATTCGGTTGGTTTGCGACAACACATGGGTGGGTGGGTGGATGGGTGGGTGAGTGGATAATAGGCTGGGTTGGGGTTGGGATTCGGTTGGTGAGCGGCAAGACATGAGTGGGTGGTCGTGATGATGGTGGTGGTTGCTAGGGTCGGGTTTGCTGATTGGGTTGGTGGGTTGGTTCGGGTGGTGGCGGGTGGGTGGGTAGGTTGGTGGGTTGGAGCTGGGGTATGGTTGGTGTGCGACAGCACATGGGTGGATGGATGGCTTCGTGGTGATGGTAGTGGTGGGTGGGTAGGTAAGTTGGTTTGGGTTTGTCGAATTAGGTTGGGTAGTGGATAGGTGGGTGGGTGTTCGTGGGTGATTGGGTTGGCTGTGAAGACGTTGGAGGCACGCGGGTCATCTACGACGTAGCACTCACTATTACTGCACCCTCCACATGGAATTGTTTCCTACCAGTGCCGCCTTGCTTTGCTCTCTCTTTTTTTCCCCTCCTTTTGTTTTATTTTTACGTTGCCGCCGCCCCCCCTCCCCCCCCTCTTTCTCGAGAGGGATGAGTGGTCAATGGTCAGCTTACAATGGTCAGCTTACTGAGGTAAGCAACAAATTATTACGCCATCCTCAAACAAACAAACAACAAATTATTACGCCATCCTCCCCGCGTCTTCCTTTCCTTTCCCGGCTATCGGCGTGCAGGACGACGACGAGTACATCCGAAGGCTGCGTGAGGCAACGGTGCAGGCGACGGCGGCTGCGAAAGAAAAAAGCGAAGAGACCGCGAAGAAGCTAAGCGACATTGACACTGTACAAGAGCACTACGCCTTTCAGATCAGCAAGATTCAGACGCTGCTTAATAGTGCCAAGAGGCGCGCACGCTCGATCAGGGGGCAGCAGCATCGCCTTGACGCCGAGGTGCGCCGATGGGGGGTGGCCTGCCAGCTGGCGCGCTAGCCGGTTTGGCTCTTGGCAAAACAAAACGCCATATTTCATAGCATACAAATTAATGAATTGACGACAGTAGTATACCTGACACGCAAATTAATCCGAAACACAAAGTTGAAGAATGAAAATTAATTCATAAGTTGTCGTGAGGCGGGAGACATAAGCAGACGCGCGACCTTTTGCTTGTTGTTCGTGCATTCCGTTATATATTTCGTCGTTCGTGATTTAGTCCGCTCGTTCATTATTGTCGATGAATGATTTTATCTGTCCGTTCGTTCGTCTCATGCGACAGGAGGCCGCCGCGAAGCTTGAGCTGAAGACAGCGCTAACACGCCGTGCCGCAAGGCTCACAAACGAAGCGGCGCGGCAGGAACAGGAAGCCCGCGCGTTACAGCAAGAGGTACGGACGAATACATGAACCCGCATGATCGTGCCTCAATTTAAGAGCACCCGACACCAAGCCGAAACAAGCAGTGTTAACTACACATTCCGCCGGCCATTATTGAGTCCCGAATGCCCTTACTTTTTTTCGCGCGCTCTTAAAATCGGAGGACCCACCGTATTCTCTAGGACCCAGGGCACGCGATAAAAACTGTCGAGATGTGCGGCCTTATCAGCCGTGTATTAATTGTGTGAAATCTATACCGTATACCTGCCATCTCTACCGCACCTGACCCCCAGGGGTCAGGTTGGGTCGACATACTCACGCATCTGTATACAACGGCAGCTTGCGCTGCCGGAGTAGTAACGGGGACCGCCGGTGGGGACAGTTCGCGCTATCGCTATCACGGGAACTAAGGGATACGCCAGGTAACGCTGGGTTGCGAATGCAATTGAGTGAACTTGACGCTCGACGTGTATGAAAGTACATGGAAGTGTGGTGAGCTTAAGCTTTTTTTTTCCCATATGCCGGAGGATATACCTGGTAGCGCGTGAGATAACGCACTCCCCGGGATGACTATCCAACACGGTTTGAACCAAACCAAGGGGAAGCACAAAACGAAAATTGCGGCGTCGGATAGGTCTTGTCGAGAGACCTTTTTCATAAACACATCGCTAGGCTTGAACGCGCGGCCCCTGTTATGATACGGGGGAAATCGGCTTGGAAAATTCGCCTGAGGCGGCTCGGTATCTTGCGCGTTATAAGTTAGTTTTGTGAGCGCGCAGAAGCACGAGTGATCTCATGCTGCGTGCGTGGCGTTCAGGTCTACCTTTTTCTCTTCCTACCACTTCCCAGATCTTCATATCTGGTCTGTAGTTTCGGTATTGCTCGGGATCACATTTTCGTCGATATCAAGCCGCATTTGCCGTGTTACAATTGAACCGACAGCGCGCCGTTCAGCCAACGCGTGACCACTGACTCCTGCCATTGCATCGGTGCATCGCTCTATGTCCCCCCCGGTACAGGCGACAGCGCTTTGACGCGCCAGACGCTTGGTATGCCCTACAGCACGCAAGATAACAAACTCCCCTGCGATGAATGTCTTATCCCGATTTTGGCATAGCAAGGGGAGCTCACGGAACGAAAATGGCGGCTCTGGAAATAAATCGTTGCCATGTTTCCATAGGCACATCGCTCGGCGTTTATTCTCCCGCTGTTGCGGAGAACATCAGCTTGGCAATTCATCCGAGGGGCGTGTGTTTTGTCTTGCGTGTGATACCGTAGTAGCAGTAGTAGTAGTGTGCTGTGCGGTGCGAATCGGTGCGACACCATTGGTGCTGTGTCGTAGGCGCTGCAACAGCCAGCGTGGAGGGAGGAGGGGAGGTTCAAGTCATAGCTAGATTGCAGGGGGTTGAGTGAAGTTAGAGCTTGGAGGGGGGGGAGAGAGGGAGGGGCTGGGGGAGAGGAGGTGGGAGGAGCGCTTGGTTGTTTGCTTCCGATTCCTCCGTCATCGCTGGGCTTGCCTTCTTTCGGTGTCGTGTTGCTTTGCGGCCCACACGTTGCTATCATATGTCCGTATGCCCGAGGCGTGAAGGGAAAGAGGGAGCGTGAAGGCATAGCTAGAAAGGGGGCAGCGGACTGCGAGGGGGAGGGGGCTTTGTTGCGTCCGCTTTCTCCGTCAGCACTGGGCTTGCCCTTTTTCTTTTCGTTGTGTTATGTGGCAACCCGACGTTGCTGCGCACAATTGCCCGAAGCATGGCTGAAATGATGATGCGGGATGAGGCATTTTGTTTCGTAGAAGGAGGCAGAGTCTGCCCGGCAAGTGACGAAAAACGTTATGCAGGATGAAAAGTGTTTGTCGTAAGAGGCAGTAGGCGACGAAATGCATTCTGCAAATGAACACGTCCGTAGTATAAGTATTGATGGGATAAAATAGACGGCAGAGCCTGCAAGTGGAAAATGCTAAATGAAAAATATGTCTGTATGCAACAGGGGGAAATAGACGGCAAAGGGGGATCGGCCGATAACGCGCTCCAAACGTTTTTCGACGTACCGGGATCCGGCGTGGACGGTGACACGCGCCGCCACTCAGCTCCAGCTACTGTGCACGGGTGTGCTTATACGAAAAGGAGGTTTTCTTTTGTGTTCTCGATGTGCCCCCGCCGCATGCATGGCAATTGAGTTAGAGTTAGGGTTAGGGGAGTCGGCGTACGCACGGCTGGTGCGTCTGGGCTAGGGGAGTTTGGTTTGTTCTTGGAAGCAGCATCACATTCTATGGATCTGCGTTTGCGTGCTACGCCCGCGGGGCCTCCGCAGTTGCTTCCAGCTCATTATTTAGCTGGATGCGTGTCCATGTCCGCTCGTGCAGAGGGTGGGCGTCGACTCCCCCCCCTCCCCCGGATTGACGTAGCGCCAGAGTATATATTTATGCGTACCATCTACTGAGGTGCGTGTAGCACACATCAGGTGTTGCCGTTGCTGCTTGCTGTTTTTTTGTGCTGCTTGAAGCATCGTCATCGCGGTTGGAATGGCCACTAAACCGACGCTGCTTGTCGGCAGGAAATCGGAAGCAGTTCGATTTGTTGGCGAGAAGTGTGGGGATTGGTGGGCGGCGCAGGCGTTCTTGTTTCGCGAAAAAGGCGTCTTGCAGAAGTTTTTTCACCGAAATTTCTTTTAGCGAGTTCTGGCGTTTTGCATGTGTTACGGTTCGCAAAGTTACGTTTCACAAAGGTATTTTTCGTGAATCTCGCTTTTCGTAAACGTTACGTTTCGCAAATCTTACTCTTTGCAAACTCGTCGTTAAATTTGTCTTCCTTTTCCTGCTGCTCGAGTTCTGCACGTGAGTCTCACGGTTCCGTTGTAGACGCCGGAGTCAGCTGTTGTCGTTTTTGTTTCATTGGTTGCATTTTTTTGGGTGTGATAACCTTGTACGAGTAGCGTATGTATGTATTTTTGTCACCGGTCTTGGTTTAGAGCTATAAAATAGTATTTATAATGTTTCGCGGAAGCAGGTGTGCACGTCTGGATGCATTTCTGGTCCGACGTGCGATTTTACGAGGCGGTTGTTGTAGTACGGATCGAGCCTCCGTGCGCATCCTTGCGCAAGATATCGGTGCCAATTTAACGTGTTGTGCCGGCAGCTGAAAGCCGCGCGTCCCGGCGATGAACGCGATGCAGTACTCTGTAATACAGTAGTACATGACACTCGATGCCACACAGGAATGCTGGCGCTTTACTACTCGTACAAGTACAGCAGTGCGTGACGCCCTTATAGTACTGCATAGAGGCGCCGACCCAGGGTAAGTTTAGTAATTGACAAAACGTGCGTTTGAAACTACTTTCAGTGGAACGACTACCGATTTCCTTGTTCTTCTGTGAATCTCAGCACGGCTTTCGTATTCCTCGTTTTCCAAGCTGGTACTTTTTCTGGAGACGTCGGCATGTTTTTTCGGTTCTTGGCAGGAACATCCTGTAATATTGCTGTAGTGCAAGTATTACCGTGTCGGCATGCAGGAGGCATACTATGCCAGATATCCGAGTACCACATAAATAAAAGAGAATGGGCGCCAGGGTGAGGCAGAAAATTGCCACGAACGTGCGGTGAGCGTGTGTATGTGGGGGGCACTCGGTGGATGTCAGAGGTGGCCCATATGACACAATGCAAACAAGGGAAAATCGTGTTTGTGTTTGTTGTTATGCCTCGCAGGCGTTTGTCATCGTACTATTCGTAAGATAAGCACCCCCTGGGCCGAGTTTCTGTGCTAAATTCTTCTATCGCAAGCGTGATGTACGTACAACGAAAATTGTGGTTTTGGCGATGATTCGTCGAGATATTTTCCATGGACGATTCGCTCCGGGTTTGTATGTTCCTCGTTGTCGAGCGAAAAATAGCTTGGCAATTCGTTGGCGAGGGTGTGCTGCGCGCTGCTAGTTGCTATGGCGATGACATAGGGTGTCGCTGCTAAAATTACTAGTAACAGATTACAGATGGGCGTACAAGACAGGTGACACGCTGCGGCTCGACCAGTCTAGTATGTGGCTTGCCATCTCTTTTTTTTCCCCGGCCTCCGTAGTTTTAATTCAGCCAAGTAATACGCCCTCGTACATGCTTATGACAGCACTAGCGGCATGGGAAAGGGGTGATGTAATTGCTGTACTGTAGTCGTTAGAGCATGCAGATTGCCAGTTTCATCCTGCCGAAAGTTATCTCCTTAGACTAATTATTGTGTCGTTTAGTAGAGTGTATCGGCGCACGGCGTGATGCTTCACGATTTTTTATGATGAAAAAGCTGTCAGTGGGTGTATTTTCGGCGTAGATGAGTTGATCGTGGTGACGACGAGCATATATTACCATCACGCGATCACGGCCAGCATCGCCGACGCCCGCAGGGAAAGGGTGGCTCCGACAAGAGGACCCGATTACGGCTACGGTACGGGGAGTACCCTCGATTTTGTTGCCGAGTTTCAGGGCGCTAGCCCAAGCGGCTCTTACCACTCAGGAAAAGGCTGCCTATGTTGGCCACTCGTAGCAAAACAGGCCATGGCGGCGGTGCGTACCGCGAAACAGATACGGTTAGCAAGTCTGCGAAGAAAAGGGTGGCCACATGCGCAACAAGAAGTGACCCCCCTACCATAGCCTTGGTAGATCGATGCGTGTGCTACGAGGCCTTGACGGCGCGGGTTTGTTCCGTCACGACAGCTGCCCTCACCAACTCCACTTGCAGTGCTACGCCACACTACGCGTCTAGGCAAGGGTCACCCTACTATACGTTGTCCGGCGTACCTGGCGACCGCAACAGTCGACGAGACCGACAAGAAAACGCGTCCGAAGCACGGCGACGAGGTTTTGGCGTAGGCGCTGAGGGTCGCGCGGCAAGCGTACCGGCTGAGGGAAGCGGGAGTTCCAACAGGGGGGCACACAGGGGGAGCACATACTGGAGTTGCAGGACTCGTGCGCTGCATGATACTTGTTGTACGGCGCGCTCACATCATGAAGGACCGCACTTACCATGTGTCGCAATGTCTGAGCCTGAGAGAGTTCACAAGGGGGAAGCTTGGGCGGACGCATGCTGCCCCGGGTATCACAGAGAGAGACCAAGCCGCTGGGGGCAAGTATGAAACTCCAGTCGGGCAAGCAGGAACCCCCCCAGAGACAAAGCACAGGGCCGCCTCTGCAACACCTGGGGTGGCAGCATCTATGCCGAATAGCAGGGAGGGAAAGGATCGGTTGCAAAGGGTAGCCGAGGCCGGCCGAGAGGATCTGTAAGCGGGTCATGAGCAGACCAAGCGGGAGAGGGGCCGACATGAACCACGAGCGAAACCTCAAAGTAGGGCCAGCGCACCACCCTCGTCCACGTCCCGTGAGGGGAGGGTACTCATTTGATGCATAACCGTTCAGACTATGGACATAGCCGTAGTATTCAGACCATGGACCCTCGCATCCTTACAATACCGGGACGGTACACGCTGGATGCACACCAACCAGGCAGACATCGCGCACGCCAATCGCAAAGCGCCGTGATGTGTTCGACAAGTCGCGTGAAGGGTGAGCTGTATCCTATTAAGAACGAGTGGTGAGGAGGCGGACTTGCACGTGCCTTGTGCGTACTATTTGTACACATGGATGACAGCTTGGAATTAATGTTTTTGTCTTTTGGTGTGGCCAATCCCAAAGACAGCAATAGGGATACTATTTAACTGCCTCGCACGTGCCATACGTTATGCGTACTATGTGATACCATCCCCCGTGCACGGAGTTAAGGTTCTCCACTTCGCACAATATGATCTACCTCGACCAATATCTCGGTTACCGCCGAAACATAATACCGAGCAAAATACGGTACCATGGTGGTCTAGTTTACGTAATAAGAGGCGTCACGGCGTCGTTACCAACCGACGCGCACCCAGTAGAGGGGGAAGGGAGGGGGGGGTGCTATTAATAGTGGGGGGAAAACTAGAATAGGGCCAGGGACAGAGAGCGAGACGGACCAGCAGAAAATGGCGGGACGCGAACCGACGGATTTAGGGGAGAAGGAATAGCAAAGAGCCGAAGATGCGATCCGCAAGGATCGGTGGAGGACCCACGCTACCACACGGCAAGGCCCCAACTGGAATACCCCTAAGTGCGCCGGGGCGTGAGGACGTGTCCCTATTCCTTCCTGGGCGGCCGTGGAAGTACCTAGCGTGCGGGATTTGCCGTATTTTGTAGGCAAAGATGTCACGTGCTCCACGTGCGTTTTTTGGTCAAGGCCTTCGCGAAAGGCTCGGCTCTTTCACATTTCCGCTGTCCTGCAGTCAACCGCGGAGTTCACCGACACGGGTCGGCGCGCATTCGCGGAAGCGGTCCACGCGGATACGGATCTTCATGGTCGAGACGCGCGGATTGGAAAGGGAGTGTGGCAAGAGATAGACGCGGTTCTACGTAGCCTAGGACTGTGGTACGCATGGGCACACTGCAGCCTAGGCATGGGGCCACCACTCCAAGCCGGTTCCCTGGATCATACACAGCATAGCTACGCGACAGGGAAAAAGGCGCAGCTGCAGTTGGCAGGCGCGCGCGCAAACCTAAGCGTTCATGTGCTTGGCGTCATCAACCGCGCTCGGGGGCAGCGCCGACCGAAGCGGCACTTGGCGACGCCCGAGCCCTGCAGGCAAGAAGTTATGGTACATCCTGATACCCCCTCGGGACTCACCGAACGGCCGCATAAGGAGGCGACATAGGTTCGTATTGGTGGAGAGCGTTGACATACGAGTCTCCCGTACTCCAATGACTAACGGCGCACACGAGGTCAGAGTGCACAAGGGAGCGGATTGCCACCAGTACGCTTCTAACGAAGTCAAGCTCAAACGTGTCTCGTCGCCGTGCCGTCACGCGGTTGGTGTGATAATTGCAGCAGGCTCTTGGTAGAATCGCGCTCGATGGACAACGAGGAGACATAGACCACGCTGGTGGTGATCCAATCCCCACCTGAACACCACCCCACCGATTCCGCCACCGTGGCTGCTGCAGTGCTGGCGGGTGATGCTAGAGTGGAAGTCGGAAGCGCTCCCTCGTGGCTCCCGGATAATGAGCACGCCTCCCATGTGCTCTTTAATGCCATCAGCTCCGGCGGCACCCTACCGGGCCCCGGATGTATTGGCCGAAACGCCGCAGACCTCCAGTCCATCATCCACACCGATATCGGACGAGGAGAGTTCGGTCAAGGAATGGCAACATATCGGAGAGAAATCGCCGATGAGCCAGACGTGCTCCTTCCGGACTTCTGGCAATTGTTCTTGCTGTCCAGCCTCACCGCGTCTGGGGCAGACGCGTCGCCCGGGTTGCGTAGACATGTGACCACTCACGTAACCGTGGAGGCGGCTCATCACCGCGGGGGTTACGCGATAGTGGCGGCCGCAGCTGGAGGAGTTCAATCGCGAGGTGGGGCAGTTGGCGGCTGCGGTACCTGAAGTGGTGGAGTGGAGCACGGGGGCTTGAGGGCTCGAACCTTACACAACCCGGGTAACTGGCTCGTTCTGATCGACTGCTCCAATGTTTCAACACGTTCAACAGGACGGCAGAAGTTGTAGAGGTCGCCAATCGCGTGTCAATGCTCACGCCGGTTGCAGCCAAGTGCTATGGTTTGAGACCAGCGGACGTCTTATTCCATGTAGGTTATGGGGAGACGCGGACGCTTTCTTGCTTCAGAAGATCAACATGGAGCCCCTACAGAACCAGTGACGTCCTATCTGGCGTTGCGACCGGGAGTTGAGCGTTTCTGAGATGATCGCAAGGGAGAAGGTGGAACCATTAGCTTACAGCATATACATGAATTCCATGTTTTTCGGCCACATGGGGTTTAATGGCGAACACGAACAGAGCTATATACCCCCCCTCCAATGCGAGGTGGGGGCCATCGGCATCGTGGTCAAGCCCGCCAAGACCGTGGTGCTCCCCCCGAATTTCCGCATGGGGGTGACGAAGGATAATTTGCTCGTTCACAGTTTAGAAACGGTGGGGGTCGTTTTGATCGGCAGCAGGGAGGCGCCTTTGATCGCGCGGTGGGGATTAACCGCCCTGCGCACGGCCTCGCTATCATGACCAGCAAGAAGCCGGCGGTCCTTAACGCCATCGATTCTCTCGGGCAGAAAACACGCTGTCTTGAGCATCTTGGACATGGGTTTGCTCCTCGACTCAAACAAGACGAAGAGAACATACAATAGGACGCAGGTGGCATGTGCACGAATCATTGAGCTACTGGGAGCAGTGGATGCACAAATAAATGGTCTTCCTGAAAGGGCGCCAGGATGATCGGTTAACATTGCAGTTTCACCAGCAAACTCATGTGCGCCTTGCTACGGGGGTGGGAAGGCCACGATTATCGTCGAAGGAGGAGAGGAGAATGCTTGCTTCTATTCGGAGCAGGGTTGGGATCTTGACGGAACCCGGCCCATTGGGAGCCCAAGGTACGGAGGAGGCTCCCTGGATTGAGCAACATCGTCCAGCTCGGAAGGAACTTGTGTGAGCTTCGAGACACATGGGGCAGTGTAAACGAAGCAATAGCCGGCAATGTCATATAATTCGGCTGACCGGGAGTCCCGGTGTTGGTTATATAGCACTACTGAACCACACAGTCACTTGATAGTTTGCTCCTGATTACTACGGCAGTGCGTGGCGAGGAGAGAGAGTCCCGGAGATCCCTGTTACGAAGTCGGTGAGAGTCAATTGGCGGAGTCCCAAACATATCTTTTGTTGGTTATATAGCACGACCCACTGAACAACGCAGTCACATGATACTGCGTTGTTCTGTGGGTAGTGACTATATCACCAAAACAAAAGAATACTTCGGTACATGTTTGCGAGTACGCCAACTATAGTCTAATATGTGACTGCGTTGTTCAGTGGGTAGTGCTATATAACCAACAAAATGTATGTAAACATAATACTGCGTTGTTCTGTGGGTAGACTAGTGCTATAGTCTAGACTATAATCAGCAAAAGATACGTTTGCGAGTCCGCCAACTAGATTATATGTGACTGCGTTGTTCAGTGGGTAGTGCTATAGTCTATAACCAACGAAATATATGTTTGCGAGTCCGCCAATTGACTCTCACCGACTTCATAGTTCGCTCCTGAGTACTACGGGAGTGCGTGGCGAGGGGAGAGCCCCGGAGATCCCTGTTAGGAAGTCGTTGAGTCAATTTGCGGATTCCCAAACATATCTTTTGTAATAATAGGTTATAGTCTATAGAACTAGACTACACATTGAGCTACGTAGTCACGTGACTGCGTGGGCCAGTGGGTAGTGCTATATAGCCAACACTCGGCACAGAAGAGGACGCCGCTCCATCACCCCCAGAGGTCGACATGGTGGTGGCGAACGGCGCGGCCACTATTATTAACTCCCGGAAAAACCCAGAAAAAATGGCAAACTGGTCGATGAAGGCCGCCACGCCTAGTACAAAGCTCCAATGGATCAAAAGCTGACAGACGGCACGCCAGCCGGGCCCGGACAGCCGGCTAGTGGCGGCGAAGGCGAACCGTTTCACCAAGGCTCGCTGTAGGAGCCTTTAGGTGGCCGGATTTGGCGCCTGCTTTCGGGCGCGGCCACTGGACTAGCTCCGAGTCATACCTTCCTCACAGTTCATGATAATAAGCATTCAATTTCACATGATGATGGGGATTGATGAATTCGTGACGGTGAAGCGTTCTTGCTGCTATCAGTCGACGTAGACACGCGACGTACCCTTATCCGTTCCACAGCTGGAGCACAAAAGTTCACCAGCCCCCAGCAACTTCTTCACGTGACCTCCCGTATACATCCAACCGGTTTGGGACGCCCCGTCAAGTCCGTACGCTCTCCCATTGGCCGAGGCCTATGTGGTAGTCCGCAAGATATTTCAGAACAAGAAGGAAATTTTGAAAAGCGGCGCAGCCGCATTTCTGACCCGTTTTGGGTCCGGGTTAGGGTTAGGTGTTCGATTGGGTCTACGCCCGTACCTCGATCCTACCAGGAAGTGCTTCCTACCTCGCAAACGCGAACACGGCCCACCGCCTCAAAGATCCGCGCGACCAAAACGCTAGGTAAGCTCAATGCACGGGTCAGATCGGGTCGGGTCGTGAGATTGTGAAACCTAGCGACCCGACCCGACCCGACCCTCGAGATATGACCTGAAGAAAACGAAACAGCTCGTCAGGGGTCGGTCCGGAAAAAATAATTTCATCATGGGCAATTGAGAGCTGAGAGTAGTCTGAGAGGTCAGAACTGCCGAGGGTGGCACCTAATGCACCGACATCACAGCAGTAGTAGGTGAGTCTAGCAATACCAGGTACGGTAGGCGAAAGGCAGCATCTTTTTTACACAGAGGCTACTTCATTAAAAAGTACCCCCGACCGAGGGCTCGTGGTCTTCACGAACCCTCGAGGGGAGTACATGCTTCTGTACCGCTTCGGGATATACTACACTCCCCTGCTACTCCCTGACATAAACGCCTGTACAAGTTGTGGAAACCCTGCAAGCCTGTTGACCGCAAGCCTTCTCCTCGCCTCCCAAGACACCAGAAACACTGCTTGACTTGTGAGGTAGACCCTTGTGCTGGGCGTCATGAAGGTGGGTTTGCGCATCAGCCTGAGGCCAACAACAAGGCGATTGCTGCCATCGTGATAGTGACACTACCAAACGTTGCTGCAATGCTCGTAGAACTTACTCGATGACTGCCGCAAACGTTGGAGCATGGCGTGATCAAGAAGGCAGCATCATCGCCAAGCCGTACGAGTATGTATCTGTTGAGTGGTGGCGTTGTTGTTGTCCCTATGGGGAGCCATGTCTCCTATTAATACACATACCGTGTTCAGGGTCTCCGCAGCTGTTGCCATGCAAGCCCCTCTTTACGTTTGGGTTGGGTCCTGTGGCAAGGAGAGGGAGGTGCGGTTGCCGTCTTTTATAAAGAAGGGTACCAGTATAGCCTTGTGTTGCATAAACAACGACGTCTAAATATTACGAGTATAGCGTAAGAGCCTGCTTTCAGCGAAGCCGTATGTTCACGGCGGCAGCAGTATACGTATCATAGCAGTACGCGGGTACAGCAGTGCGCACTGACGTCCTCGCGTGTCCGTTGGTCAAAAGATACCAAGTCAAATATGACGTTGTGAATTCTAGCTAGTGTAGACTAGAGTCCCATCGTTTTTGCGTGCTCGGTGTTATCCGAGGGAATCGATGTTCATGCGGCACGTTGCGGCCGTGGGACGCAGCAGTCGGACTAGCTGCTGTCATCGTCGTCGTGAGCGAGCTCGTGAGCACTCATAAGCATCGCAAGTTCACGATCCTTGGAAATGTGCATCTAGTGGACGTACCTTGTATCATATGAATCATACCTGGTATTGCAGCTACCTTGAAGTCTTGGCATGAGTAGGAGTTGTACGGTTTTGGTGTTGTGTTGGTGTCGGTGTTGTGTTGGTGTCGGTGTTTGTAGTCGTGCTCCGGCAGTAAGTACTCGGCATGGAAAAATGTGAGCGCCGTTCACCGCAATTCTGAGTTCTTATCTAGGATAAAATGTGGAAATCGGGGAAGTTGGTTTGACCCACGTGCGCTTGCAGGGTAGGTAAGAACCAGACTTCTCGTAAAAGCTACTGAAATGACGTGCTTTGAGGAGCCAACAGGTGCACAGCTGCAGCAGTCCGTACATGCAGCAGCACCGCAGGAGCAGCAGTCTACCGGTATTGTTGACAACTGAAGTCTTCCCGCGATAAAAATGAAGGCACGTACCGTAGTGGGGACGGGGGAGGAGAGCCTGTTTTAGTGACTCTAGATTTGAGTCAAGTGTAGGGAGGGGGAACTAGAAAATAAAAATTGCGAAAGATGATAGATGGGATGAAGAAAACAAATACATGCATCATAGTCGTGGGAAGTATAGAATCAACAGAATACTCATGGGCATACCCAACAGGTACTCCATCAGGGAAGAAGTATTACAGTGAAACATAAATAGTACACTTGTTTTTGATACCCCATGCGTACCGACCTACAATCTACTGTACGAGCGAGCGATGTAATGAAGCCTCTATTATTAGGAAGAGCGTGCAGCAGCACGAGGACCGGCACGCTGCCTGGGCGTGTCTTACAGCGGTTCCCTGCATCGCGGTCTGGACACATCTCCTACGCCAGCAGCTGGGTCTACTCCCTGTGGCGATGCTGTAGTAGTATGTTTACTACAGGGCTTTTCACAGGTCGGCTCACTGCTCGTGACCCGACCCGACCCGACCCGACCCGACCCGACCCGACCCGACCCGACCCGACCCGACCCGACCCGACCCGACCCGACCCGACCCGACCAGTGATGTTTCGAACACGTACTGACCCGTCCCGACTCAACCCGCGAGAGTTTGAAAACCTCCTGACCTGACCGTCGATCGGGTTATTATGACCCGTGAAAAAACCTGGTTTATTTCGACATGGTTTCCGTCTGAAGCCCCAAAGGGGGTTAATAGATTGAAGGGTAAAGGTAGCTCGGGGAGTGCTTTTCGCCCCGCTCAGTATGTTGCGTTCTTCCCCATCGTGTGCGGCGTTCGGCCACTCGGTGACTCTCCTCAACACAAACGGTTACACCCCGTCAAAATCATGGAACCAGTAACCGCCCCCATCCCTTGCGTCGCTTGCACGCATTTGTTTGCCTGGCCCGCCTAAAACCACCCGTGTCCAACACAGGTACGAAGCGCCGTGAGGCGCCTGTGCCGGGACTGCTACGTGGTCAAGAAGAAGGGGGTTGTGTACATCCGTTGGTGAGCATCGATTCCTTTTTTTGGTGTCGCACAGGGGTATACGAGAAAATGATAAATATGGGTCGCACTCCGTAACCCTTGTGGGCACGCGTGCTACGATAGAGGAATCAAAGGTGTACCACATTGTGGCGAAACTCTTTCTTGATGACGGGGCCTACTTGAAAACCCACAAAACCGTCGGAATGCCTTTCTTGTTTTCGCGATATCTCTTCTTCTGTTTTTTTTTTCAGGACACCTAGGCCCCATGGGGTAGTTCGTCGGGGGTTCACTTCTTTTTTTTTTCTCGAAATCCGATTCGGCGTGGTGTGGGCTATGGAGCTCCCCAAGTGGCTAATATGATCCTCAGAAACAAGTTCTTACACCTGTACGGTATAATAGCGTGTCAAAAACACGAACAGTGCGATCATGCCAAGCTTCAATTACGGGAGAACATATATATATATATACATATGTAAATATGATCTTCGTTATTTTTTGGCTCGCTGCTCTCCGGCGGCCGAGTGTTTCTTCTCGCACTTTCGGCCGCGGGGCCAGCTAGCCTGCCATGGGTACATTACGAAGCATGTCTGGCTCTCGACCAAGCTCCGTGGCGGCGCTCGGCGCATTAAACGTCGCTTAGCTGGCTCTATTTGTGAAGGGATTGCGTTCCGCCTCCCTGAGACGAGCAGGTCACTTGGAACACCACAACAAACTGTTTTGCAAGTTTTGACATTTTGATGAAACTTTTACAATTTTTAGTTCTTTGTTGTTTTGTTCGTAGAAAAATGGCCCGCTAATCAACTAACCCCAGCAGCAGAACAGCAGCAAGCGGTAGTAGCGGCAACCGCCCGGACTAAATTAACCTCTGCAGCAGCAGCACAACAGCAGCAGTAGCAGCAACATACAACAGTATAGTAGCAGCAGTACCAATGTGGATCGGATTAGTGTGGGGTTTGGGGGCGCGCCGCCCTGGACCGTTTAGGCCCCGCATCTCGACGTGGGTGCGTGGGCATGGGTGCAGGCAAGGGTAAGCCGGCCTGCGCTCTCCCGCCGCGCGGGCGGCCGCTCGTCGAGGCAGGAGCGAAAGCGTCTGTGGGCGTGGTTGACTCGGTGTGTTTATTTTTCTCTTGCGGGGTAACTAGACGTGTCCGAATGTAAGGACCGTTTTTGCTTGAACAAAAAGACATACCCCGGTATTATATTTCCGGACAGAGAGGATGCCAGCAGGAGGAGGGGGCTGGGAGGTAGAGGCCGGGAGGTAGAGGCCGGGAGGTAGAGGCCGGGAGCAGCCGAGTGTTGGCACGAGCGCCACAGGGAACGGCTTGCATTTCTCCGCGCTGGAGACGGGGCTCACCGGGGCATAGAGCAGGGATGTCATCATGAACTACAGTAGTGTTCTGTATACTTCGAAGTACCGTATGATACCAGGGATGAAAAAATGAACAACCTAATATCGTAGCTAGCCATTTATAACAAAGTACAAAATATGGATACATTTACTGCTGCTGTGTATTGACGTGGTGCTGAGTGATAGGTTAGTAGTACTTTTGGGTTTTATCAGTACTCTATAATGATTTTATTAGTATTTTGATGTGCTCCCCACAACAGTAGTAGAGGTAGTCGGGATGACTTCAAAAGGAAAGGTAAATATTAAGATCACCACACTTACTTCCGCATATTTTCACGCATACCGTGTGTTGCATTTAACTCCTCCTTTGTAGTCACAAAATTAGGTGTATTACGCAGCTTGCATGAGTATCGACCCTAAATTTATCGAACTCACAGCTGACGTGTTTGGACAACTTTTTTCAAAATTCACCTGAATTTTTGTTGGCAGTAGGGTTATAGTCACTCGGGCTACGTATGCACCCAACCCATCGGCAAAAAAGGGAGTGCCTCCTTGGTGATACAACCAGTAGGAATGAGAACCAAACATGGTTGCAGTGGTGTACCCATTTTTTAAGACCACACCAGTCTGGTCCCAAATACAAGAGCCACGTTTTCAACGGGCTACAGTTAGTAAAAGTGGGTTATATTTAGACCCAGACTGGTACGGTTTAAGAAATTCGGGCGATAGCATCGAGGAAATCAAATCGGCTAGTCACTAAGAAACAATCAGGTTGGAAACAACCACATGGAATTAGTATAGATCGTTTTTGGTTGACCATATTGGAGACAACACCATCCAAATCGGCCTGTCACGGGGTGGCCTTAGAAGTAGGCATTATTCACGCTGTATTAAAGTGGGGATTGTATTGGTTTTTGCTTTTATCGTTCCAAAACCCCCTGCTCTTCGACGCTATTTTCAGGTCATGCCTTTTAATTAGCTATCCCCTACCCTGTCTCAAGACCAAGTTGAGGCACGATTTGGCTCTGTACGATTCCCATGCCACCCCCGTTACAGGAGGAGCTTGCGGCAGTGCATGCATCACCACGCTGCACACGTCACACATGGCCTTGCGGTTGCAAATTGGGCGCGTACCCCTTCCCCCGTTTTTACCCCGGAAGCCCAGGCCTCTTCGTGTTCGTGTAGCCGAGACCGCAATCGTGACATCGTCATGTTTGCAGTATAGTTTCCCTCTGAACTCCCGAAGGTGTTGAAAAGGTCCAAATTAAAAGCATCAAAAGCCAATGCAGGACTTATTCCACAATTATTTCAAGTGATTGTTCCTCTAAAGCGGGAGTTCTAAGTGGGTTTAACTCCGCTCCGCTGGCTCTCTTCCCCGCAGCAAAACGGTAAAAAAACACAAGCAAAGACAGGGTTTCCACACGGACGCTGGCGTGTTGGGGTTGGGGGGGGGAGGGCACCCGCACGTGCTTGGAGGAGCGTGCGCGAGGGAGGCGCTTGAGGCGGGCTCTTGCGCTGCGTCGTCCGGCGATGGGAAAAGCCCGGCGGGAATTCTGGCCGCGCTACCCTGGCGTGAGTGTCTTGTGGTTACACCGACCGATTAAGAGAGGAAGAGCTGAAGTGTCCAACCTGTGGGAAAAGGCTTAGCATGACTTTGCTTTGCTTTGCTTTGTTTTGCTTTGCCTTGCCTTGCCTTGCCTTGCCTTGCCTTGCCTTGCCTTGCCTTGCCTTCCCTTGCCTTGCCTTGCCTTGCCTTGCCTTGCCTTGCCTTGCCTTGCCTTGCCTTGCCTTGCCTTGCCTTGCCTTGCCTTGCCTTGCCTTGCCTTGCCTTGCCTTGCCTTGCCTTGCCTTGCCTTCCCTTCCCTTCCCTTCCCTTCCCTTCCCTTCCCTTCCCTTCCCTTCCCTTCCCTTCCCTTCCCTTCCCTTCCCTTCCCTTCCCTTCCCTTCCCTTCCCTTCCCTTCCCTTCCCTTCCCTTCCCTTCCCTTCCCTTCCCTTCCCTTCCCTTCCCTTCCTTCCCTTCCCTTCCCTTCCCTTCCCTTCCCTTCCCTTCCCTTCCCTTCCCTTCCCTTCCCTTCCCTTCCCTTCCCTTCCCTTCCCTTCCCTTCCCTTCCCTTCCCTTCCCTTCCCTTCCCTTCCCTTCCCTTCCCTTCCCTTCCCTTCCCTTCCCTTCCTTCCCTTCCCTTCCCTTCCCTTCCCTTCCCTTCCCTTCCCTTCCCTTCCCTTCCCTTCCCTTCCCTTCCTTCCCTTCCCTTCCCTTCCCTTCCCTTCCCTTCCCTTCCCTTCCCTTCCCTTCCCTTCCCTTCCCTTCCCTTCCCTTCCCTTCCCTTCCCTTCCCTTCCCTTCCCTTCCCTTCCCTTCCCTTCCCTTCCCTTCCCTTCCCTTCCCTTCCCTTCCCTTCCCTTCCCTTCCCTTCCCTTCCCTTCCCTTCCCTTCCCTTCCCTTCCCTTCCCTTCCCTTCCCTTCCCTTCCCTTCCCTTCCCTTCCCTTCCCTTCCTTCCCTTCCCTTCCCTTCCCTTCCCTTCCCTTCCCTCCCCTCCCCTCCCCTCCCCTCCCTTCCCTTCCCTTCCCTTCCCTTCCCTTCCCTTCCCTCCCTTCCCTTCCCTCCCCTCCCCTCCCCTTCTCTTGCACTGCTCTGATCTGCTCTGCACGGCGTGGTCTGTTGTACTCCGCCTCGCTTGCGTTGCCTTGCCTCGCCTTTCTGTACCTTACCTTACATCACCCCAACCATGCACCCTCCGTCGTGCTCGTACTATTATCTTTTGCCCCTCGTGCCTGTGTCCCCGACGACGCCATGCAGTGCCCTCGTGGGCAAGCACCCCATCTTCTTACTCCTCCTCGCGTTCTTCTTTTGGAACCGCCGCTCTCTGGCCAGGTGGGTTTTTTGCTTTTCTGTTTTTTGGGTGAAGCGGCTTTCTTAAGCCTTTCGCCAATGCAAAATTACCCCACACTCGTTCCAAATAATGAGACCTCAAAAATTGCGATACTGTGCCAAAATGGGGGATCTTAAATTTTCCCCTTTTTGATGATGGCTCGATGTATAATCTCCCGATTGCTGGAGCGGCATGGAAGGGAGCGGGCATGGAGCAGGTGTTTGTTTCGCGTTGCCCGATCTTCCTTGCTCTTACTGAACCCACTCCTCATCTCCCGCCTCCTCGCCGCCTCACCCCTGCCCGTTTTCCTCGACACAGCCTTGCCGTCGTTAAAATCGGGGTATAGTGCACCTGCAATTGGGCTTCCTTCGGAGGGCCTGTCGGTCGTCGCTGCCGTATTATCCCCCTTGAGAGTAGTTGGGGCATGGGGTGCGGCCTTATTTGGTGGTGCCCGAGGCGCCTTTGGGCGCTGATGGATTGGTTGGTTGGTTCATTTTTTTGCTCGTTGGATGGGTCATGGTTCATTTTTTTGCTCGTTGGATGGGTCATTGGTTGCTGGATTGGTTGGTTGGTTGATTTAATCGGTTGATTTATCAATATTGATCGATCAAGTGGTTGATTGGCTTGGTGGGTTGATTTTAGTCTTAGTTGGTCGATTTTGGGTACAGGTTGATCACTGTTGGTTGGTTGATTGAACTATTTGGTTGGCTGGTTGGGTGATATCGATTGATGGATCATGGTTGGTTGACTGATTGGTTCATGCTGATGGAGTGGTCGTTGCTGCTTGATTGATTGATTGATTGATGGTTGATACACGATTGATTGTCATGGTTGATTGATTGATTGATTGGTGAGTTGGTTGGTTGCCTGGTTGGTTGGTTGATTGATTGATGGATTGGTCGGCTGGTTGATTGATTGATTGATTGGTTATTCGGCCAAGTATTTGATTGGTTGATTGATTTGATTGATTGATTGATTGGTACGCGTGTTCCTCCTCAGTTTCGTTACCCGGTGGGGCATCGGACAGACGCTTTGCAGGCGATAACGCTCGATGAGACTTTTCAGGACTCCACAAAAAAATAACCGAGCGGGAAGGAGGGAGGGGGGGGGAAGAATGGATGAATGTAAGGGAAGGGGCGGAAGGGGCATAGGGAGGTAGGAAGGGAAGGGGAGCGGGCATGGGGGGGGTTGGGCCAGTCGCCTCCTCCGAGTACAGTGCGAGACGCCACTGAACACTTTTGGAAACCCTGTATGGCGACTGAAACAAAACGAGCGCGGCGTTATCAGGCGTCCAGGAAGAGCCTACAGCCGCACGAGAATCACGATGCGGTGCGCGTGGCTTGCAGTTCATTACACTGCAGTTGGGGTACACCCCGTCTCTCGGCGGACAGGGCTGCTTCGTATTGTCGCCGATGCTGCAACCGTCATTCGTTTTTTTGTACATCTGAGGCCAATCAAGAAACCCATTACGTACGAATGTACCTAGCTGCCGTGTGGGCCAGGCTCGAATTCTCATGCGAAGCAGGATGTGTCCTTCACTGCTTTCATCCGGTGGAAATTGTTTTCTTGTGTTTCGTGCGTGCTTTCCTAGCTGAAACAACTAAACTTCCAATGAGAAACCCCGTTGATCAAATGCAAAACCGTCCGACTCGATTTCCACGCGCTCTGGGACCAAGGCGTGGGTACAGTT
This sequence comes from Undaria pinnatifida, assembly GCA_012845835.1. Classification (NCBI taxonomy): domain Eukaryota; class Phaeophyceae; order Laminariales; family Alariaceae; genus Undaria; species Undaria pinnatifida. The sequence continues at coordinate 4,976,127 of JABAKD010000005.1, forward strand.
TTGGGGAGGGAAGTGTTGTCTTCGTGCTACTTACTGCTGCAGCGCACGGACCACTGTCTTGGAGACGGTAGGAAAGGACAAACCGAAAACAAGAATTTACCTCCTCTGCTTTTCGAGTAAACTGTCACTACTGCTTATTCTATTTTGTTTTGGCGGGGCGGGGTAGGGCCTAGAGACTGCTCGTATAATCCTGCGTTTTTTCAGCCTGGAAATTATTTTTTTTCGCGGATTGCGCGCCGTATACTTTTTTTCAACCGTACTTGTCCTTTTTAGATGGTAGGCTTTATCTGTGGCGATAGTCGAAATGTGTCCAGCAGTGAAGATTATATACTGCAAGAAGCAAGACAGCGAGGGGAATCGAAACGATGGGTTTGCGTATGCTACGGTATATCTACGGTAGAGCTTTGATACCAGCATGTATCTGAGGCTCATTTGATTTCTATACCTTATCGAAACACCAGTTTTGTTGAGAAGTGAAGGTCGATAACAACAAAATCCCATGGACTAGGTCTGCAAAAAATTACACTGCGGCAAAAAATGTACAAAAATCGGGAAGATTTTGGGCTACGGAGCCCCGTCATTCTGAAAACGTTTCAACCTGAAAGTGCTACATCGAAGCCAGCGACGGTCCACGTTTTTTTTTTTTTTGCAGTGCTCTAAGGAGAACCAGTGAGGTATGGGTCGTATGATAGATCAAGGCTACTGTAGGGGGGTACCAATTTTCACTACCGGGTCGAAGCCAAAAAAGGGTATACCTCCTGATCAAGGCTACTGTAGGGGGGTACCCCCAATTTTCACTACCGGGTCAAAGCCAAAAAATGGTATACCTCCTGATCAAGGCTACCGTAGGGGGGTACCCCCAATTTTCACTACCGGGTCAAAGTCAAAAAAGGGTATACCTCCTGATCAAGGCTACTGTTGGGGGGTACCCCCAATTTTCACTTCCGGGTCAAAGTCAAAAAAGGGTATACCTCCTGATCAAGACTACGGTAGGGGGGTACCCCCAATTTTCACTACCAGGTCTGAGCCAGTCGCGCGAGCGCGTGACTCTGTACCTTACTGACAAAAACACGTTCGTTCGGCGATTGTTTTGTTTCAGCGTAGCTAACCATCCCTATTGGTATTGGTACCGAGAATGTTGAACAGCCACGAAAGCCTGTGACCTCAAGGAACAGGGGGGTCGCTCGCGCGAGTGACATCGAGCCACTGAAAAAAAAAGTGCCCAAAAGGGGGTAAAACAGCATAACCCCCCTACCGTAGCATTGGTCGATAAGACTGGGGGCTGTTACAGGCACAGGCCGCCCTCTTGCAGATCTCTCTACTGTACTATGGAGAATCCGCGTTCGTCACTCAGTTGTTGTATTAGGTGCCTGGTAAGCTCTTCTTGTATTAGTTCCAAAGGGTCACGGGTAGAACTGAACGCTAAAACGCGTTGCTGAATCGCGGAGCGAATGCATCATCCCCTTTTTCCTATACGCACATGCCGTCAATCGCATGTGAAACTCTTTTATATCGTTTCCGCATCCTAGATGTTACGCCTTGCTAGGCTCCCAGGGAAATACCATAACACTAGCCCACCCTGATGAGCCGTATATGCAGAAACATGGAGGATTCGGGGAAGCAAACCACTTGCAAAAGGTTAACCAATTGTCTACCCAAACTAAGCCTTATAATAGTCATACATCAACGACTCCAATACACCGGCCAGTCCTCTTCCCGCACGTTCCTCCGGCTTTTCCATCGCCATGGTCGTAAGGAGCACATCATGCAGGGATGGAAAACACCCGTGCCGTAACGTATGTTCGCGTATCCCAAACGTGACTTGCGTCGCTAGCGAGAAAGCATGAGCACGGGCTTGACGCGGCACCGAAGGCGCGAGCAACGCTGGGAGTCGAGGAGGAGCGGGGGCATGAGAAGCAGGAGACGCGAGCGGTCATCAGTTGCTCGATGAATTACAACGTTTGCGCAATTCCGCAAAGGAAAAAAAACAACCAGCGAGGTATGGAGCGTGGGTCTGCGACTCCCATGCACCGGCCAGTCTTCTTCCCGCAGGCTTCTCCATCCAGCTTTTGATATGATCGCAAGGAGCATTATCGAACAGGGATGAAAAGTTCTCGTATCGTATCGCAAGAACGCGTATCACCAAACGAGATTGGCATCATCAGTGCTAGTGAGAAAGCATGAGCACAGGCTGCATGCCTCAGCGAAGGTGCGAGTGGTCCAAGCGGCGCTGGAACCTTAAGAAGAGCGGGGACATAAGGAGGAGGTGCGAGTGGCCAGCAGCCAGCCGTGGAAGTACAGCGTTTTGCCACGGATGGACCCGAAAAACGTCCTCCCGAGCCCACAGAACTACCCGTCCTTATTCTGCGCCCGGTTTAAACCAAACCCATAAAGCCATGGAAATGAACCACCATACTTTTCTGTCCCACGCTATACCGCCGCCGTAACATTTAGAATATTTTTATAAAATAACTCGAGAAGGTTGACGCGCTGCCGACTCAACCGCAGGCTGTGCCAAATGAGCGGAAACTTCGTGAGGGGCAGAAACGTGACGAAGTATGGCCGGTAGAGTGGACATTTGCATCGCAGGGTGGCCAGGGCTTAAAAATAGAAACTTCAAGGGTATCTCGTGCGAGTGAACGAAGCGGACACGAATAAGAGAACGAAAGGATGGAAGCGACTTTGGAATCCTGGTTTGGATGACACATTTTTTTGGGCCAAATGCCCCTAAAAAAATAATGAACATTTGAAACAGCGCTGGTAATATTAGCTGACGGCCTGACAGTTACTGTGAGAGTAGTACCGTAGAGTTTCGTGTGTACTCTGTTTTCTACTACGACATGCACTCGTCTTTTCTAAAGGATGATTGATGTTCTAGGAACTGAGTCATCCCACCGTTGGGGCTGCACTTTTGGGGCCACACGTTTCTCACCTCTTCTATCGGTCAGTGTGATAACTTTACGAGTACACCTCTTCAAGGACTAGGTAGCACATGAAAATGTTGGTCGGGTTGCGCGAACGAGTGCCTTCGAAGTAACGTTTCGGGTGAGGTGTTGAGCCCATATAATGTTTGGAGCAAAGAAACTTCTGCTGCATCCCTAGAGTGTGGTGACTCAACTGCCTGCCAGGGGCTGTAATACGATCACTCTTTCGACACTCAGAAAACACGCAAATTTCTCCTTGCCGAGGAAACACAAACGTGTTCTCGTGAGTTCTGCGCTTGTTTGGCCACCTCCTACGCAATTAGATTCACGTTTGTTTGTCGATACCAGCACAACGCGACCCTTGCGGCGCCCAAAGGCACTGAAACTTCGTGTGGGTCCGTGAGGGGACGAAACAAAGGAGTTGCTGTTTGGGTCGCACAGTTGTAGCCAGGAGCGAGAATCGAACGTTCTAGAGCGTTTTCCTAAGGGCGAACTCAAGCGGACATGGACAAAAGAATGAGCAGTTTTTGCAATATTAACACCGGTCAGCAGATAAATTTGTCGGGAAAACCCCTCTAAAGGAATGAATGCTGTTTTCGCGGTTCGATTACTCTACCCCGGCCTGCTCAGAACAAAGAGCCCCGTAATGATCTCAGCCTGAGATTTTCGGGAAAGCAGAAAAATCGAAAGCGGTCATTCTAAAGTTAGTGTGAAACACATCCATTATCAAATAAGAAATCTAGGCTGGAAACAGAATTCCCGGTTTCTTCTTAGAGGACCGATATTACTGTACTACTGTACAATCCTGTACCCACTTCCGCCCTCCATCGAGGGGTGACAAGCCACCACATACATCCCCGCCGTGCCTATCCCTCCGCTACGTACGTACGAGTCGCACGGTGCGTTCCGTCAGGTCTGGTCTCCCCTTATATCACAACACAAACAGGAACAGGTATAGTGGGGAGGGGACGGGGTCGACTACTAATATACGCAGGCGAGACAATACACATTATCATTAATAGCGTACAGCAGCAACAACAGCAGCCAACAGCTATAGCATCAACAGTAATAGCACCAACGACAACAACAGCAGAAGCAGCAACAGCAGCCGTGGGAAAAGGAAACAAAATTCTTCTACGTAGAGCAATTAGGTCTCAAATCACAAGTCAAACCCACTGCACTAAAGCAGCGCTGCACCGCGCACGGTACACATGTAGCTCCCACCGGCGCGTTCAATCGTTGCAGTTTTCGGAATTTTCTTATGGCCTCTGATGCGATTTGGCAGCTATCTCCCATACGAAGCCCTACCTAACCCCCCCCCCCCCCCCCCCCTTCCCACCCAACCCCCCTAACCCCAACATCCACCCCTAACCCTTCAACCCCCACCCCCACCCCGAAAAATGCAGCTTCAAGAGCAAAACCCTGAGTAGCAAAACAAAACGAATCGTCCATGTTTAGCGGACGGGAAAAACTGAAATGTTCCACCCTCTACAGGCCCTGCTGCCCACCGCACCAGCAAATGGTGGCCAGTGATGACAGGAGACCGCGTATTAACCCCTTGACTGGCCGCCCCACACTAAAACCAGTACATGAAGGCCCAAAAAGAGGATTTCGCGCATCCAAAAATACCCATCCCCTAGAACATTTTACCGTGATGGCACGCGGTGAGAACAAGGACAGCAGCATACGCTTTAGCTGTTGCTACCCCCACCACTACACCAGGCACGCGGAAAAATACAGCTAACCACATCTACACACTCAAAAAGCACACCGGCGAACCGACCGATGGCGTTATAATTGCGACAGGAAGACAGAGGAAACAAAAAATGAAAACGAAAGCACAAAAAAAAACGAGTAATGGTGGGCGAGGAGGGGGGGCGGGGGGGGGGGGGGGGGGGGGGGGGCAGCTCACATCACACCACACACCACAAACTCGTAAAAAAGGAGCGAAACTGTTTTCATCCCCCCTCCCCCCATCCCCCTCCCATGTCTTTCATGATCCTGAAAGCTTAGGGGAAAATACAGCACACTCTGGACACAAGCATCGGCGTGAGCACGCAGAGATCGAAAAACAAACCCATAAAAACAAGCGCAGAACCACATCCACCTTCCCATACCATTCCCGCAACGTACGCAAACCAGCCCCCTACCCCCTACCCCAAAGACGCCTTCCTGTTCCCTTTACCCGCCTCCGGCCCAATTCCAGCAACACCGCACAGGCTGCTGCGTAGTGTTCTATCCTACACGCACTCCGTCCGTACCCTCCACCTCCTCAACCTTTCTTTCCCGTCTGTCTGGTCCTAAACCTAGCCAAAACAGCACCGATTTATTTCCGAACTTCTGGGGTGAGATTCCCCCCTCCTACCCCCCGACCAGCCCTACCACTCCTGAGGGTCGCCACCCCGCCCCCCCCATAGCTCCCGAGCGGACGAACACCATGTTTCAACCTTGCGTTTACACAGGGTCTAATCAGTGCCTGCTTTTTCGCCCTCGAACTTCCCCTCATACCAACCGAGAAAAAACAAAGCAACCTTCCCCGGAAAAAAAAGGAACAGAGGGGTGGGACCCACGGAGAGCCGGCGCCTTCGCAGCGCGCCCACCGCAACAATAAATGCCACCATGTGACAAAATGGAAGCGAAATCGGAGCAAAGGAAAGCCAAAAAAAATCAAGGGAAGAAAAAGCGAAATATGGCGAGAAGCAAAAGAGCACAGCAAAGAAAAGCGCGGCAAGCCAAAAGCCAAGCCAAACCGAAACCAAACCAAGACAAGACAGGAAAAGCCAGGCCAATCTAACGCGAGCCATTCAACGAAAAGCAACGCCCAAAAAAGCAAAACCCCGCAAAGGTTAGGAAAGACAAGCAGAGCAAAAGCCAAGCCACGTAAAGCAACACCAAAGCCGAGCCAAGCCAAGCCAAGCTACGAGAAGCAATCAACACCTAACCAAATCGAACCTACCCAACCTAACCCAACCAGAAGCCAAGCCAAGCAAAGCAAAGCCAAGCAAAGCAAAGCCAAGCCAAGCCAAGCCAAGCCAAGCCAAGCCAAGCCAAGCCAAGCCAAGCCAAGCCAAGCCAAGCCAAGCCAAGCCAAGCCAAGCCAAGCCAAGCCAAGCCAAGCAAAGCAAAGCAAAGGCAAGCCAAGCAGCTCCCACAAAATCAGAGCAAAGCCATCAATACAGCAAGAAAGCCTTCACCACGAAAACCGTGACATTTCCTAACCATCATCGCGACAGATGCCACTGCCTTGAGCCTTCACGGGGGCAAATGTCAAAAACAAACGACGACTCCAGTACCTGCCAGGCGAAGCAATAGGTTTGCTGGGGGCGGGGTAGGCGTGCGTCCCAAGTGCAAAGTACGGGGATTCATGGCACGCGCGTATCACGATGCGAGCAGCACGGCGATAACTTGAACTGTTTGCACGCTCTGCCTAGCAGGCGCACATAACCGCACCTGTCGCTGTAGCGGTCGCTATACTACAATCAAAGTCGCAAAAGGGTCAATTGCGAGAGCAGCCAAAACCAACACACCCGTAGTCACGCCCACAACCACAATCGTGGTTCTCGCCGCAAGCTGCCATGCCTGGCAGCGCAGAGCAGGAGATCGCTGCTGCAACGCCTAGGAGTGAATGTGTATGTGTGTGGGGGGGGTTGCTACCTGAGTTGCTCTACAGGCAAACACAGCAGCAGCAGCTACGACTACAGCCGAGGTAAAAAACAGCCAGGGCTATAGCAATAGTCACGGTCGCGGTTACTGTCGCCACGGACGCGTGAGCCGAGAGTTGAGTTCCATCATCTTGTAGTCCTGGTACCACAACAACTACAGCCACAGCCATAACCACGGCCACAGCTACAACCCCAGTCAGAAAAATGGTCACAGTGGTGATGACTACTGTCACGTCGTAGTGAGCTGGGCCAGCGTTTTTTTCCCAGTTCCACGTATCTTCTATTGATGCTGCAACCACGGTCAAGCCAACGCCATAGCTACGGCCACAGCTAAAACCACAATCACCGCAACAGCAAAATGGTCACAGACGTGGGTACTACTGCCACGTCTATTGTCACGTCTTCGTAAGAGCTAGGATAAGATCAGCGTTTTTTCCCGTCAAGTTGTACTTCTGATACCACCGCAGCCACAGCCGAAGCCATAGCCTTAGCCTGAGCCACAGCTAACGCCAGTCACCGCCACTGCCACAACCTCAGCCACAGGAACAGCCACCAACACAGGCACAGCCACAGCAATGGTCCCGGCCGTGGTTACTACTGCCAGGCTTTCAGGGCTGGATCACGAGTTCTTTTCCATCATCTTGTGCTTCTGATGCCATCGCAGCCAAGGTCACAGCCACAGCCACAGCCACACCCGGCCACCGCCAGAGTTGCGTCGTGTTACGGTGGTGATCAGTCGCGTGGTGCGTTACTGCCCATCACATTTTCGTGAGCTGGGCCAGGCGCTTCTTGATCATTTTGTACTTTTGGTACTCTCCTTCTACCGGAGCGATGTCCTCCGGACAGCTAACCTGCAGTCGTGCGAGAAAGGATTGGGGGACAGAACACATTTAAACATTGCTGGTGGTGTAAAAGTGTAGGTGTTGTTCTTGCGGTTCTCACATCAACTATTAATAGTCACCAGATATCTCTGGTCACAACACAGGCTTCGATAACTCTGGAGCAGGCAAAAACAACTCTACGCCTCCTTCCCCCATAAACTCTCCCCAGCCCTCCCTTCCCCCCCACCCTCACCTCGCGGCCGTTCTTCTCCTTGAACTCCTTCTCGAAGTTCTTGAGCATAACGTGCAGCATTCTCTTTTCCTTCTTGAGCTGCACCAGCTTCTCGCTCGCTCCTCCTGCTCCTCCCCCCGTCGCCCCCACGCCCCCACCCCCCGTCCCCACCCCACCCCCTCCCGTCCCCGCTCCCCTCCCTACATCCCCGAGACCAACCGCTCCTGCTGTTACTGATGCAGCAGAAGCGGCGGCGGCAGCGGCGGCAGCCGCAGAGGCTGCTACCGCGCCTGCTACGCTAATAGGGGAGCCTACGATAGCGCCAACCCTAGTCGATGACGCTGACCCTGAAGGACTAATTCCGAGTGTAGAACCTGACCCCCACCGTTGCTGAGTAGGCGTAGTAACCGACAACTCGATCCCATTGCTGGGGTTAGCGTTGGAGTTCGGGTTGGTGTTGGTGGTGGGGTTGGTGTTGGTGCTGGCGTTGGAGGTGTTGGGGTCTGCCCCGCCCGTCCATACGCCCCTCGGGGAGGCTGTGTATGGACTCTGCGGAGGGGTGTACTGAAGTTGCGGAGAGTGCTGGTGGTTGAGAGGGGGGGGGGTGCGGGGAGATGGGGGGGGGGGGGGGGGGGGAGAGAGGGGGAGAGAGAGGGGGGAGGGGGGGGGGGGGGAAAGAGTGTGTGTGTGGGGGGGGGGAGTAGACAAAGAGAGAGTTAGAGAACACAAATGAGGAGTTCGACACGCGGCGGAAGGCGGTAAGACAACGAGACAGACCAACCGGCCAACCGATCGACCGATCGACCGATACCGACCGATCGGCCGACAGACATACACACAGAAAAATAAGCATACTATAGAGGCAGAGGCAGAGACAGGCACACACATAGACATACAAACTGCGATTAAGACAGCGTGGAGAGCTGTTATACGTGAATACATGTAGGGCGAGTAGGGCTCTTCTAACATATATTCTCACCTGTTGCCGGTGCGATACCAACAAGCCTTCGACGTCGCGTATCTGGTGCTTCAGCCCGTTGTAACGGTCGTACAGGTGGCGCATCGGCTCCTTTTCCGCCTTCGTGGGCTGGTCATGGATATAAAAAAATAAATAAAAATAAGAAACAATAAAATAAATCACGAACATGAGCACGAGCAAGAACAACAGACTCAAGAAAAAACACAACAACAAGAACACGATCGAAAACAAGGGCAAGAACAAGGACAAGGACAAAGAAACTAGCGAGAAAAACGTCAAAGTAGTTCAGAGGGGGCACGATAGGGAGGGAACGAGAGAGGGAGCAAAGGGGAGCGGAGCAGAGGGAGGGAGGGGGGGCGGGAGGGGGGGCATTGGGGGGGGCGTGGGGCATTTTCTCCCTCGACGGGACTCAAGCAATGGACGCTACTGCCCACATGGTCCGTCCCTCCAACGAGGCGCGTCGCGCACCATCTCATCGCAATACCACAAGCGAGGAAGGAACGATAAGTTAGTACACGTTTCAGTCCCCATCCCCCCACCAACCCGCCCCCCCCTTTCCATTAACTGAAACAAGTGCACCCCCCTCCCCTCCCCTCGCTCCCATTCCTTCCACTCACCACTCGGCCGGTCCGGTCGAAAAAGCTGCTGTCGAAGTTCTTCAGCTGCGCCTTGATGCCCCTCTTTTCCTCCAGCAAATCCTTCAACTTTCCAGTAAGAGCCAGCCTCGCCTCCTCCTCCGCCCCGACCCCCGTTCCCCCCCCCGACATCCCCTCCTCCCCCGATAGCAAGCCCAGCAGCTCCCCCCGCCCCCGCCCCCGTTCCTGCCCCAGACCCACCCCCCGTAGCGTCACCCCCGAGCGCTGCTGCTGCCGCCGATAGCGCTGCCACCGCCGCTCTCGTACCACCACTGCCACCGGTACTACCACTACCACCGCCACCACCACTTCCGGGACTCTGAACCCCCGAGGCCCCCGCGTCTCCACCCCCCGCGCCTGCCGCGGTGGCGGGTGGCGGGGACGAAACGGTCACCACCCCCGAACCGGTACCTGCTACTCCGCCACTACCGTCCACCATCGAGCCTGACCCCCCCACCTCCGCCGCTGCTACCGCAGTCCCCGACGACACACTCGGCAACCCCGCTCCCCCTTCCGTTACCGCCACTGCTGTAGGTGCAGACCCCGACGATTGCTGTCCCGATCCCAACACCGCCTTCTTAACAGAGGCCAGCACCGATCCCGCCAGCGTGGTCGGTCCAACCACAGGGATGCTCCCCCCGCCCCCCGACCCCGCCGATGCCTCCGTTGGAGTGACGAAAAGCGGTCCCGCTGGCGAAGGTGGTGCCATCCCAGCCAGTGCGTTAAGGGCCGGAGGGGAAACCGCTGTACCGGTGGTGGTGGTGGCGGCGGCGGTTGTTGTTGCGGTTTTCGCCGTGGAAGGAGGCGGTGGTGGAGGCGGCGCTCGTTTTCGGAGAAGTCGGGGTACGTCCGGGTGGCGCTTCCGTTCTCGGTAGCCTCGGAAGAACGACTGGGGGGGAGGGTGGCGACAAAGGAGGGGGGGGAGTGATGTAGGGTATATGAGAGGAAGGGGGGGTGGGGGTGATACAAGGTATGCGAAGGGGGGGGGGGGGGGGGGCATACGGTACGTGAGGGGGGGGGAGGAGGGTGGTAAGGGTATCAAGTACGCGCGGGGAGGTAATGAATGTGGGGTACATCAGAAGGGGTGGGGGCGTACTTATTTGTTGCTAGCCTTAGACGTTTGACCATTGACCACGCCTTCCTTTACTAAACTTTCTTCGCACACCTTATCTACTGCCTCGTTGGCCGCCTGTGGTCATCATCCTTTTACGAGGATAGCGATCATTTTCTCGCATGTAGTGTACCAAACTTCTCCACCTCGGATTAGTCTGTTCCAAATCTTCTCTAATGTATTCCTTGCATACCCATGACGACGGGAAGGGGGGAGGGGAGGGGGTGATACAGGGTATGCGAGAGGCGGGGAACAGCCAGTAGAGTTGTACAAGATGGCCCATTTCGATCAAAAGGTTGGCACCCCCGCAATACGGTATGATAGCTCCTCATTTCATTTTTCATTCCGAGGAAATCCTAGGCGGTCAGGGTTGGCGTTTAGGGTCTAACGCCATCCGCATGATCACCACATTATCGCCATCACACTGCCACCGTCATACTCCCCCGATTTCATCACCGTCGCCATCGTTATAGCCATCATCACCACCATCGCCAACACCATAACCAAATAAAGCATTCATCCCCATTAGTAATCATCATTAACACCATCACCACCACAACCACCACCACCACCACCACCGACCCGCTCCCGCTCCCGCTCCCCCCCCGCCCCCCGCGTTACCACTACCACCCCATCCCTCTTCCCCGATACCATCACCACAATCGTACCTGCAGTTGCGTGCTGGCGTCATCCCTAATGAACTGCTTCCAACTCTTGTACTGCGCGTACGTCGACACCAAAGGAGCGCGCTCCCTGCCCCTAGGCGCATGCCCATACTCTGCCTGAAAATTGATCTCGTAATGGTTGATCTGTGCCCGAAGTGTTCGACACGCCTGATCGGTGGAGGGTAAGGGGGGGGGGGGGGGGTTAGTTAGGGGTGGTGACGGTGGGGAGGGGGGAAGGGGTGGATGGGCTGAAGAAACGAAAAAAAGACACACAAGAGCGCCGAAGTGAGGTGTCCCTAATAGGAGTAGCAGCGGTGGTTCGTCTCGAAAGGGGTGGGAAGAGGTAAGAGATTCTGGCCAAAGACGGCCAAACAGTAAGGAGATGTGATGCGCAAAAAAACAAACGTGCGCATGTACGGAACAAACGTACCTAGCGTCCAACCGTTGGAGGTGTCTCTATTAGGAGTAGGAACGGTGGTTCGTCTCGAAATGGATGCGTAATCAATGGCCATATGACTAGGCAAAGCAGCAAACGATAACGCTACCCCCCTCCCTCTCCTCCCCCAGCATGACGTCTGCTTCGAAACCCACCATCATCATGCGGCGGCGCTCCGACGACCCCGCGACGGTCTTCCGCCCCCCGCGCACCAGTGGCGCCGCCCCCGCTCCTTCTCTCTGTCGTCCGCCGTCCTTGACATTGGCGCCCCCGGTCCCAGCAGCTCCCGCCACGTTTCCAGCCGCCCTAGCCGCCTCGTCCGAGCAAGCGTTAGCGTTGGCGGCGTACGATACGGCCGCGGCCCCTCCACCAGCACCTCCGCCGCCACCGCCTTCACCGCCGTTGCTTCCCTTGCCAGCCGCGTTTGAAAACTTGTTCCCGCCTGCCGCCGCCGCCGTCGCAGCACCACCAGCATTAGCACCAGCAGCCGCGGCAGCGTAACTTTTCGCTTGAGCCAGCCCCACCCCCACCCCGGCATCCGCAGCCCCAGCGCCCACCACAGCCCCACCCGCCGCAGGTTCAACCCCTCCATGCGACGCGCCTGCTCCTGCTGAGCCAGCTGCTGCTGCAGCTAATGCGGCTGCCCCCGCCGCCGCCCCCGCCGCAGCAGCAGCAGCAACAGCCGCCGGGCCCACCGCCGGCGTACTCGTCCCCGCTCCACCCCGCCCCCCCGCGCCAGCTCCGCCTCCCGCGCTCTCGTCATCACCCTCCTTGCCGAAAGCCTCATCGTCTTCATCCTCGTCTAGGTCGAAGAAAGAGTGTTTGCGTAGGTACGCTGGCCCTGCTCCGACCGAGGAAAGGCTCGTTGGGCCGCCGTACTGCGGCGGCGGCGGCGGCGCGTGAAGCATATGCGGTCGGAGAAAGCTCCTCAACCGTCCCACTTTTTTTTTTTGGACGAGAGTGACGCCGAGCGAGGTTGGGGGGGGGGGGGGGGTTAGGGGGGTTAGGGGAGAGAATGGAGGCGGGAGGAGGGGGGTGGAGAAAAACTGCGGGAGGGGTGTGTGTAATCATTGTACTATGCATGGCCGAGGTGGCGGCGGTAGCGCGTGCAAGCATGTGCAATCTCAACCGACCCTTTTTCGTTTTTGTAAATCGAGTAACGTGAGCGAGCGAGCACCATAAGGATATCAACCGGGGAGGAGGGGCGGAGGGGGGGTTGGGAGACAGATTAGGGCGGGTTGTACTCATTTCATGCATGGCCGTAGTTCTTAGCACTACAGTCTTACCACCACAGACCCTCGAGTTCCTACAACGCCGGGACGGAGCATGTCGGATTTTCGCCGACCAGGCAGGCGTTGCGTGCACCAAGCGCGAAGCGCCTTGAGGCGTTCGTGGAGAAGCATGAAGGGCGAGTTGCATCCTAATGAATTTTGGGAGGCGGACTGGGGGGGGGTACTCAATTTGTGCATGGCCGTATGACCATAGACCCTTGCATCCCTACTATGCCGGAACGGAGCAGGTCGGGTTTTCCAACCAGGCTAGGGGGGGGGGGTTAAGGGGGGGATTGAGGAGGAGGGGGGGGGAGATTGGGGGAGGGGGGGGGGGGGGCGTGGGATGTTTATGCACAACACTTCCCTCGCTACCATACCATGACTCCAGGCCCATCCATTTAACTACTTTCCTACCTTGACGGCCGCTCACGCCCTCCCCGCGCCCTCGTCGTCTCCCCGCACCACACCCACCGCCACCACCCCCTCGTACACCCCCGCCATCCGCACCGTCCCCCCCCCCCGGCCCGCCCAGGGCGCTACCGTCGCTCTCCTGCCCCTCCTCCTCCCCCTCCGACCCGGCATACACTAGCAGGGAAACGCTATCGTTGATCAGCTGCTGCACAATGTACAGGTCGTTAGAACTAGCCCTGCCGACAACATGGAAAAGGGGCGTGCAAATAAATCAGCGGCGTGCAAGGAGAGCGGGGGGCGAGGGATGCGGTATGTGAGGGGGGGTTCCGATGGGGGTGGGGTGGGGGTGGGGGTGTGGATGGGGGTTGGCGATGGGTGGGGACGTGCGGGTCGGGGTGGCGGCTGTCGGTGGGGAGGGGGGCACGGGGATGGGGGGGGGGGGGGGGGGGGGGGGGGCGTGGAGATACCCGTGAGAGACAGACAGGCAGCCAGACAGGCCGAGAGGAATCTGGGGTAGAGGTGGATTGAGAAACCAGAAACGACGTTAGCTCTCTGGGGCGAGAGTTTTCATAAACATTGAAAAATATCATCTGTGAGTACGATCAATTGAATGACGAGTTGAAAAATGGGGATGGGATGAAGAGACGTGCGGTGGATGGGTGGGTGGGTGGGTGGGTAAGAGGGAGGGAGGGTGGGTGGGTGGGTCGGTGGGGGGGTGGGGGGGGGGGGAGGGGATGGAAAAGGCGTCTGTTCAAGCACGATAGAGGCAGCCAATATAACAGAACGCCACAAGCAATGAGTCCCTTACAAGTTATCACCCCTTCTCCTTCCTAAGACAGGACACCATCAGAAATAGGTCGGGGAGGCGGGTATGTTCCGCATAACGCATTAACACACAAGTCGAAGGGGAGGGGGGCAGGACTTGATGGAGTGGATGGGACGAAAGACAACCATAAAAGCATCAAAACGCCTCCTTTTCTTCCCCCTCCCCCTCCCCCCCGCCCCCCCCCCCCCCTCCTCGTCTTTTTTCTCCCCTCCCCTCCGACCCGTCTCCTCCTCCACTCCCCCACCTCCTCCTCGTCCTTCACCTCTTCCCCCCTACCCCTTTTCCGCCCTCCCCGCCTCTTGCCCCCTCTCCTCCTTTCTCCCCCAACCCCCAGCCTCTGCCCTCCCCTGCCCCTCCTCCCCCTCCACACTTTCACAACTCCCACCTTCGTCCCCCCGATGAGAGTGACAAGGCCAGCCCGTCCTTCCCCCCCCCCCTGGCCTGTTCCGCCACCACAGCTTTGCTCTCCGCCGAAGGGTGGTTGCTAGACAGAGCAAAAAAACCAAGCGGACAAAAAAAAGCGGGGCAGCAGGGGTATGGGAAGGGCGGGGGGGAGGGGAAGGGAGGGGGGCGTACTCATTTCATGCTTGACGTTAGTCATTGACCATTGACTACGCATTTCTTTTGAGACGCAGCACCGTTCCTACTCCTGATACAGACACCGCAACTCCAACATTTGGGCGCTCATCGCGTTTTTTCCACGGGGGGGGGCAAGCTGGGGTGTTGCGAATGGAGTGGGGGCCGAGGAGATATTATAAAGATGAAAAAAAACAAAAAACAGCAGCAGCAGCAGCAGCCGCAGCACGTGCACGGGATGTGACCGACGACACGCGCAAGGAGATAAGTCCCCCCCCCATCTTTCTCTCTAACCCTTGCACACGTCATACACATCATTATCTAGATCATGTAATTCATACATATCATATAGATAATACAGATAATACAGATCATACAGATCATACAGCTCATACAAATCATATAGATCGTATATCTGTCTTTATGGTGTGTTGTGCAGGATCTACGTAGGGAGCAGATCCAACCGAGGAAACATGCACTAGATCATTCAGATCATTCGTATCTCGCCCGGCAACATGATCTATTGGTCACACAGATCGTCTCAACCAGGGATTTTTCTGCCCTGAAAAGTATAGATCATCAACAGTGATCTGATCTGTCTCACGTGTTAAACAATTAATCATATATCTACAAAATAGTATTGACAACTCAACCGATCGAATTTACACCCCCCCCCCCTCCCACCCTCCTCTCCTCTCCTCTCCTCGCCTCCTTCCGTTTTCCAAAACTGTTTTCACTCGCTTCGCTCTCTCCCGATTTAAATACACGTACAAATTGCAGTTGCTGTTCGGAGAAGGCTCCCGAGCTTTTCTTGAACGTATTCTTAGCTTTTGCCGCGCTAGCTTGCGATGAGGATCACCCCTCGGTCCGAAACTCCCTCATCTTGCTCCCCGACTACGGCTGTGTTGGAGGAGGCCTCGGGCGTGCTTGCACCGTGCCCGGGCTGCCGGTTGGCAGGGTGTGCTGTACTCTTTTTTTTGCAAAATCATTTCAAATACGTCAGCTGTGACTTCCACCAGCTGAGCGGTCGATACTGAATTTCAACGGTTGAGCGGTCTAGACTCAGCGATGCAAGTTGCATGATTCATGAGCCTATCGGCCAATACATACGTACGATTACTCGCATATACGGGAAAGAGAGGAGAGAGGACCAGGTACACATGGTCGGACTGCTAAAAATGATGATACAGCAGCAGTACGTTCGAGGTACGAGATGGTTTGCCGATTACTGCTGCTAGCAGCAGCTGTTGTATGTAGTAGTCCTGCCATACTACCCACCGGTACTCACATGTACCTGGCATATGATACGATCATCATGGAATTATCGTCCTCCCGACGGTTCCATTGCTTTCTCCCTCCAATATATACAAATACAAACCCCCTCCATACTCGCTCCACCTCATACCTGCAATGCTTTGATCTCATAGAAAACCACACCGTGCCCCTGGGCAGTCAATTGTCGTTTCTACGGTCCCTCTC